>BSQZ01000004.1:1055000-1170000 GCA_033239005.1 Lamellibrachia satsuma
TTATTTTCTACAGCAGTAGCATGCGCACATCTTTAAAGAAAGGCAACAATTCGGAGTTTATGAAAAATATTAAACATAGACATTATCTAATTGTTATTTTGTATTAAACACATTATAACTATTTCATATGTTCCCGCTATGCGACATGTTTATTTTATTACAATATAATGATTCGTTGCAAAACCGTAGATTATAAACGGGCAGATTTGGTATAGACGGTAATGTATTTGGTTGACTGCCGTCGGGTAGTCCTTTCCCTTTCGGGAGTGCGTTTTGGGAATTCTCAAAATGGTCTGTCACAAGTGAGAATCATCTCCACTCTGCCCTCATTCCGAAACTGTCAGTAACAGTGACAGCTTCTACAACTTAATGCGTTATATTAATAACACGTATATTCCGAGCTGTCTATGACCTGTCGGAGGCGGAGGTGTGTCGCACCTTGTTTGCGTGCCAAACAACAACTCGCTAGTTCATGTATTAAAATTATTATACTTTCACTAAATGCGACTAACAATTATACCATTGTATCCGTCACATAAAACCGGTTCTATACATACTAAATATTTGACCACCTTAACAGAAGGAATTATGTTCAAATTCGTAGTAGTATAATTTCACTCAAGTAGTTATACCTTAGTCACCAGATGGCACCGTTGTATTGTGCTAATATCACTCCCTGCCGTGCGTTATATGGTAGCACTATTTGTGTAGACTACCGTATGCTACTGAAGAAAGGGGCAAAAGATAAATCCAGACTCGTTCGTCTAAATCACTTTTTGCCAGTACTTGAAAGACACATTACATATTTGTGTCGGTACGTAGACTGGGGACATGACGGCCAAGAGATAGCTACGTATCCCGTTACGCCCGAGTTTCCACTAAGCTGCTCAGCTGGAGACGCCCTGATTGCTACGTATGTTATGTAGATTGATACAACCTGTATGTTACGTTTGCTATGTAGATGGATACACCCTGTATGTTACGTATGCTATGTAGATGGATACACCCTGTATGTTACGTATGTTATGTAGATGGATACGCAATGATGTAACCTGTGATGTAAACAAGTACAGTTTTATTTCCTGGGTTAATAAAATGTATATACTTTTTATATATTATGTTACGATAAATCGTAGACTTTATTATTTACAGTCGAACACTGTCTTTTTAACTGAAAACAACATTTTATTGACCAATCGATGATACTACTGAGACTGCCACAAAAGACGAAATACATGGTTAGAGAGTTGACGCCTCAAAATTACGGTCCGAGAGAACGATAAAGTGTTGTTTGTTTGTTTTTGTGTTTAAAGGTCCCTTCTCAATTCGATTTTTAGGTAGTCTCATTTCACCTACGACTGCAACATGCTAGCTATCGTCAGACAAACTATTAAATTACTTAATGTTTGGTCAAACATTAATTTAAGTAACAATGGAAACGCTGAAAACTCACTTGGTGAAATTTCGTAACTTTGTCATGTGATCGGCGAGAGGATGGAGGTCACGCTCATGACCGGCCTTGACCCGCAAATTGTTTGCCATCTTGGATATCCACTCGATTGACGTTTACCAGATCTAACGATTAAAGTAAATTCCTTCGATGATTTGAACAAAAATACGCAATAATTTTGTATTAAATTGACTGCGGATATTACTTAAGCTATTCATATTTTACACATTCGGATATCAACGAACTGGATTTGCGATGGGCTAAATCAGTTGAGGATGGAGTTTTAAAAACTACTTCAGAAGAAGAAAAGAAGCAAAATGTTTAATTAAGTCATGATTGCATTAAACAGGAAAAGAAATGATAAGTTAGATATGCACGAAAACTAGTATTAACAATAGAAAATGTATTATGTCAAATATTAATTTTAACAAAAAGACTGGTTTGTCCACAAGATTCTTTTTCCTGTTGTTTAATGAATGAACAGACATCATTCTGATAATCTTCACTTTTGGAGTTAATATTAACTCCTTGACCTTCAGTGTCCTTTCCAGACATCCTACATAAAAGTGTATATGGTCACGACTCTCGGTTTTGTTTGAAGTGTGTCTACATTGTATTTATTCGACCATGACTTATATGACTTAACTTGACTTAACAGCATATGTTATATTGACCACTCGCCGTCCTCTGACAGGTCTGACCACTCCATCCTGCTCTGGTTACCGCGCACAGATCCACCGCTAACAATTGGAGTTCAGTATAGTCTGGTCACTCTGCTATAACAACTGAATTATTAAAAACAATTACGTTAAAAAAAATTGTATTATAACTAAAACAATGTCCATTTTTAACACATTTTTTAAAATACATTTTATTATACAATCATTTCAACCCCTACACATGAGTAATAGTGTTAGTGAAGTAAGTTAAACATTACACATTTCTTTTTATTTTTATTTATGTGGTTTTAAAACATGGGTTATATCATAACTGCTTACCTTTTCTGTATTTCGAACCATACATGTTAGATATGTTATCCGTGTTGCGACGTTTTGCCATTTTCACATACGGCTGCTTTCCAGGAAACCTTCTGATGGAAGTATTCTGTATAGTTCTGTTATGGTCCTGAATTGTTGAACCAGAGACTTTCTGTACTGGTTATTGCCGACTAGCATATACCTGTTCACACAGTCATAGTACAAGAAAGTTACCCCATCTGCTTCTTCACTATCTGGAAAGCACTTCTTGAAAGACTGTTGCAAATCATGGTTTTCCAGGACTGCAGTTTTAACAATATTAAAAATATTGCCAACGTACTTAAAGAAAGCAATATTTCCTTGTAACATAGCGCATCGTGCAAAAGTTTATAACGGCTCTGCTCTTGACATTTTTGTGCTCTGTCACCTGCAGCGAAGACACACGTTTCGTTGTAAACCGCAATTCCCTCTCGCTGCGCATTAAACAGCCTATTAACGACAACTTTCGCATATCCTCTACGCAAGGTTTTTCTTTTACATACACGTACTTCTCCGTCGCGCAACCGTTGTGTATTTGATTTTGTCGACACACCTGCCACCAAGATACCTTAGTTGGCTTTCCCCTGCTGTAGTCGAGTCAGTAGTAGATGAGCATGGCACTGGTTCATTAGGTGTTGTAGGATTTTCATTTGTGGAGGTGATGATATGTTCGCGAATAGCACTAAACAAATAAACTGCTGCGCTATGTAGTGCTTGGTTGTTGTTGTCACATAGGGTCTTTATATGTGTGTGGGTACATTCCTTCAAGAAGTCATTGCAACATGTCATGAAATATGTGATGTTTTGTTTCGCATTTTGTATTTTCCATGTATGCATTGTGAAGAGATTTTATGTGAGTGTAACAAATGTGTGAGAAGTTAAAGAAGTGTTTTTCATCAAAACTTGAAAACGCTGTATGACGATTTATTTGATGTTGTGTGGTTGATGGCAAAGGTTTTTAAAACTGAGTGTATACTGTGGAGGACTGATTCACAATGGTTTACACTGTCGTGGTGTGAACCATGTGCCACACGCATTTGTTCATCTGAAAAATATATATATATATAATTATTTTCGATAAATGTTATTAAATTTCATGTATATCTTATATGAGCTATTTTATTTTAAAAATATGTTATTATTGTAAAATATTTAATTAAGATTTATTAATTTTGTAGGACAGTTTGGCAGGACTATTGTCATTACATATATTTTACCATTTATTAAAACCATCCCTTTATTAATGTATTCTAAATCTACTGCACGCATGTAATGTATATCTTCATATGACTAACCGTCATCAACTTCAACAACCACATCTGACATGTTTTCGTCTTCAGAATCGACGATTGAAGTTTTGGGAATTGCATCACTTGTAACTTGCTCAGATGCACGAAAGCGTAACACTAATATGTAGAAGGTGTAGAAATAATAAATATGGACACTGCAATTTGTTGTAAAAATTAACAATTTGTTAATGTCACTAATTTAGGAAGTCTGCATAAGTAATTTATATAGCAAACGATCTCATGGTTCTGCCATTAAGCATCAGCAAAGTATAAATATAATATATATATATATATATATATATATATATATATATATATATATATATATATATATATATATATATATATATAGACTTGGCGATTGACTACCCGGAACATATTCAGTTACAAGTATCCATTATGCATACACCTATTGACATTATTCCAATGTATGACTATTAAAATAGTCACGAGCCTTACTACTACTAAACACGGTTAGGTGCGGGAATTATTACTCTTCTGCGTGCAACATCGAACTGTCTTAATGCGACAAACCACCCTCAAAGAAAACAGGCACTCGTTGTCATATATTTGATGTTTTCCAATACATTAACTTAAATATATATTTGCTATAGTGCATTTCCGCATGTCTGATTGCCCTCAATCCTTCTGACACATGTGTGTGTGTGTGTGTGTGTGCCTATGTGCGTGTGTGCGTGGTGCGTGCGTGCGTGCGTGCCTGTGTGTGTTTGTGTGTGTGTGTGTGTGTGTGTGTGTGTGTGTGTGTGTGTGTGTGTGTGTGTGTGTGTGTGTGTGTGTGTGTGTGTGTGTGTGTGTGTGTGATGATGAGAAACAAAGTAAGAAAAACCAGCATAGTTTGAAAGACCATAATTCATTTTATTATTTTATTCTGGTCACGCAATATATTTTTTGACATTTTGCTAATAATTAATTATCTATTAATATTTCACTGTTTTGACTATGATTTCACGTGTGTGTGTCTGTTGCAACACCACGATATATGTGATGATCACATCCACAAGGAACAACCATTTGGCAGCAACCACAACTTATTTATGCCATGATCCCAGTCAAGCTACAAGCTTTAATGACTACATTTTCCAATTAGTTTCGGTGGTAACGTAATTCACCTTTCCTGAAAATTGCCACATGACCACCTTTATTTTACTAGAGAAAATGTTAACCATTTAAATACTGTTTCGCTGATTGTTGTCGTTTACTTTTCTAACACACGATGTAGTTGATGTCTTCACTCTGTCTTTTTTTCTGCCTTCATCTTCTCTCTCATCTCATTACAACTGTCTGCGCGATTCTTTCCAGCCTCTATGGTAACAAGACGCATCTTCAGCATCCCCCAGCGGCAACAGTAGTGCGCCGCAGGATCGTGGTACAAATGACCGCAGCACTTCCAGCCAGGCATCAGATTATGTGTCCGTCCGCGACAACATATTTGCAAATCATCATTGTATGACTCACCAGAGCACACTGAAGTTGAACAAACGACAAGCTCATGACGAATGCAACTTAGATTATGAGCTTTACTTTGTGATATACCGTAGTTAATTAAACATTGTTAAATATGCTAGATACTAGAACAAATGCTTATCCTCTTGATGGGATAACTTGGTAGTTCGCCGTTACACGTATGCAGGCGTGATGGCAGCGGTCAAGAAGATGTCGCGCGTGGCATTGCTGAACAGTAACACACCGAATGTGAACTCACCCACGCGTGGTTCACGCCCCGATAATGTGTATATGGCGACGAATACCGGTTGCACTTGCAAGGCTTGACGCACCGTCAAGTGAAGTTAGGTTGACCTTAAGTCGTCTCGACGGAGAAGAATGTTGACTTGCGACGTATGTCGAAGACATTCGTAGATGTGATCAAGAGTGTTTAACTCCTGTAGTAGCAATTACAACCCATGTACACAATGTTGCATCGATTCATTTTACGATGAGGTTACAGCCACAAGATGCGAAAATCAATCAATTATTCGTCTTGAGGGGCCATGTTGTGCCGGAAATCTAATTAACCAATAGCGGTGCTTAATGCTAACTAAGCCATCCCTAGGATTGCGACATCACGTTCTTAGGACTTCGGGGTTAGGTCCTATTCAAAACTTCAGTTCTAAAATAGTCGTATTACATAACCAACCAACGATCTTCAGATACCCAAAACAAACTTAAATTGCGCCTATTTCTCAACCGAACCTCTGCAGTGGGACGGTAACAACACTATTAATTGCATATCTCAACTCCTATAACTTAATGCTTTATATTAATAAAACGAATATTCCGAGCTGTCTATAGCGCCTGTCAAATGTGTGAATTCGTTTGTTGCACCGTGCTTGCTTGCGGAACAACAACTCGCTAGTTCATGTATTAAAAGTCTTATACGTTCAGTAAATGCGATTCACAATGATACCATTGTATCCGTCACACAAAACCGGTTCTATACGTACTAAACTTGACCACCTTAACCAAAGGAATTATGCTCAAATTCGTAATGGCATAATTTCACCCAAGTAGTTATACCTTAGTCACCAGATGGCACCGTTGTAGTGGGCAAATATCACTCCCTGGCGTGCGTTATATGGCAACACTATTTGTGTAGACTACCGTACGCTACTGAACAAAGGGGCAAACGATAAATCCAGACTCATTCTCCAAAATCACTTTGTGACAGTGCTTGATAGACAATTTATGCATTTTGTTTGTTGGTACGTAAACTGGGGACATGACTGCCCAGAGATAGCTACGTATCCCGTTATGCCCGAGTTTCCCCTAAGCTGCTGAGCTGGAGACGCCCTGTGTGTTATGTTCGCTATGTAGATGGATAAACTCTGTATATTACGTATGCCGATGTATATTCCGACAATAATAAACATATGCAATTCCTCTCAACTGATGATTGTAAGATGAAATATAATATATTCTACTGTAGAATGGCACACATTCTGTACGGCCAGTCAAATAAACAAACACATCAGGTGGGTAAATATAGTTAGACGTGAGAGTTCCACGAACTACTTACAAAGTTGAATACGGTACAATGTGTTATTTAATGAGCACTTAATACTGCTATATAGTTCATATTGCAAGATAGGAGTCAACAAGCCAGGTTGCAAGTCACACATCAGCTATTCCTCGTGTAAGTACGTATTCTGTTTGAATTGCCTTTCATATAGGAATTGTAGGTATATCCGCCAATATTTAAACCGCATTACCATCAACAATTTGAGTTTCATAGTCGCTGAATCATCGCAAATGCTATTTCTTGTATAGATAATGATCACATGAACTTCATGACAATTACAGACCAGTAAGCATATTAAATTGTATTAACTATATATTTGAGATATTACGGAATAAAACGCTACATGATTTGTTTTACTAAAAAGTGATGTAGGAATATCAGCTTGATTTCAAAGTAAACCACTCGATCATAGTAGCACTAATCGAAATTGTTGATAATATAAGGAAAGTTTTTGATGATGGGAACTATGTAATTGTCATATAGATGCACGCCAGTTGTTGTTGTTGAAATCCGTATGTGTTGTATTATAATTATGTTTGAATCCATACAAATCCGTATCTGTTGTATTGTAATTATGTTTGAATCCATACAAATCCGTATTTGTTGTATTGTAACTATGTTTAAATCCATACAAATCCACATAATATGTTTCATTGGTTAATTGGCTGCATTCTGGTTTCGGTCGTATGTCATTATCTATCAGACTACGAACTATAAAAGTTTTTCATGCAGGTAATGCCCGGGTATTTTGTAAGGGATATTTTGCCCTGACTATTTAGTCTCGGTTCCACCACAACTTGGTAAAACCTCGATGAGTGTCACACAACACGCTGTAACATGTTTGTTCTTCGTTTGTTTGTAGGGTCACCATGACAAGATTCAGTTTTCTACTTGTGTTGTTGGTGGTAGTAGCGATACCTTGCGGCGCCTGGCTGTATGCAAAAAGAAGTAAGGTATCCTCAAACTTACGTTATTTGGCAAAACGTTGTTGAATGAAATACCAGCAACACATATCCACACGTTTTATACACACATGCACACACGCACAGACGCATGCAGTTTCATGCACGTATGTACGCCTACACGCACGCACATGTACACCATCATGAAAAGACTACTTGCGTGCGCTCATGCGTGCAGACATACATTCGTACATACATGCATATATATATATATATATATATATATATATATATATATATATATATATATATATATATATATATATATATATATATATATACATGCATATATGATCATGGTCAAATTTCAATGCAATTAGATGATATTGAAAGGTCGCTCAAACGTTGAAGTTCACGTCCATAGCCGCCCACTATAACGAATACGCGTTTCCACGACACCGCATATAGCAATGTGTACTGTATTGTACAAAACATATCAACAATGCCTACACACACGCACACCTACACCATCATGTAAAATACGTATTTTCGTGCGTACGTGCTTACATGCGTGCAAACATACATACGTACATACATACATGAATATATACATGCATACATACATACATACATTCATACATACATACATACATACATACATACATACATACATACATACACACATACATACACACATACATACATACACACATACATACATACATGCATACATACATACATGCATACATACATACATACATACATACATACATACATACATACATACATACATGCATACATACATACATACATACACATAGAATAGCAAACTAGAGTTTAGGCCCAGGCCCGGACCAGGCTCGACCCAGACCGTGAATGTTTGACCCAAGCCCTGCCCGGCCCGCAAGTTTCAGGCCCATACCCGCGGGCCAAAGACGAGTAAGCCCGCGGCCCGCAAGCCCGCGGCCCGATAAGTTTAGAGAAGATAAACCTGTAATCTTATAAGAAAGACGAAACACAAATAAACTGTAAAAACATATTTATTTTTTATTAAATAAAATATAATGTATAAATATTATATAATGTTTACTACTGAAATACTAATGTCAGTTGTGGTTTAGTAGTATCTAGCTAGTAGCTAGTACTAGCAACTTCTATGTCACCCACTAGCACTGACACCCAGTGGCATTTCCAGCAGGCCTGCAGTCACTAGCCTGAGACAGATCAGGTTCAGACATGTGTGAATTAGTACAAGTGTGAATGAATCAGTACTGGGGAAATTGTAGACACTGAACAGTAGACACTAGTTAACACAATTGAAAAATACCAATTACCAACTGGGGTGGGTAATGGGTACTGGCCCTACTGGGTAGTGGGCAGTGGGCAGTGGCCAGTGGGCTGGTAATTCAGAAGGGCAATGTTTGGAGGGAAGACCTAGACAACAGAATGTCCACTGGTTGGGTCAAAGGGTGATAAGTTGGTGGTTAATCATGGCTTGATTGCCTCTGCAAATAAGTATAACGTAAACAGTTGGGGCTGGCTGCTTCCAGCCAGGTGAACTTAAGTGGCCTGATATGGGGCCATATTAGATCTATGCAAAAGGGTACATCCATGCCAAAAATCTGCAGTTTACAGAGTCTACTCCAGTCACAGTGTCTTGGAAAGCCTGTACATGTTTAAATAATTACAATACAAAGATATGGGCAGGCGACTATGCATATATATGAAATATCTGTATTAAAATAATGCACTTTATTAAAATGATACCATAGGAAGTCCCTTTGTTGAAGAGGTTAAACTGCTTTGCAATGTATAAAGCACTAGTGTCATTCATAATTCCACGTAAGGTCTCAATTTGCAACTATATAATACTAAAGAAATAATTTTAAGCATTCCTTAACCGGAATTACAATTTATAATCAGTTTTTAGTAATAATAAAATTAATAATCTGGATTTGTATGAATGTTTTTATTATGTCCAGGCCCAGCCCAAGCTCGGCCCGGCCCGGCCCGCTCACACTAGACCCAGGCCCGGCCCAAGCCTGATGTGTTTAAATTTTTTTCAGTCCAGGCCCGGCCCGGGCCGGCCCTCGAAATTATGTAGAGGCCCGACCCGTCCCGTATATCCAGTAGGCCTGCAGTCACTGGCCTCTGACAGATCAGGTTCAGATATGGCTGAACTAGTACAAGTGTAAATGAATTAGTAGTTGGGAAATTGTAGACAATAAACTATAGAAACTAGATAACACAATTAAAAAATACCAACTGGGGTGGGCACTGGGCAGTGGGCAGTTGCCAGTGGGCAGGTCATTCAGGCAGGCAATATTTGGAGAGAAGACAATAGAATGTCCACTGGTAGGGTCAAAGGGTGATATGTTGATGGTTAATCATGGCTTGATTGCCTCTGCAAATATGTCTAAAGTAAACATTTGGGCCTGGCTACTTCCAGCCAAGTGAACTTATGGGGCCATTAAATCTATGCAAAAGGCTACATTCATGCAATAAATATGCATCTGTAACATCTGTATTCTCTATGTACTATATAGTAGTAATATGTACTGTGTAATGTGTGTGCTGTGTATGCAATACTTTGCAATGCTATTGTATGAAATGTCTCTATTAAAATAATGCACATTACTAAATTTATACCATTGGAAGTCCCATTGTTGAACATAGGTTAAACTACAGTGCAATATATAAAGCACTGGCGTCATTCATAACTCCATGCAAGGTCTCAATTTTAAACTAAAAATCTGGGTTTTTTATTAATATTTTTATTAGGTCCAGGCCCAGGCCCGGCCCGGTCCCGCCCGCTCACACTAGGCCCAGGCCCGGTCCAAGTCCGATGTGTTTAATATTTTTTCAGCCCAGGCCCGTCCCGGGCCCGTAAAATGTAGGCCCAGGTCCGGCCCCGGCCAGCGAAATTTTGTACAGGGCCGGGCTTGGGCCCAAAACCCGGGCCCGTACATGTATGCTCATGGTCAAATGGTCAAATTTCAGTGCAAAAAGATGCTATTGAGAGGTCGCTCAAACGTTTGAGCGACCTCATACATACATGCATACATACATACATGCATGCATACATACGTATATACATACATACATGCATACATACATACATGCATACATACATACATACATGCATACATTCATACATACATACGTACATACATACCTACGTACATACATACATACACACATACATACATATATATATACATACATACATACATACATACATACATACATACATACATACATACATACATACATACATACATACATACATACATACATACATACGTACATACCTACGTACAAACCTACGTACATAAATACATACATACAAAAATACATACATAGATATATACATACATACATACATACATACATACATACATACATACATACATACATACATACATACATATATACATACATACATACACACATACATACATACATACATACATACATACATGCATACATACATTCGTACATACATACGTACATACATACATACATAGATACATACATACATACATACATACATACATACGTACATACCTACGTTCATACAAACATACATATAAACATACATACATACATATATAACAGAACGCTCCCAATGACTAATTAGATGTTCTCCTTGACCGTGTTTCAGTGTGCGGTGGTGACAGTTACAAAGGAGACACCCACGTGTGTTGTGCTGGCAAGTTGTACGAGTGGCTTGAAGAACGGAACAGTACCCGTTGTTGTAAAGAACAGATTTACAACGTCGCAACACACATTTGTTGCCGCCGTGGCACGATGCGGGTTCGAATCATTCCTGTAAAGCCTGGCAAACAACGTTGGGCTACTTGTACTGATATGTGGAAGGAAACATCTAATAATCACCCATACTAACTGTGATGAGAATTCTCATTTTCGTGAAGTGAAAGCAATGACTGACTTTGTTGTAGTCTTGGTTTATGATTGGACATCGTTAAATGCATTATACGAGCACACTGCGGTTCGGCTAGGGCTAGGCTATGCATTATGAAGGCGTAAGCTAGTTGCTTCATTTATAACCATTCGTTTATACGACTTCGTCAGCGTACATTTAATATTTTTAATCAAGTTGTGGCAATTGTGATAATGTGAGTGGCGCCACTATCGGGGAATGTGTACCTTCGTCATCGTCCAGTCTGTATTTAACATTTAGAAATGTAGATTTGTTGACAACCTAGGGTAGGGTAAGGCGGGCAATGGGCCCCGTCGGCAAAGACGCCCCCTCGTACTTCCAACGTTATGCGCCCTTGCTGTCTGTGTCTGGTTGATGTCTACAGTGCTGCTACCTAACGCCTGCCCTGCTCAAAAGCACACGCAGATGAAATAGACGGTTTGTCAAAGTTTTATTGCATGGTTGAAATGAAATATGATATTTGCAATGCTGTACTGAAACACAAAGATCACACAATGTGCCCTCTTAGAGAACAAGGCATCCGTTACAGTTGTAATTGTTGCCTAATAAACTGTATTTCGTCACTCACAAGTTGAACTCGTTGATCGTGAATGAATAGAGGGGAAGGAGAAGCTAAAGAGACAACCACTGTTGCCTAGACTAGGAACACAGCATTGAACCGAAGAAGTTAAGAAACAATAGAGAAGATAGTAAGCGGAAATAATTACTGTATGTCACATGTGGTGAGCCCTTCGTGAGCTGTAGACCCCGAAAGATGTTTGTCTGGTTGTTTATTTGTTTGTTTAAACATTCCTACTCATTTCGAATTTTTTAGTATAATTTCAAATTCATTTTGTGAAAAATCAAACCCACTACTGCAACATGCAAGCTCGTTTGTTCAAAGTTTGTATGTGTTTTTTTGTGTGTGGAATCATTAGACAAACAATTAAATTATGTAATGTTTGATCAAGCATTAATTGAAGTGGAAACGGAAATGCTGAAAACTCACGAATGTTATCGGCGAGATGATGGAATTCACGCCCATGATCGCATTGACAAGCTCAGTGTTAGCCATTTTGGATATCCGCTATTTTGCGGTTTGCCAGATCTAACTACTAGAGTTAATTATTTCGATGAATTGAGCAAAAGACGTATTTTTTACGACTGCGGGTGTTTCTTAAGCTATTCACACACTGCATATCTGGACATGGATCGAGTTCTAAACACTACTTCAGAAGAATAAAAGACGACGATGACTGTTTATCCAAGTCACGATTGCATTAAACAGGAAACGAAAAATTATATGTTAAAGATGCATGTGACAATATATGTTAGGTTAAAAAAACGGAAGTATGTGACCTAGTATTAGCTATAGTAAATTAATAATCTAGTGCCGATGTCGAATCAAATTATAGGCCTACATGTACTATATCGCGTGCATAACTTCCGGCTTTAATTTAGAATGCCTGCGCATGTTATAAAGGTAAAGGTACGTTCTTATATAGAGCGCAGTATCCATTGTTCAAAGCGCTTTACACTTCACCCCCGGCAGACCTGTTCATTCCAACGCCATTTTGACTTCTCCGGGAAGCAGAGAAGCAGTTATGAGTTCAGGTTCGTCGCCAGTTGATCTCCTGCATGTCGATATATATATAATATATATATATATATATATATATATATATATATATATATATATATATATATATATATATATATATATATATATATATATATATATATATATATATATATATATATATATATATGTATATATATATTATATATATATATATATATGTATATATATATATATATATATATATATATGTATATATATATATATATATATATATATATATATATATATATATATATATATATATATATATATATAGTTGATTGAACAAAATATATATATGTTATCCAGTATGTTATGTTATTACTATGTTGACCAGTCGCCGTTCTGACAGGTCTCACCACTCAATCCTACTCTGGTTAACGCTCACCGCTCCACCGTTAACAACTAGAGTCCAGCATAGTCTGGTCACTCTGTGTTTGCTAGTACAATATGTCCTGATGTTTCGATAACATGGATATCATACTACAACTCGTGGATAACGTCAACGACCACAACAATCACCACAACGACCACAACTACCACAACTACCACCACCACCACGACCATCACATCGACCACAACGCCCACCACAACGATCACAACGACCATCACGACCGCCACCACCACAACCACGATCACGACCACAACCACCACCACACAACCACGATCAAGACCACAACCACCGCCACCACAACCACCCCACCACCACCACCTAAGTTTTTACAAGTATGAAATTTGCACAAAGTTTTTGTCATGACGTAATCAACTGGCCGCACTTTTGTCAACGCGGCGTAACGCGGATGTGTTTGGTGTTTCGATGAAGTAAAAACCTCGTGCAGGGCACACGTGCTACTCACGATCCAGCCCGGTTAGTTCAGGGCCTGCGTTTGTACGTGCAGGGTTCGTAGGAGAAACTTTAGGGGTGAACATTATTGATTCGGTCAATGGCAATAATATTCTACACCAACATAAATGCTATCATTGCCGTTCTTGTCACAGCAATAGGAAATATCGCACACGGCACATATACTATACACGGTCCAGCCCGGTAAGTTCGGGATTTGTTTGTTAAGGTTTTTATCGGGAATTTGACAGAAATTAGGCGAGTTCATTGTATTATAAAAAAATGTATAATTTTTCGCATCAACATGTTTGCACGAGTTTAAACATAATCGTGTGCAGTGTTGTGTTGACATGATATGTTTCACAGTAGCACCTACGTTTCTATTTTTTATGGTGACTTCGATGATGTCGGCGCACGGTGAAATCGGCCTGGTGAATTCGGACTGCATTCTCTCATTTGTTAATTTATTTATTTCTACATTAACCCGAAAATGGTACTTTGTAACCGCTTTTACTGCTTTCGCTTCCTTTCACATAAATATGGTGCTACGTTTTACTATTTTAACACACAGTCACCGGGACGATCATTAGAACTTATACAATTCGTTGTACCCTTAAAATACACATCATATAAAATATTACACCAATAGTATATACAGATGAATAACTTAAATCATTATAATTACAATTATCAAAATATATTGTTTCTATTTTTCAGATTTCCATGCGTTACCCCTCACCAGGGGAAATTCTCCCCAGAAATGTGCTCAATTAAATCAAACCCAGAGCAATGGCAATGCTAAGCGATTATTGTATTGTGAAGAAACGAAGCCACCTGCATGTGGTATTTGGTCTATACTGTGTTTTTCCTCGGATCATTTTGAATGTGAAGCAAGATCTTTTATTCACACCTGGTCACTGTATGACACAAACAAAGTGTTATTCTTCAACAATATCTAGTTAAACTTGGCGTCGCATTGATGACAAGTACAGGAATAACAAACCCTTAAAGTGAAGGCTAATTCATTACTAGCTAGAACCGAGTAGATCTTAATTGTCACCTAAATCACTGATATCACCAAGCCAATTGCGATGTTTACTTTCTGACGTAACCATGAAAACGACCACCTAGAGCCGCCAAGCCTTTCCTCATATATTTACCATATACATACACACGTTACGTTGTCAAACATTACTCATACTTCCATGTAGCGATAGCAAATTGCAAAAACAAAAACTAGCTATATCCTATGCGCCTAGCTCAAGGAAGCTAGGCATTGGTGATAGCGAATGTTTGTTTTTGTAATTTTTTATCTTTAATGGAAGTAAGAGTAACGTGTGAACCATGTCACATGGGTTTGTGTGTGGTAGACATATGAGGAGACGCTTGGCGGCTATAGATTTAGCAAGATTGCCATCCCAAACAACAATTCCAGATGGCAAGTGGACAAGAAAGCCATTGGGTTATCGAGAATCCAAAAATGTTCTCATCTATGTGTAGCCCGCCCTTATCAGATATTTGTCAATTCTATTTTTAAACATATTCACACTACTAGCATTAACACAATCATATCGCAGTTTGTTCCATTCATTTGTCACCCTCTGTGAGAAAGAGTACTTTCTCACGTCCAACCTACACTGCTCCTTAACTAATGCTGCTTTGTGTCCTCTGGTTCTACTGCCTTCTTTTAGTTTGACGAACATATTCCTATCAACATCCTCATAGCCGTTCACTATTTTAAACACTTCTATTTGGTCTCCTCTTAGTCTCCTGGTCTCTAGTGTTGTCAAAACACATTGTAATAAGCGGCTTTCGTAACTAAGGTCTCTCAATTCTGGAATCATTTTAGTTGCTCTTCGTTGTATTCTTTCTAGCTTGTCTATGTCCTTTTACGATACGGCCTCCATGCTTGTATACAATATTCAAAATTTGGTCTAACTATTGCTTTGTACAGGGGTACAATTAACTGTTTCTCCTTATACGCGATAGTTCTCCTAATTAGCCCTAGAATTTGATTTCCTTTCGAAGCAGCAACCCGACATTGCTCTGAAACTTTCATGTCAGCACTGTTACTCATAAGTCCTTTTCTTGTGTGGTTCTACCTAGTACAGCATCCCCCATTTTATATTCTTCGTCCATGTTTCCATGTCATATGTGCATGCATTTACATTTCCCAAAATTTAATAACATTTGCCATTTTTCTGATCATTTAACTCATTTATTTAGATCATCCTGTAAACCTAGTTTATCTGTAACATTAATAACGTTTCTGAATACTTTTGTGTCATCTGCAAATTTCAGTACTTTGCTAGATATGTCATCTTCGTAAATCATTTATATATATATATATATATATATATATATATATATATATATATATATATATATATATATATATATATATATATATATATATATATATATATTAAATAATTATCAATGCGGCTGTTTTCATGGTTAGATCATAAAGCAAATAAGATCGAAGTCAAAGATGATTATGCGATATCACTTGCCGCTAGCGGTTCGAAATCGGATTATGAACATCATGAAATACTAACGTCAACATAGTCTGGTCACTTAATCCATGGCGTCTTTAGTGGATAATGTAATACTACCATTCTCAACGCCCATATTGTACTTGTACATTTAGACAGCCAGATTTATTGACACACTTTATGCAGAACATTTGTTGACATAGATACGCGATTGTTGGGCAAACGGCAAAACAATCGCGGAAATGTTTATGTGCAGAATTGTTATTATTATTTATTATAATTATATCAGCCTGTTGTGGGTGTAAATAAACAGTGTACAAAGACACGTAATTTAGACCAACGAACAGTGTCCTGCACAGCGGTGGAAACTCTTAATTGCAAGGCGTCTAAAACATCAGGAAACATAAACAACAGGTATGCATTTCACGAACATCTTTTCGACGATAAGACCTATCCGTCATCTGGGTATTTCGGTTTGCCTTTAGTAAACGTAGGTATAGCTTGAATCACCCAGGAATAGATACGGGGGTGGTGTGAGGATGGTGCAGGTGTGATTTGTGTTTGGGACTGTGTGTTCAATAGCACGACATATCTATGAAAGACATTTCTTCATACATTGAACGAGGTTTTGCGGGAATAAGTTATTTTGTGCTGCTCAATAAATATGAAAATGTATGTTATCCATTTGAGTGAATTGATTAAACAATGTGTGTGTGTGTGTGTGTGTGTGTGTGTGTGTGTGTGTGTGTGTGTGTGTGTGTGTGTGTGTGTGTGTGTGTGTTTGAGAGCGTGCGTGCGTGCGTGCGTGCTTGAATGCGTGCGTGCGTGCGTGCGTGCGTGCGTGCGTGCGTGCGTGCGTGCGTGCGTGATATATGTGTGACGTCGAAAACCCCGATTTCTCAAAACATTCTTGAGGTGGGTCACTTCAACCACCCGTAAAATAGATCAATCGTTTACTCGAAAGTAGATCTTTACATTAAAGGTGCTTCCTCAATTCGATGTTTTTCGATCATTTTGTTTCAGACCCATTTCGAAACAGTTCTGTACATTCGTTAAAACTTTTCATTTTAATGGTGCCTTTCTTTTTTGTTGGTTCCACTTTGGATAACATTGCTTGATAAACTGTCCATGTATTTACATGAGGGAACTCCTACAGTTCAATAGTTTCAAAGGCAAACGGAGACCATGCTATTTGGAGCATCCAGTTTAGTATTAACGTGAGTCGAAGTGTGATTGCGATTTACCTGCAGACACGTAACATCCGATACACTCACTCACTGTTGACTTTGCAAAACATTATTTAGAACAGTGTTTTTCCTACGAAATAATCATGAATATGACCTTGCGGATGATCAAAGATTATGGTTCACTAATTCAATACGATATATTTATTGATTGGGGTTCACTAGTTCAATACGACATATTTAACTATTGTGTTTCCAGTAAAACGAATCCATATTGTTAAAACAAAATGGTGAAATATATTTACTGTTACTCTATATTCTTAAATGTCTATGGTTGTGCAACACACAACTATTTTTTTGCTGAGCGTCCGTGTGATTTGTTTCAATTCCTCTTTCTCTACTGACAGTGAACGTACAACCGTAAAACAAGTGTTTGCAGCAACAGAGACACGTACACGTGTGTTCGTTGTACTCCAGTTTATTACGGTGCAATGTTTGATTGTGTGAACACTTGACATTGTTACTTATATCTCTGAGAAGCAATCGACGAGTCAGGTTGTCCGACACACCCGTTCTTGCTGGTTATAGACATCTATGCTTCATGTAAGTACACGTTCTAGTTATTATCACCTTTCAGTTTAATTGTCGCTGCGCCAGGCATGGGGCGACTATGCTAATTGGTTAAGTTAAGTTAATCTTGGATTAGTTTCGATTAAACTAAGTTAAGTTAATTTGTATTTTGATAGTTAAATAATTACACCAATTTATTATGTTAACTAATTAAATTAATGATCAGGTCAAGAAGTATTTCAAGCTCACCATGAAATTAAATCTTACTCACTTTTACCTTCAAATCAACATTGACGCAACATATTATTACTTTCTTGTCACATAAGGATGTGCAGCCGGTCAACTATTTTATAGACGACATGAGGGTAAAATAAACGGTCGCACATCCTACAAATTCCAAATGTTACCCACTGAGCCAATGTCAATTTACCTGTATCTACACGCATGAGTGACATATAATTACGTAGTAAAAAAGAAGTTAACTGAACATTTAATGAAGTTAATAAATTAATGCCACTACACGTTAAGTTAAGTTAAGTTAAGTTAACCTTCAAAATCAAAGAGTTAAGTTAAGTTAATCGCCCCACGCATAGGCTGAGCTATATGTTTGGTGGCATAGCCATTTCTAGGATGCGACTTAAAATGCAA
This sequence comes from Lamellibrachia satsuma, assembly GCA_033239005.1. NCBI lineage: Eukaryota > Metazoa > Annelida > Polychaeta > Sabellida > Siboglinidae > Lamellibrachia > Lamellibrachia satsuma. Next base: position 1,074,000 of record BSQZ01000004.1, read on the forward strand.
ATGATGCGGAAAAGGGTGCATATGAAAGGTGTGCATTTGTAGCTAAGGCAAATCAATTGCTTTTTTCTGGGCAAGTCCTACTATTTAGTCATTTGACCATTTCTATGACGCCACTTAAAATCTAAATGATGGGAGAAAATAGATATTTAACTCAACTATTTGCAACTGGAACTAAGTCACATAAATTGCTATCTGTCGTTTATCGAGCGTAACTTCTGTGGCGATATTTACCTTAATATTTGGTAGTAAGTTAATGATTACTGCGATAACATTTATCGTTTAAATTTTCACTTAAATGGAACAAATAATATAAACAGTAACGGGACAGAAAATAAATTTACACATATTTTTGTGATAAAAGGTTGTGAATTATAATTCAATTGAAATGTAAAAACGATGATTTCCAGACGTTTGAAAGAGACGACCAGAAGATTGTCTGGTTCTAACACAAATCTCATGGGCGGATGCAGACCTTGAAAAAGGGGTTGCCCATAAAAAAAAGACACCAGGTAGCAAGACATATAGTTATCAAAATATACGCACGCACACGCGCGCGCGTGCCCACACGCCCACACAAACATACTAATCTCCCTCTTATAACGCTACCACTTCTACAGGTGCTTATCAGAGGTATAGCCTCTCTTGTGGGGGAGCATTGTCATGGGAAAGTTTTAATTGTTGCAAGATATGGTTACGCCCATGGGATATTGCTTTGGACTATGTAGTCCAAATTCCGTGACAATTTGGTAAAACAAGAATATTAGTTGAACGCTCTACATACATAAATACGTTTCACTGCAAGCTATAAAATGTGTGTTTGTTTGTTTGTAGAGTCACCATGACAAGTTTCATTGTTCTACTTGTGTTGTTGGTAGTAGTGCCGCTACCTTGCGGCGCCTGGCTGTTTGGAGAAAGAAGTAAGCTGCACTAAAACCTACGTTATTGGCCAACAATTGGTCGCTTAAAACTGCCAAAGCAATTAATGCATACATACACGCAATCACCCTAGCATGCACACATACAAACGCACATTCACACACACACACACACACACACACACACACACACACACACACACACACACACACACACACACACACACACACACACACACACACACACACACACACACACACACACACACACACACACACACACACACACACACACACACACACACACACACACACACACACACACACACACACACACACACACACACACACACACACACACACACACACACACACACACACACACACACACACACACACACACACACACACACACGCACACACACACACACACACACACACACACACACACACACACACACACACACACACACCCACACACACACACACACACACACACACACACACACACACACACACGCACACACACACACACACACACACACACACACACACACACACACACACACTCGCACATACACTCGCACACACGTACATACACTCGCACACTCGTACACACACACACAAACACACGCACACACAAACACGCGCACGCACGCACGCACGCATGCAAAACACACACACACACACACACACACACACACACACACACACACACACACACACACACACACACACACACACACACACACACACACACACACACACACACACACACACACACACACACACACACACACACACACACACACACACACACACACACACACGTACATACACATACGCATAGACCCATGCACGTTCCAAAGGTGCTGAGATCAGAAGTTCTCATTTACTGTTTCAGGATGCGCTGGTGAAACGTATGACGAAGGCACTTACTTGTGTTGTAATGACAAGTTGTACGCTTGGCCAAAGGAACGGAATACCGCGCGTTGTTGCAAACAAGATTTGTACAACGTGGCAACACACCAGTGTTGTGAAAACTTCAGGACGGGGGAGATTCAAGTCGTTCCCGTGGAATCTGGGAAACCACGTTGGGCAACTTGTTACGGGATTTGGTTCGAAAATAAGTAGCGTCGATAAAAAACGATTAGTCTTACTTTTTGCGAAGTGAAAATAATAGCTGAGTTGATTGTAGTCTTGGTTTGTGCTTAGATATATTGTAGATTTGTGTATCGTACCATATTTTTGTGTGTTTGCTTGAGCTATTAATCATGAATAGTTTCTGCATATATATGGCGCGCAGCGACCACTCATAGTATGCTGCACTGCGTGGGATATCACCTGTGTCGAAAAGTCGGAGCCAACGCTCGTGCGTGCGATCGCGTGCGTGCGTGCGTGCGTGCGTGCGTGTGTGTAGGCGGATGAGCCCGCAATAATGTGTTAAATGTGTGCGTTGTGTTTGTGAGTGGGTCCATCTTAAATAGTGCTGGTGGATAGCTGCAGAACTCGTACATGAATGTAATTTCCAAGTATTCGAGGACCATTGAAGCACGACCTCGCCAGTGACAGAGTTTTGAGAACCAGCTGGTCTTTAGGAAAGGAACACATTCTCGAGAGGAAAGGACGTGGCATTTGATTGTGTAGACATAGAAAAAGCGTTTGGCTCTGTGCCAAATAAACTTGCATTTGAAGTTATGAGTTGTATGAAGGCAGGAGAGGCAGAAGTCAAAGCGGTGGAGGCAATATATAAGGACAACACAGCGATGGTGATATTTGAGGCAGAAATATCAGGAGAGTTTGGAGTAAGGGTAGACTTCATGATAGGGAAGTACATTGATGCCCCAATAGTTCATTATATTGGCAAAGAAGACATTGCATGCTGATGACATGGCAGAAGTGGCAGATATCGGGGGGGGGGGGGTAACTGCAGACAACATTGAAAGAATGCTATGCTATTATCAGAAAGCATGACCTCCACGTCATAAAGACCGAGGTGTGGAGCTACATACATATATCGAGGAAAAATGTGATTGTGTGCACTTGTTGGAATAGTGTCTAAAGAAGGAGAACGTAGCTAACAGGTGCGCAGGAGGTTGGACGACCCCGGAAGACACCAGTAAGGTCACCCTCGGGACTAGGTCAATCACTTGATTGGCTAGGTGACCATATTAACGAGATTAACGTCCTGCATTTTACTGTTATGGAAACAATTTGGGAGGGTGCGAATAATGAAGAGGTGGCTGTTTTACTGAGGTGACCTTAAAGCGAGGTTCAACGGAACATGTCTATGTTTCCTCATATTTCAGTCAGTTTCGCATGTATGTTGCTGAAATGTTGTAGGCGTGCCTGTACATATATTTGAAAGTCCCCGTGGGTGGGGTATTACGTCGAAGGAACCAATGCGGGCGTTTGTCGTAAATGACGTAACTGCAGAACAATAATTACGTGCAATGGAATGTGTGTTCAACCATTGTTACGAGATCTATGTGAAACATCTCCCGAACGCTTCGTCAAGCTGACAGTTGTCATTCACAATGGTAAATGTGTTATAGAATATTTAAAGAAGTATTCGAGTTTGAGCCATACTTAACATTGTTAGCGGAGAGATTAAGAATTGTGTTTACTCAACTTAGGTTTGGTAACACAAAACTGCCTATTGAAAGAGGCAGATGGTTAAATATTTATAGAAATAAAAGGCATTGTTCTTTGTGTAATAGAAATGAGATGAATTCTATTGTTTCAATATGACACTATAAGAGGCCAAACAAATAGATTTCTGACTATATATGTTATTAATCACTCTAATTCTTTCAGCTTCTCTGTGTTGTTTAATGTTCATAGTATAAATAAACTAATATTATTAATAAATATTATAAGTTTAACTAACATTGACTGTTCTTATTATTTTTAAATGTTTTTAATACTGGCAAGTATTCTGGGTATTGTATATTTATCTCATACACAATTGTATGGTATTAGAGAATACAACTTGACTTGAAGGTGATTTTTTGGCGAGAAGATGTCATTGGCATTGCAAATACAAAAACTTGACTGGGTAGTGCAAGGAATCACAAGCTCTTGCCTTTTTCTCATGCAACGCCCGTCAACTGGGCTAGTATATATATAGTATATATATATATATATATATATATATATATATATATATATATATATATATATATATATATATATATATATATATATATATATATATATAAAAGGATATCAAGGATATCTTGCAACTTGTGAAAATTGTTTGGCAAGGATAGTTTCACGGTCTCCTCGTTTCTCTCACTCAGTACCACTTCTTCGTCATTACATTGGCTCCCTGTCCGATATCGCATTGTTTTTAAGATGTTCAATTATCTATCAAGCACTTTCATCAAAGCAACCACCACCATAATTACATTCATTGCTTACTCCTGCAAAACAGGACAGATATTTATGACAGCGAAAATGACGGAGATATGAGGGAACATACATACATACATACACGCATACACGCATACATACACGCATACATACATACATGCATACATACATACATACATACATACATACATACATACATACATACATACATACATACATACATACACGCATACATACATACATACATACATACATACATACATACATACATACATACATACATACATACATACATACATACATACATGCATACATACATACATACATACAGGCATACATGGTCACAAGGTACTTTGTATACAATACAATACTCACTCACAATTATGAACACTATCTTGTCATAAGTGGAAGACGTAGAACTCGTGGGCATCTCAACCCGGAAAGACTTGTTCTGGATATACTTAGTAGACAAGATGGCCGAAGATGCAGGAAAGCGGCTTGGCCCCCTGAAAAGAGTTTCGCTTTATTTGAACAAGCGGGATATGATCTACAAGATCAGGGTGAGATCCAATGTGGAATATGTTTTTTATGGGTGGCAACATCCGAAACATCGCTAAATAGATTTGATGCCATACAGAGGTGAGCTGTCAAAATGATAGCTATGTCAGCGTCTTCTCTGAGCAGGAATGTTACACAACCACTAGCACAAAGAAGACATGTTTGTGCACTCACCTTGTACCACCGGATATACCATAGAGATGCACCAACACTACGCAATAGCAAGTTACCACATCCTCCAGTAGTGCGAAGAGCCACCATGCATCAACATATCGCCACACAGCTGTGGCAATTCCACCCTCGAATACTGCTGGCCATAAGAGGACATTCTTACCGACTGCCTCCCACTTCTGGAATTAACTCCCAGAGGAAATAGTTGCAATGAGGGACAGAGACAAGTTCAAGACAGAAATCAACGCCATCCTTGGTGTCTTGCGTCAGCGCTCGCCCCCAGCGTGGAGAGGGACAGCTGCTCTGCCAAGGAAGAAGTCAACGCCGTTCTTGGTGTCTTACGTTAGCGCTCGCACCCAGCGTGGAGAGGAACAGTTGCTCTGCCAAGGAAGAAGTCAACGCCGTTCTTGGTGTCTTACGTTAGCGCTCGCACCCAGCGTGGAGAGGAACAGTTGCTCTGCCAAGGAAGAAGCACAAATCAAATAATATAAATAATAAAATAAATCCTTTCTCTACTGACGAAACGCGCAACCGTAAAACAAGTGCTTACAGCAATAGAGACACGTACACGTGTGTTTGTTTTTGTTCAGACCTTGTTCTATGCAAACACTTAATGTGGTTACAAAAAAACAATCGTGAAAGTGCCACGAACTACTTACAAAGTTGGTTGCTGTGCAATGTTTGATTTTGTGACCACTTAACATTGTTACTTAAATTGCAGCAGAAGAATCGACGAGCCAGTTTGTCTGTCATTATCCTACTTACTGGTTGTACAGCACCTCTTGGTAAGTACGCATTCTTCCTATACACTATACAGTTGCACGATATTACATCGTTGTATGTTTTTCTGCACGATACGTATCGCGATACACTTTGACGTACCATAAATTTGTATGTGTGCATTTCTATGTTGGCAAATTTTCGCTGAATGAGTAATTATGAGCTTCCGTTGAACCAGATCCAGTCATAAATCTGTATTATTATTAATTATTTATGGTTCAGGTCTGAGTAATTTCTTCTCAGAGTTTAAGCTCACGTATTCCGGACAGGTATGTGTTTGATTATTTATTAATTATTTATGCGTAATGCATATTAGACAGTCTTTGTATTTTCCATATTTACAAATCCGACTCTATGTTTGAAATCCACAAAGTTACTTCTACCTATTTAACCTGTCGCTTAATTATTTTCAGTCAGGCGTGTTAAAATATAATATAACACAATAGGTTAAACCATCTTATATCGTAACCAAGACTACCACAATATATTGCGATACATATCGCGATACGTTCATGTGCATCACGATATATCGCGATACAAAACAGTTTGGCAATACCCAACCCTACTAAGTTATCGTATCTGTTATCGTGACTAGTGACGGATGTGTTCTGCAATTTAACAATAGTATTGTAATCATCGACAAATATAGACAAAGCATTTAAATATATAGACATCAATGTTTTACGTCTGCGAGGTAACGCTTGTGCACGAGCTGAGCACACCGTTTGCTGCAGCAATTTCACTTTCCTAACGTTTTAAGCAGTTTTATTTGGTGGCTTTGCCATTTCTAGGATAGTAGTGAAAATGTAAATATAATGGGGTAAGTTAACTGTTTCTAATAAAATACACGACGACTACTGCCGTAATTATTAATCTTTAAAATCATACATTCTACGTTCTGTTGAAATCCGTACGAAGGACTGTTTTATGAGGCTTCCTAAAGTGTTACAATTTACCTCGATGCTGGGCAAGTTGTAACAGCCAGCTGCACAAGTTGTAACTTATATATTTTACAATTACAGAAAAATGTAACATACCAGTTTAATCAATTAATGACTTTGAATTGTTTTAATGCATATCTAGGACATATGACTAACTTACAAGACTTAATTGGCCCTACTTAAAATACTTAAAAAGTAACGGACAGGTACTATATTGGAAAACACTGTAATGGGCATAATCATATTAACTGCATAATGTTTATTAATCGCCGTCCTCCTCATAAAGAATGGCACTTTCCCCACAGCGTGTCTCGTGACGTTTTCGCTTGACGCTGCAACGTTGCAATTTGTCCGGGGAAATGTTACAACTTGCTCCAAGCACCATCTCATTCACAGCACCTGTGATTACATTAAAACATACTTAGAACACTACTTAACGTCTTATGTAACAATTAGAATATGTATTCATGACCAGAACTAAGAAAGAACAATATATGGTAAAACATGTGCATCTAAACCTCCATCTGTGTGATATCACATGTGACATGTTTAAGACTTTTGACGAACATATAGGTACCTGACGAAATAATTTGCATTAATAGTTTTGTATGTATTACACCTGTTACAACTTACCTGTGTTACAACTAGCACCGCTCTCCCTTATTTGTAACTTGAAATTATGCTTAAATCCGTACCAATCAGTATAACATTAGTGATATAGCTTTCCGATTAGGATCGAGTATCGTTGTGTATCATGCAACGAAATATGGCAAACGAGATGCGTTAGGTTCCGTCGGGAATCTAATTTCCGAATCCTTCACTTGAGGCACCCAGAACGCAAGGTGCAAGAGTTCAGTTTATCTAGGATACTAATAATACTAATAATAACAATCGTTATTATTTCATAATGATCAACACATAATTATGATAAACACCATATACAAATACATTATGAAACAAATTGAATCAAACAAAACAAATTGCTTATATCTGTGCAAAGAGTGTATGCACAACGTGTGCAGTGTCACGTTGAAATAAACTGCACACATGTCAAGGACACGTCACCTCATGAAAATACTTTGGACACGCTGCAATGAATATAAAAAAAATGCTGGTCTAAATCATACACCCTGGAGTTATTGCTCTGGACTATGTAGTCCAAATTCCGTAACCGTTTGGTAAAAGAAGAATATTAGTTGAAACTTCTACATACATAAATATGTTACATTGCAAGCTATAAAATGTGTGTTTGTTTGTTTGTTTGTAGAGTCACTATGACGAGTTTCATTGTTCTCCTTGTGTTGTTGGTAGTAGTGGCGCTACCTTGCGGCGCCTGGCTGTTTGGAGAAAGAAGTAAGTTGCACTAAAACCTACGTTATTGGCGAACAATTGGTCACTTTAAAATCGGTAAACATTCCAAAGCAAGCAATGCACACATACACACAATCACCCTTGCACACACACACACGCACACGCACACGCACACGCACACGCACACACAAACGCACACACACACGCACGCACGCACGCACGCACACATGCACAAAAATGCCTACGTACACTTATCATCACGCTTAATCTAAACGTACACGCATGCATGTACGCGACGCACATACACGCACGTTTACGCGTATACGCTCATACATATCTCGGGCTAAGTAATAGTGTAAAGATCATACTCTTATTAAATATGTTCCAGAATGCTCTGGGAAACTCTACAACGAAAACACTCACGTGTGTTGTGACGGCAAGTTGAACGAATTGCCCGAGGAACGAGAGTTCCTCTCTTGTTGTCATCATGAGATGTTCTACGTGTCGACATACCATTGTTGTCGTAATAGTGGGGGAGAGGTTCGTCTCGTTCCCGTCGAGCCTGGGAAGCATCGCTGGGAAATCTGTTCGAAGGTGGTTTGGGAAAAATCGGCCGATAAGTAACGTTGATAAGTGCCCTTAGTGTTAATGTTCGTGCAGTGACAACAGTGACTGACTTAATCCTAGTTTCGGTTTATGTCGGACACAGTTAAGTGTACAGTGTAATCACATTTGCTACTCGCTTGGGTCATTGATTATGAGATAGATGAAATGCTTGAATGACACCTTATTGCTTTATCGGTTGTTAGATATTTGCTAAAAACAACAAAGAGGGCATATCGATTGTTCTACGAAGAACACTGCAGCATATACGACTGTAATTGCCCATATTCTCCAGCTTTTTGTGTTACAGCAGATACCCGTAATGATTGGCCAGTTACCCGTTTGTTTAGGCATTTGGTGTTTATGTTTACAATTCAACAATGTGTTAAGCAGTACTATTTCCAGTTGTGTGCGTACTTGATAGAGATATGTGGCAGGGTCATAGCATTTGAAGTTTATGTTGATTTAACTGGAGATATATAAAACACTTGATGAACAATGTCTAGTAATGCACATAATCTTAGAAATAAACATAGAATAAATGCTTTAAAGAATATCGACGTCTTCGTTGACGTGTGAAGATTATTCTGTTGATTGCAATTGCACTTTATTCACTAGAAGAACATGATTACTATGAACACTTCTTTTATGAAGAGAAAGGAAAACATTTCAATAAAGTAACTAAAATGAGCGGAGAGTGTTATATGAGTAATATGCTTGTATCCTCTCCATTTTCATATAATATACAATAACGTACATTGCTTTGTTTGTATATGAATGAAATAAAACGGCTTCATTGATTCTATTAACGTGTTCAGTCCAAGTTACTATCAATAATAGCACCAAGATATAATATGGTATATGGTATAAAATGAAAATAAATATGCTTAATCATTTATTTGTATTACTATTAATCCAAACTTTGTTTTATGTTGGAATTTCTTAATATCATGTAGTGAGTCTAATTAATATCGAAACGTATAACCATGTTGCGTGCCTGTGTGCGTGCGTGCGTGCGTGCGTGCGTGCGAGCGTGCGTGGTTGTGTGTGTGTGTGGGGGGTAGGTGGGTGGGTGGGTGGGTGGGTGGGTGGGTGTGTGTGCGTGTGGGTGCGTGCATGCGTACGTGAGTGTGTGTGTGTGTGTTTGTGTGTGTGTGTGCGTGCGTGCGTGCGTGCGTGCGTGGATGTGCGTGTTCGTGTGTTTGTGTGTGCGTGCGTGCGTGCTTGAGGTATGTCACTTCAACTACCCATAAAATAATCAATCACACATGTAAAAGTCGATATAATCAATTGGAATCGTTTTCACTCGTCTTTTTTTCAGACCGATTTAAAAAATAGCTTTGGTGAAATCATCGGACAAACTGTCAAACTATTGTTTGTCCGGATACGGTCAACATTCAGCGAACAAAAATGGCAGAAATATTCCGATTCTATACATTATAACGGTATTCACGCTTACGCAATTTACTCGATCTCACGATCAAAGTAAATTATTTCGATGGTTTTAAGAAAACAACACGCTGTTGCATTAAAACGACTACGCACATTACTTCAGCTATCCACCCACTACACATATGATTCGCGATGAGCAATTGAGAAGGAAGTGTAATTGTACATTGAAACCTAGCTAGTCTTCGATGACCCGTTTTAGTCGATAATCCAATCAGTTGCTTTTTTGTGAATAAATCTTGATACAGTGTCAACTGCATTACTCTTTCGTGAGTCACAAATCCGCACGTTCGATTAATCCAGACAAAAACCCTCGCGAATCAAAGTGTGCGGATAAACGAGGTTCCACTTTAATATATTGACTTGAACTGAAGGCCACGGCGGAGGACTTTGGATGAGGTGGGTTGACCGAAGGAGAATAGCTCGTTTTTCTATATCTTTCTTTTATAATAGTTTATTAAAAACAACTTCCGACATATGAGATAATTATTATATAAGAATAAGCAAACTTGTCCAAACAATAATTACGATTTCAATCTATTCTGACTGTTGTGTCTGTGTGTCAAGTGTTAGTAATCGTTAATGTATATCGTGGACTAATTTACATAGTGCAAGAACGTAGCAATTGCACTTAGTAGTTTACTTAACTGTAGTGATTATTTCGTGCTGACATTTATATGAGATCGAACAAATGCAATCATATTATTGTTTGAAATAGCTTTCCTGTATATTCTTTTGTGGAATATGTCAAAGATACTATTTTTAAACTGCATATATAACGTATATACCTCTTGATGAATCGGGAACAATGATTTGAACAGTGTTAGAATGTTTTGCATCGTCGTTCTGCAATACAGGCAACCCACACAAGTGTTGACATGAAAGTAGCTGGAGTGTCCTCGTGGTGTAGTAATAGGTCAGAGTTCACTTTAGAGAGACGAGAAGCACCTTGTGATAATTGCGCATTACACAGGATGTGTCAGACAGACAGACAGACAGATAGACAGACATAGAGAAAGACATACATACATGCATGCGTATTTATTTAGACCATACGCGTAATACGTTTGTCAATTTGAAATAATATAAATATGAAAAGAAAGGTCAAGGAGATTCTCATTAAAACATAAATTGTCGGTAACAAGGGAGCCCCTTTTGGCAATAAAAACTAAAAATAACATAGCGTCACATAATGTGATTAATACTCATTGCAAATTATAAATAATGCTTTTGTCAGCATGATACCATTTTTAAATTAAATGTTTTACAGGATGTCATGCACGAATGCCGCATAAGTATTTCAAATAAATTACAAATGCCGCTATAAATACATGTAACAAATTTAAGATATACTAAAAATTCACTCGATTTTTTCCCTTTTTACTTTTTAGTGTTTTGGCATGTATAACAATTTGTGATACGACATTTAGCGTCTTAGTTTGAGATGATGGCTTTTTTTTAGCAAACATAGTGAATCTATTCAGGGAATGAGTGAAAATGTTGTATGTGATCAAATTTGAAGTGTTATTTAATACATGAACAATATTATTGATCTTATGATTGTCTTAGCAATTTCTGTGTTTTCTCTTTTAATGTGAACATCGTTGAATTTTGAATAAATCTTCAACCTTTAATATATTAAGGCTTTTCAACAATGGTTCAGTATGTGCACTGTTTGCTATTACTTTAACTGCTCGTTTTTGTAGTTTTGTAATTTTGTTTGTGTGATGGTCACCCCATTCAAGTAAACATTAATTGATACGGGGGAGCACGAGTGTATTATAATGTGTTAACAAAACGTATTGTGGTAAAATGTGTTTTAGTTTATTCATTATTTAAATTGTTCTTGACAATTTATAAAAATATTTTAACAATATGGCTATTACTGTTTAGGTGTTTATCTAACATAAATCCTAAAAAATTAAAATGATTTACACATTCTAGCGGTGTGTCATCTATTTTAGTTGCAATCTTGATGTTCTTTATTGTGGATGATTTTACGTCCTGCATTTGGATTTACTGACATTTTTGAAAGTTTGTTTACTTTTAACCATACACTTATTTTATCCAATTCAGCATTAATATCACAGCAAGTTTGATAACGTTGAATCGTCAGCGTACAGAAGTTCGAAACGTTTAGTTGCATATACAATATAATTTTTGTATATCAAAAATAAAAGAGAACCTAATGTAGAGCCTGAGGCACTCCTGTAATGATAAGTGATGTGTACCTTCCATTTCAGCATATTGTGTTAAATAGCTCCTTATGAAACCATTGGCACATCCTCTAACTCCATCATATGATAGTTTGCTCATTATAATCTCATGGTCTAGTGTATCAAAGGCTTTTGATAAATCTAAGAATATGGCTATGGGAATTTCACCTTTGCCCATTTCACGATATATTTTATCAATTAGTTCTAGTGCAGGTATTTCTGTTGAATGACCCTTTCTGAACCCATATTGACTCTTGTAATGCAGATTTTGAATTTGAAAGAAAGAATGTCGCTGATTCAATATACATTTTTCAATTACCTTTGATATGACAGGCAACAATGATACGGGTCGATAATTTGTGCTTACACTGTCATTTTCTTTTTTGAATAATGGGATTAACTTTGCTATTTTTATGTTGTCTGGAAATATTCCTGTTTCTAGAGTTTGGTTTAGTATTGTAAGTGGTTCTGTTAGAATTTTTTTAAATAAATTTCAATAATTTGGTAGACACACCATCTATTCCGTAACTGGGTTTTGCATAAAAGTTATCAATACTATTACATGTGTCATTTACTTTGACGTTTTCATAAATAAATCGTTAACTGTGTTTAACAGTAAAATATTTTGTAAAAGAAACAAACACTTTGTAAAAGAAACATAACAACTGGACGGTGTAATTTGTTGGCCAGTTCTGGCCCAATGTTTGTAAAGAAGTTATTAAAATGATTTGCAATAGTTTTTTTATATGTGTATTGTTTTTCATTCACAGTAAAAACGCCAAGAAGTGACGTTTTGTTTTTATTCCTATTTAAGATATAATGTACTGTCAAACAAAGGTGCTGAAGGAGTATTCATTGCTCTTCGTAACGACCTAATTGGTAATCACCAAATCGAGTTTGCACGGACTGCGATATAATTTGGATTAAACTGCAACATGCAGGATGTAAACCAATTCTCGTGGGGTAGTTCTACCGCCCACCAGATAAGAATGATACGAAATACCTTGGTAACCTATGAGACTCTCTATTTAAGATAACACCCAGAAGGGCATGACTGTCTGCTTGGGAGGAGATTTCAACATGGGAGACATCTTGTGGGAATCCCACTCTCTTAGACAAGGTTGCAGGAAGCAACTCATGGACATTGCAGATGAATTCTCACTACACCAATTATTTAGCGAACCCACAAGAAAAGACAATAAATTATACTTGATTTCTTCTTCATTTCCAACCCCTCACATATAAATCAGGTTTTTCTAGTTCCAGGAGTCAGCGACCACGATGGAATTCGAATGGTAGACTTATCAACAAAACCAAAACTTAACAAACAAAAATCAGGAAAGTAATCTTGTACAGAACGACTAAAGTTGATGACTTGAAAAACGACCTGAGAGAGATGATCGAACTAATAGCATCACCAGTAATTGCAAATAAATCAGCTAATGAAACCTGGTCACAGTTTAAGAAAGGTATCAACAATGCTATAAATAAAAAATGTCATCTAAATTTAGTACCAGTAAAAAACACGAACACAGATTAAGACAAAACAATGTGCCTTCAACCATGCAAAATTACCTGCAAAGCCGAACACTGGGAGAAATTTAGGAAACTGAGAAAACAGGCCCAAAAGGAAACCAGATAATCGTACTGGAACTATGCTAGGTCTGCATTCCTCTCATCTACAAAACAATTCCCATCAATGTCAACTATTTAAATCACCCTAGACGGAGTGTTAAAACTATTGAAGGAACTTGATGAATACAAGGCTTCATGCCCGGATGAGGTACCGGGCAAGATCCTGAAACTGGCAGCAGAGGAAGTTGCACCAGCCTTAACACTGATTTGTAACAAGTCTCTAAGCGCTCTAGTCTAAGTCTCTAAGAAGTTGTTCCATCAGACTGGCTTATTGCCAACATATCTCAATTCTTCAAAAAAGAGATAGATCTACACCTAGTAACTGCCGACCTGTCCCATTTACATCCATATGTTGTAAGGTGCTTGAGTACATCCAGTCTAGCAACATTATGAAACATCTTTATCATTATAATATCTTAACTGACAAACAACACGGATTCCGCAAGCATCACTCTTGCGAGACCCAATGACCTGGCTCAATCTCCTGACAACAAAACCTAGGTAGATATGGTAATTATGGACTTCTCGAAGGCATTCGATACGGTACCGCATAGACGGTTACTTCATAAAATCAACAACAATGGTATTACTAGACGGACATTCCACTGGATCTCCTCACTAAAAGGAGCAAATAGTAATGGTAGATGGAAAGAACTCGGAGTAGATCCATGTCAAGTTGGGGGTGCCCCAGATAACGGTGCTCAGTTCTTTACTTTTTCTTATGTATATTAATGATTTGCCAAATAACATCAAGTCCACATTCAAAATGTTTGCCGACGATTGTATCATGTATACCCCAACTAGAGGCACACTAGATTTGCAGAAACTCCAGTCAGATCTCAACATCCTGTCCAAATGGCAGGATTTATGGCAGATGAAATCTAATACTTCAAAATGTTTTTTATTGCATCTGTCACATGCTAAGTCACTCAAACAATTCAAATACACGTTAGGCAACTCAACATTACAAGAAACAACATCGCCATCATTAGGTTAGGTGTAGAAATCGCACACAGCATCAAGTGGGAGAATCATGTTAATGCTGTTAAAGTCAAAGAAAATAGGGCCCTGGGATTTATTAGATGTAACCTTTGTCTTGTCCCGAATACCTAAAATCAACAGCCTACCAAACCCTTGAATACGCATCGACAGTATAGTACCTTACACACAGGAACTTAAAGATCAAATGGAGAGAGTCCAAAGAAGATCGGCTCGCTTTGTATACAACGAATACAAACGAACCAGCAGTGTAACATCAGTGCTGAAGTACCTCCGATGGGATACCTTAGGAAACAGGAGGAAGGTGTCCAGAATCTCCATGTTCCATAAAATCCACCACGGCCAGATTGCCATTCCCGCACAAAATGCTTACAACTAAGTTAAGCGCCACTCCCGTAATCGATACAATCTAGCATACCAACCAGACTCATTTAATAAAGACTGCCATAAATACTCCTTTTTTCCACAAACGGCACACGACTGGTATAAACTACCATCAAACATTGTTAACATAACAAAAATAAACAATTTAAACAAGAAGCGTTTAAACATCTACGCAACCAGAAAGATCCACTTCATTGCTATTAGCGGCACTAAGCCTACCTACCAACATGGCTCTAAAAGAGCGTTGAGAATATGTTTTCACATTCAAATAGAAAGTTCCGTAAGGCATGTATTCCAAGTTCTGCACTGTATTCAAGGATATTTTCCATAGATTAAATGTTCAGTTCTTGTTGTTTGTTTCCGTGACAGTCGTAGAACACAAACTGTGCCAGGTGAAGTCGTTTCCAGTCGGGATTTTCCACTTTGAACTTGTTTCCTTTGCATTAAGCTTGGTGTCATCGGTAACGATGGTTTCTAATGCAGATATCATTGTCTTTGTGAGGATGGGCGCCATCAGCTCAATCACCTCCATGACGAGCACTTCATTTACACAATTGTCTTTGTGAGGATGGGCGCCATCAGCTCCATCACCTCCATGACGAGTACTTAATTTATACAGTTGTCTTTGTGAGGATGGGCGCCATCAGCTCCACCACCTCCTTGACGAGTACTTCATTTACACAGTTGTCTTTGTGAGGATGGGCGCCATCAGCTCCATCACCTCCTTGACGAGTACTTCATTTACACAGTTGTCTTTGTGAGGATGGGCGCCATCAGCTCCATCACCTCCTTGACGAGTACTTCATTTACACAGTTGTCTTTGTGAGGATGGGCGCCATCAGCTCCATCACCTCCTTGACGAGTACTTCATTTACACAGTTGTCTTTGTGAGGATGGGCGCCATCAGCTCCATCACCTCCATGACGAGTACTTCATTTACACAGTTGTCTTTGTGAGGATGGGCGCCATCAGCTCCATCACCTCCTTGACGAGTACTTCATTTACACAGTCGATGTTTGTTTTGGACTTCCCGCGAGTTTTTGGACTTTTAGTACACGTTGTTATTGTTGATGAACCTCGGGTTTTACACTTTTAGTACACGTTGTTACTGTTGATGAACCACGGGTTTTACACTTTTAGTACACGTTGTTATTGTTGATGAACCTCGGGTTTTACACTTTTAGTACACGTTGTTATTGTTGATGAACCACGGGTTTTACACTTTTAGTACACGTTGTTACTGTTGATGAACCACGGGTTTTACACTTTTAGTACACGTTGTTACTGTTGATGAACCACGGGTTTTACACTTTTAGTACACGTTGTTATTGTTGATGAACCTCGGGTTTTACACTTTTAGTACACGTTGTTACTGTTGATGAACCACGGGTTTTACACTTTTAGTACACGTTGTTACTGTTGATTAACCACGGGTTTTACACTTTTAGTACACGTTGTTACTGTTGATGAACCACGGGTTTTACACTTTTAGTACACGTTGTTACTGTTGATGAACCACGGGTTTTACACTTTTAGTACACGTTGTTACTGTTGATGAACCACGGGTTTTACACTTTTAGTACACGTTGTTACTGTTGATGAACCACGGGTTTTACACTTTTAGTACACGTTGTTACTGTTGATGAACCACGGGTTTTACACTTTTAGTACACGTTGTTACTGTTGATGAACCTCGGGTTTTACACTTTTATAATAATATAATATAATAATATAATAATTTATAATAATAATATAATAATATAATAATTTTATTAAAATGGCAACTATAGCAGTTGAATTATACAATTGGCACAGTAAAACAACCAATGATAATAAATTAATTAAGACAAAAATATGACTTAAAATATAAAAACTTAAAAGGTGCATGTACATCATGTTTAAAGTTATGTTTGTATATAAACAAGGTAAATATGAAGGACATAATCATAAATTAAAACTTAAAACAGGCAATACTATAGTAGAATAAATTATATGGCCTACTACTATTATGTAAAAAGTAACTAATTTATAAATGAGTTCATAATTACTGCCAGTGTCTTAAAGTACACGTTGTTACTGTTGATGAACCACGGGTTTTACACTTTTAGTACACGTTGATCCAGTTGATGAACTACGGGTTTTACACTTTTAGTACACGTTGTTACAGTTGATGACCCTCGGGTTTTACACTTTTAGTACACGTTGTTACAGTTGATGACCCTCGGGTTTTACACTTTTAGTACACGTTGTTACTGTTGATGAAAACGATAGCTGACCATTCTTAATTTGACACGGTGATGCTACCCTGACCACTGTCCATTCGCTAGCGTTGTGTTCATTCAACCGAAACGTAATATGAGTTGGCGGCGAATGTCGATTTAAGTTTACATCCGTAGCAAAGATGTCATGAACCTTCCATTGATGTAGTGTAGACACACTATCTCACAATACCTTTACAATCACAACCACCAACTTCAGCAAATACGTCGCGGCAGCGAAAGCCATTAGTTGTCATCAACCTCTTCGAATCGTATACCTTTCTAAACCAACCCCAATATGAAAATTCTTTTGTAAATTTACACTATTTTTGACAAATTTAGACCATTTAGACAAATACTAAAAACTCGCCTTTGAATTAGCTACTGGATCATTTACTTCAAAGAAGGCAAACATTTACTGACCGTAAAATAAGGATGAATATTTGTGATGGCAATGATGCTGATAACGATGGTGGTCTTGATACTGTTGTTGTGTTGTCGGTGAATATTGAATGGATGCATTGTGAATTGATTCTTGAATGAAAAGTGCGTGCGTGCATACGTGCGTGCGTGTGTGTGTGCATGTGCGTGCGTGTACATACGCGTGCACGTGCGTGCGCATGTGCGAGTGTGTATGCGTGTGCGTGTGCGTGTGCGTGTGCGTGTGCGTGTGCGTGTGCGTGTGCGTGTGCGTGTGCGTGTGTGTGTGTGTGTGTGTAAGTGTGTAAGTGTGCATGTGAGTTTGTGTGTGCGTGTGTATGTGTGTGTATGTGTGAGTGTAAGTGTGTGTGTGTGTGTGAGTGTGTGTGTGTGTGTGTGAGTGTGTGTGTGTGTGTGTGCGCGCGCGCGTGTGTTTGTGTTTCGGCTGACCGAAGGGAATGAATAGCAGAGAGACTACTCACCATGTCAACATACTGTTGAGCCATGTCGTGCAGACAAAGATAGACAAGCAGGAGAATCTCGATTCTATCCTGTGATGAATGGCTATTGAAGAACCAACATGATACCTACGTGATAGCCCTGGCTGCCACATTTTGCATGCCCTCTAGTTTATGGATTAGGTCAGTATGTCACGTGAAAGGTCGGCAACCAGCGCATTTAGATGTTCAAAGTTAAAAGAGGCACGTGCACTAATATCTTAGTGGCGTCATAAAGGTATCTTCTGGTGTTGCGTAGCTGCAGGTACGCACCTCGACACACCGCGTTCACGTGGTTTTCCATGCTCATACCTTTGTCAGGCGAGTCACGCGATGCTGGGTGGGGAAGCAGGCTTACGATATCAAAAATTGCATGTCATTATATAAACACTTCGATTCCTATATTAATGCTAGGTGAGTTTGCAAATAATCCATATTAGTTTTACTATGGTGCATGGTGCTGTTCCGATTAATCGATTTCGTCGGCGATATATTTAATAACGTGTATTGTCTTCATGTAAGTATATATGTTCTGTTTATAATAGTTTCAATAGAAACGCATTTTCGCAGCAAAGCTGAAATTGTGGGTGAACCATTTGAATAGGCATATCAACTCATAGACGTATGTTTGCATGCTCTGTGGCACAGCATGTCGAATGCTTCATGTTTAGCGGTCTGGTTGAACTGGGATATTGTGCAGGGGGTGACTGTGACAAGGAAATATACTGCGGATGCCCTGGTAATTGGCAAACCGGTGGAATGTTAAGTACAATTATTTTAAGTTAAATTTCTTATTATAAGTGAAACTTCTTGTTTGTCTGTTTACAGGGCGACCACGACGAACACTATTTATTTGCTTGTGCTGCTCACACTAGCAGCACATCAATGCGGCGCCTCGCTATTCGGCTTCGGTCCACAAAGTAAGTTCGACTCTCTCTGTCTGTCTGTCTCACTGTTCCGCAGCACGTTGCATTCCGCTCGGTGGGTCTAGTGCGCACGCGCGCGCGCACACACACAAGACACACACACACACACACACACACACACACACACACATTTATAAGTGTGTTCAATTTAGAATTATATATTTTATGAGAACGCTTGATAGTTAATTTCCGGACCAAGACAAACATATAATGAAACAGACTAGCAGACTCTCTTATTGAGGTGGACCCATGATACAAACACGCAAGCTCCAACGCACGCACTCAGACATACACACGCATACATAAACACACACCATATAATGACCACCAATGACAACACGACGGCGATCTTCGCTCGGGTGAGTCGTACTCGAAACGTTTCATCTTGAAAGCACTCCTGACCCTATTTCAGGATGCGCAGGTCAGCGATATGACAGCCGCACACAAATTTGCTGCTCCGACCAGTTACACAGGAAACCTTCGTGGGATGACGTGTCGTGCTGCGCGAAGCAGCTTTGCAACCCTACAACGCACTTCTGCTGTTTCAACCCCCGGGGTTCGTCTCGCCTCGCTCCAATTGAACCTAGGAGGTCACGAGGTAGCAGCTGTTATGCCGTTTTGGCGACATAGTCGAAGACATGAGACGCTATTTGTTATTTTCTTTAAATAAAGTGAACATTTTCTTTGGCGTTCATGTAATTTTGTTTTAATAGTTCACAATGTCCGAGTACGTTTGCCATTCACTTGGATTGTTGTTCCTGAAAAAGTTCGTATTACTATGTAACATGAATGCGTAATAAAACAATCTTCCCTGACGTGTTATGTTGTATTATTATTGGCGATGCTACGAGTCTGTCCAAATAGTTTTGATGATCGTTTTTTTCCTGATGGCAGCTAAAGTTACAATTAAGTAGATTCCGTTTTCGACCGTAGATATCCATCCTTAAAGAGACGCAACTCAATCGACATAGCAACAACCAACAGAAGCATTTCTAAATTGTTGTGCTTTATTCATGTTGAGGAACCTACATGCTTATTCGGTGGCTACGACAAACTCTTCTACCGGTAGTCTGTACTGTGTTACCGCGTGGTTTAGATCCTTACCTACTATCTTGGTTTAATTCACTAAGGTTTGACTTCAATATCAACATTAGCAACCAATTCTTGGTGTATTTTCCCGCTATATCTATATTGCTATATCTATATCTATATTGCTATATCTATATCTATATCTATATTGCGGTCGTCGTTCACCACTATTGTTGTTGTTAATCTCTTTTTTTAAATTTCGCCATTTTGAGACTTTCAAAATCTCTATCGCGATGTCTCGTAAAGTCAGAACTCATGGTTACTCACGTTGCTAGGCAACTGTTGATTCAATTTTTTTAATTTCTCCATTTTGAGACTTCAAAATCCCTATCGCGATGTCTCGTAAAGTCAGAGCTCTTGGTTACTCACGTTGTTAGGCAACTGTTGATTTAATTTTTCACCGCCCGTCTTCGACCTCGTAACCCACCTAACGTATTTGTTAATTATGCGAATATATTAACTTATTAGGTATTGTTCTGGTCTCTTAATTAGTTAGTATCACGTGTATGTACTGGACGTGGTGGCGCTACGCTTTTATCAGGGCATCTCAATGAAAACAGTGATTCTATGTCGCTCGATGGTCTGTTCATGTCTGTTCGTATTTTCTGGCCTATGATATGTTCGTAATCTCGTCTTATATTTGCGAAGATGATCATCGAGTTGGGAGATAATCCAATGAATCCATCTTATTACACAACTAATAGTTTAAAGCGCAGATAATTGTATCAGGGATTCTGCCGGTATGGGGAAGCAGGGGTCAGGGATATCGAAATTGTCGGAGGATGGCAATTAACACGTTAATTCAGTAGCTATGTAGGGAAGAAAAAGTTGGATCTGTGGGGATGTTTTTGTTGGGAGGGCTGATATATACATGAGGGATGGGTTTCTTCTTAGTGGAAAAGGGGCAACAATGTTGACTGATGAACTATCAGCAGCCGTCGACAGTGGCATGGGAAGCATACAAAACATTTTTGGTAGCACACATTGTTTAAACTAGAAGCGCAGGGGGGAGGAGTACTTAGAGGAGTCTGAAACAAGAGAAGAGGCCACTAGTACATGCAAACGAGTAGCACAGTGTCCAGAAAACATTTCTGAAGCTAGTTATAAATGCGTGTGTTTAACAACTGCAAATGCAACGAGCATAGTAAATATGAAAAAATTATTAAACATTATGGTAGAAGATGTTGACCCTCACATAATTGGCATAACCGAATCATATCAAATGCTGAATTAAGACTGCAAGGACACGCAATGTTTAGGAGAGATCGAATGTAAAGAAGGGGAGGGGGAGTTATTTTATATATTAAGGAATCTATTCAGGCTTACGAAATTAAATTAGAAAGGGAAGCAAATTGCGATGAAGCTGTTTGGTGCAACATAGTTATATCATTAACTATTGGATTAGTATACCGATGTCCAAACATAAGCGAAGAGGATAACGCAAAAATACAAAACGCTATTAAGGAATTGCGTAAACGGGAATGGATCATAATGGGAGATTTTTAAACACGAACACAAACAACTGAAATATCTAGAGAGTACAAGGGTTTCTACTTTTAAATTAGGACAGCTTCCCTACTCAACACGAACTAAAACCAACAAGTTGAGAGAATGTATTAGATTTAGTTTTGTCTTCACACAACGAATTAGTGGACACTGTCAAAATACATGAGCCATTGGGTAATAGTGATCATAATCAAATACATTTTGACATCAAAGTAAAATGAGATAGTACAAAATAAAAAAATACAAGAGAAACTTCCCCAAAGGTAACTATAAAGATACAAGAAAATACTAAGGAATAAGACCGCAATTAAATATTGGAACATTCCTAAATATGTAATTGAGAGTATCATTGATCAAATTATTTGATCCCTTGAAAAAACAAGGAAAACAGTCTAGAAAGAAACACTTATCAAAATAAGCTATTATAAATAGCGTACAAGCAAACTATGTGTTGGGTTTATAGGCGTACCAGAAAAGATGAAAAGTAAACAAGTAACAAACAGGCACTTAATGCAGCTATAACACTATGAAAGAAGCTATGCGCAAACATTAGCATGTAACATAAAAATATTACAGCAAGAGTTGTTATGCATATATCAGGACAAAACGGACGAGACAAAGTTGGACTACTAGAAGACAATACTGGAAATATATTATCACAAGGTTTTTAATGGCGAAATACCTAAATGGGTACTTCAATTAAGTGTTTACCAGAGAGGATATTAGTTCATTACCACTTCCACTTGTCTTCTGGGCCTTTGCCTTGGATGACAATCTTATTAAATCTTGTTAAACTATTTTTCTCAATTGTTTGAACGTTTCATTGAGCACCGGTGGCGTCGTCAGGACTTGAATGCTGAGACAACCAGTTCATCTTTTGCATACCAGGTGGTGTCACAATCAAGCACTATATAGTTAACTGGGAGGGGAGATAAGTTGATATATAGGGAAAATAACAATGGATGAATAAAGGAGACCTTTTGGAGAATGAAAACCATTATCTATGATGAAACGAGATGAGGGGTACCGGCTCAGACATGTTGAAGACAACGTGCCTCCAATGAATGAAATAAGAACATTTGATGCATTGGAATATTTACCAACACCTTGAACATCTTCACTAACGCAACCATTTCATATAGTACCAGTATTACCACTACACTACTATCACCCCCACTTTCACCGCAAACACCACTACAACCAACATTACAACTCACAACACTCCTATGGTCAACACTCCCACGGTCAAACCTCCCACTGAAAACACTCCCACGTTCAGCGCTCCCACGGTCAACATCCCCACTCACCACACTCCCACGGTCAACATCCCCACTCACCACACTCCCACGGTCAACATCCCCACTCACCACACTCCCACGGTCAACATCCCCACTCACAACACTCCCACGGTCAACATCCCCACTCACAACACTCCCACGGTCAACATCCCCACTCACAACACTCCCACGGTCAACATCCCCACTCAAAACACTCCCACGGTCAACATCCCCACTCACAACACTCCCACGGTCAACATCCCCACTCACAACACTCCCAAGGTCAACATCCTCATTCACCACACTCCCACGGTCAACATCCCCACTCACAACACTCCCATGGTCAACATCCCCATTCACAACACTCCTACGGTCAACATCCCCACTCACAACACTCCCATGGTCAACATCCCCACTCACCACACTCCCACGGTCAACACCCCCATTCACAACACTCCCACGGTCAACATCCCCACTCACCACACTCCCACGGTCAACATCCCCACTCAAAACACTCCCACGGTCAACATCCCCACTCACCACACTCCCATAGTCAACATCCCCACTCACCACACTCCCACGGCCAACATCCCCACTCACCACACTCCCACGGTCAATATCCCCACTCACAACACCCCCACGGTCAACATCCCCACTCACCACACTCCCATGTCAACATCCCCACTCACCACACACCCACGGTCAACATCCCCACTCACCACACTCCCATGGTCAACATCCCCACTCACAACACTCCCATGGTCAACATCACCACTCACCACACTCCCATGGTCAACATCCCCACTCACAACACTCCCACGGCCAACATCCCCACTCACCACACTCCCACGGTCAACATCCCCACTCACCACACTCCCACGGTCAACATCCCCACTCACCACACTCCCACGGCCAACATCCCCACTCACCACACTCCCACGGCCAACACCCCCACTCACCACACTCCCATGGTCAACATCCCCACTCACCACACTCCCATGGTCAACATCCCCACTCACCACACTCCCACGGTCAACATCCCCACTCACCAAACTCCCATGGTCAACATACCACTCACCACACTCCCAGGGTCAACATCCCCACTCACCACACTCCCATGGTCAACATCCCCACTCACCACACTCCCATGGTCAACATCCCCACTCACCAAACTCCCATGGTCAACAACCCCACTCACAACACTCCCATGGTCAACATCCCCACTCACAACACTCCCATGGTCAACACTACTACCACAACGACTGCCAACATCGATTCTATGCCACAGGATGTACAGCAATCGACACCATCGCCACTGTCACCATCACCACCCCCACAACAACAACAACAACAACAACAACAACGAAAACGAAAACGACAACGACAACGACAACAACAATGACAACAACAACAACCACTACCAACAACAATACCACCACAACAGCCACCACCACCACCACCACCGTAACAACAACAGCAACAACCCGTGTTCTTTCACGTTTTACTTATTTTAATAAGTGTTTGCCTTCTTCTTAATCCCAGTATTTCGCTTACACTGGGAAATGTTATTATTTACTTAAACCGTAACGCAAATGTTGCCAATTTGCGAAAGAATAATCAAGTTTACGTTCGTGTATCGACGTGAACGAGGTCAAGAGGTTCTCGTGGGATTACCAGGAAGTGCTTCACGAACACTTCAATACATTCATACGATCTAATTATTTGATGTTATCTCTGTACTCGGTTACCTATTCCAGGACGCCGTAATAAAGAATTCTACCAACATCTAAGTTGTGCTCGATTCATCAAGAGGTAGACGCGTTGCATATACTTGTAGTTTGTCAATTATATTATTCATTTATATATTTCGGATGAGAAATATATGAAACATTAATGCATTATAATTATAGAAGCACAAATGACGTGAAACGACACGCAAGAAATGTATTTCTTCCTGGAATACTGGTGTAGCGTAAAGATCGAAAAAAATTATGAATCACAATTGTATGGATTTGACGGACGTATTGCATTATTTAGCCAATCCTTGACACTGTTATGACGAGTACTGTACGCTATAGTGTGAAATACAGTGGAGAGGAAGCTAGGATATAAACAGTCAGTCATATAATGGATTGCTTGTTATTAGAGATATTGTCGCGAAAAAAGGGACTAGAAAGTATGTAGCATTTGGTTTTGTGGACCTACACAGGGCGTTTGACGCAGTACAATGGGAACTAGCGTTCGGAATTATGGGGTGGATGGAGGTAAGAGTGGCACATGTCAGAATAGTGGAGGCAACGCATAGGGAGGATGTGGACCTACATATAGGTACCTTGTATTAGGGCGAATGTGTGTGTGGACGGGGGAAGAAGCAGGGAAGTGCACAGGATGTCACAAGCAGGAGCGGCAGTACGAAGGAGGGTGGGAGATATGTGGATAGAAAGTTGGAGGTACCGACTACCGATTTGTTTGTATGGGCTGGGAACAGCTGCACTGACAGGGAAACGGGAGGAGAAGCTACAGGTAACAGATATCAACTGGGTTCAGGCAATATGCAGTGTAAACGAGAGGATGGCGCAGGTGCAACGAGGATGGTGGAATTACGAGATCCGAATGAAGACAAACATGAAAGCGTGGGCAGTTTTGACCAGACGGCGGTGGGCAAAACACACATGTATAAAGAATAAGCCAAGAAATCACGACAATGAGAGCACGGAAAACAGAAAGGATGGCAACAGAAAAGGGAAGAAGAATTGTGTGGACAGATTTGTATGTTCTTTAGAAAGGGTTCCCACATCACAATGATCACCATATTTTATAAATATGTGACGCCTTATTTTCCATCTTTGACTTTATTAAACGAGATATTTGTCGAAATGTATTGTTGAAATAATGCTAGGTAGCATGATTGATTGATATCACAAGAAACATTATGACTAAGGGATTGCCGATTTCAATTGATTTATGATGATTTATTTAAAACACATGAATGTTGTATATTTTCACTTATTTTGAACAACACATCCAGTACAAATGTATTACACGCACAACCGGTGTTAGCATATTGGTGTCAAACATGTAAATACACACAATAATGCGCACAAACAAAGGCGCACGCACGCACGCACGCACGCACGCACGCACGCACGCACACACACACACAAACATACATACAAAAACTCACCCTTAGCGCACGTACATATTATGTTCGTTTATAATAAGCACGCACACACATGTACATAGGAGCAAACGCACATACACGTATGCACGTACGCACAAGCGCACGCACATACTCATAAGTATTTATCGTAAGTAATCCACCAACCAAACAAATATTTTCGCGCACGCACACATACACACGCACGTACACACATACGCACACACTCAATATCTAAACAAATGAACAACAGTTTAGCCTTGTGCAATATGACACACACCGTCACAATCAGTTCGCACAAATTATTCAGTGTACTTGTACACCAACGTCTAGCGTCTAGTGTCGTCAGCAGTTGATCTTTTAGTGTTTCCCACAAACTTTAGACAAGTAAACCAGCGTTGCCTTCCAGGTTCTCTGGCCACGACTCGACCTTTCCCCGTGCTTGTGTAACAACAGCGGTGTGTTCCAGCTTGGTACAGCTCTTGCACACAGCACGATACGTCGTCGTCGTCCCATTCAGCAGGTCGTTCGTGTAACCGGCCGGCACAACATATGTATGAGTTTATGTCGTAGGGTTCACCGCTGCATTCTGAAACTCATTCATGAAGTGCCTTCTCAGAATTTGAGCAGTGCATCCGGCATGCTCGTGAGAGCCACAACGTGCACATATTCGTGCGTGTGTGGGCTATGTGTGAGTGTGTGCTCGTGTGTTTGAGGCAGTGAGAGGAAATGTGCGTGTACGTCCACGCACTGGTATCTGCTTTAGTGCATCCGTTTGTGCTTATGTGCATGTGTGTGTGCGTGCGTGCCTGCGTGCGTACATGTAATGTTTGTTTGTGTGTGTGTGCGTGCGTGCGTGAGCGCGCGCGCGTGTGTGTGTGCGAGTGTGCGTGTATGTGTGCATTATTTATTCTGGTTTCCAGTTGCATCAACCCAAATCTTTATTTGCATTGCGGTATTAAGTTGGCATAAAATGGCAGCACGTATACATTATTCCACTGTAATTAATGATTAGTGATTAAAATAATGCAGTATCTGTCAGATGCAAACACGATCTTCATGTATCGAATGAACAATAACGTTTTAGAGTTTTGAATGAAGGAATAATACAAATTATTAATTTAAAACTTACTTGCTGTAGAGGACATCCAGGCGCCGCAAGGTTGAACAAGCAGTACTAACAACACGAATAGCCCAGTGTATTTCGTCATGGCTGTGCAACAGACAAATAAACAAGGTTGTACAAGCAGTACTAGCAATACGAATAGGCCAGTGTATTTCGTCATGGCTGTGCAACAGACAAATAAACAAGGTTGTACAAGCAGTACTAGCAACACGAATAGGCCAATGTATTTCGTCATGGCTGTGCAACAGACAAATAAACAAGGTTGTACAAGCAGTACTAGCAATACGAATAGACCAGTGTATTTCGTCATGGCTGTACAACAGACAAATAAACAAGGTTGTACAAGCAGTACTAGCAACACGAATAGACCAGTGTATTTCATCATGGCTGTACAACAGACAAATAAACAAGGTTGTACAAGCAGTACTAACAACACGAACAGACCAGTGTATTTCGTCATGGCTGTGCAACAGACAAATAAACAAGGTTGTACAAGCAGTACTAGCAACACGAATAGACCAGTGTATTTCGTCATGGCTATGGAACAGACAAATAAACAAGGTTGAACAAGCAGTACTAGCAACACGAATAGGCCAGTGTATTTCATCATGGCTGTACAACAAACAAATAAACAAACAAATGCATTAGACATTTTATGCTAAAGCAACCTTCATAAACATAACGTTCAACTAATAATCTACTAATTACCAAGTTTTAATGAATTCAAGATAACACAATTGATTAGATAAAAAAAATATTTGACAATAACAGCATAAATATACAACATACAATTCAAATGAATTTGCATAGCGTAATATGCATTGCATATCTCCCAATTAATATACCTTAATGTTACTCCAGTGGGTCAACCTTTCAGGAATTTGTTTTCTTCAGACAGTTGATCTAGAACAATGAAACGACAAGCTTGCGGGAACAATGGTTCTACTCGCATGTTCTCATCGCGTGGTGGGTACCATTTTAGCATGTTCTTTTAGTATTTAGTATTTTTTGGAACGGGTTGATAATATAATTGTCGTCTTATTAAAAAAACGCAGTGTTTTAGTTTATTTATAGAATTTATATAAATTACTATGTCCATACATTCCACGCCTACGATATCGTATTCCTCATTTCTCCAATTCAACCGAATTGGAGCGTGCATTTATGAGCGAACGGTTAGTGCTTAGACAAGATTGAAACTCATTGCAACTATAAGGTCTCGTATTGAGATTGTATAAATACAGCACGTACTTACACGAAGAACAGATGCGTTTGTAATGCTGTAACCGACAGTAACAGACAATCTACTTCCGCTCTTTATGTATGGCCCTGCACATTGTATCACGTCACGGCCACTTGTTTCATGTTCAGCGCTGCCAAGACCAAGAACAAGACATAAGTATGTGTAACTAGATAATTTCCCAATGGCACTTATATTACAGATATTATACGTGCCGAATATAACATTAGCCACCGTCCCATGCAGCCAGCAGCAAATCTAGGTCAGATGCTTGAACGAGTCGGCGTAAAGTACACAGCATACTTCAAACTACCACTTTGGCAAGATCATAACGATGGAATATGCTAAAACCAGTTGAGTGGCATCTATGAACTTAGCCACTACTACTACGACACTTATCGCCTCTGATATTGGCCCACATCCGAGGTCAAACAACGAGTACCATCTGAAACACTCTTATGTAGAGCAATTGGGAAAACACCCTTGTTTTAATTTATTTATTATCATTATTATTATTAGCAGCAGCAGCCGTCGTCCGCGCAGTAGTAGTAGTAGTAGTAGTAGTAGTAATAGTAGTAGTAGTAGTAGTAGTAGTAGTAGTAGTAGTATTACTATTAATATTAGTATTATTATTATTATTATTATTATCAGTAGTAGTAGTAGTAGTGGTAGTAGTAGTAGTAGTAGTAGTAGTAGTAGTAGTAGTAGTAGTATTACTATTAATATTAGTATTAGTATTATTATTATTATAAGTAGTAGTAGTAGTAGTGGTAGTAGTTGTAGTAGTAGTACTAGTAATATTAGATGTTGTTGTTGTAGTAGTAGTAGTATGAATAGTACTAGTATTAGTAGTAGTAGTAATCGTAGTAGTAGTAGTAGTAGTAGTAGTAGTAGATTGCCTAGATACGTCAAATGCACAAATGATCTGTGTGCACAAATTTCTTACATTTTAGGTACATCGAAAAAGCATTGTTTTAAATGCCAACCTTGTTAGAGACGTTGTCCTGACTGTTCACGTTAGGTTGGAGTTTTTTATGATATTTTGTAACACATGTATCATGGGGCGTCATGACCATTACAGGGCTGCCCCGCCTAACCGACAAGACCGATACTGAGATGGGAGGAGTGCGTGAAGAGAGATTTGGCGGGAGTGGAGGGGGGGTTGTGGAGAACGATATGGAAGGATCACAGAGGAACATAAATCGACGACTGGTATCCATGCCAGCTTCATCCCGGACTTCAGCAGTTGAGAACAACGACAGTATATACATATACAATGCACGTCGTTCCCACTCATGATGATTGCGAACATTATTTATGTCTTGCGACATCCTTCAAATGTTGTCAATGCACTTAACATCCATTGATGACTAATTTCGGAGTGGAATTTATGCAATTTTATTCATGATATCTATTCTAGCTATTCACCTTTGATACCGTACGATAAACACATTTCAAGTGTGTAGTTCGCTGGAAGATAATTACAGTCACACACAAAAGCCTTAGTTTTACTCACTGAGTGACTCTATCAGAATGCGATGTTTTACACAAATCAAATAATATGTAAGATGGCTTCCTATTCTCGAACAAATATCGAAATTGGTGAATTACTGTTTCGTCCTAATTCAATATATAGCCGAGTTGGATCCTAGTCGCACTCGAGTCGAACTCGACTCGCACTCGAATCGCACTCGAGTCGCACTCAAGTCGCACATTTTCAATTGATTTGACTTAGAAATCAGATAGATGATTCGAGACTTGATTAGAACTTGGGGTCATTGATTCAGACTTGCTTTGACTCGGTTGTTCACTTGTGACTAGATTTGCTAGTTTCTGACTTACGAATAACACTGAATTAATAATCATTAGAATGTCACTTTAATTTAAACAAAGTTTACTATCATTATCATTTTGTAACTAACATAAATTCATCACCATGATTATGACTGCAACATAGATTGCTAAAAATGCGTGTATGCATACACTTCATGTGCGTTGTATTTATCATAGTTTTGATAAATAATAGCGTCAACAAATTGACATATATATATATATATATATATATATATATATATATATATATATATATATATATATATATATATATATATATATATAATTGACATTTCACTAGATATAAAGTGCAATTGTTATGTGTTTGAGTGCGACTTTTGATTCGAATGGTGAACGCCAGTGTCTTGACTTGACTTTTGAATCGAACGGTGAACGTTAGTGACTTGACTTGAACTTAGAGAGATTAATCGAAACTTGTATTTGGAGGCCATGGACTTTAGACGTGACTTGACTTGCAGGCCACTGACTTGACTGCCAGTTTATATATATATATATATCTATATATACTGCTACTTATATATATATATATATATATATATATATATATATATATATATATATATATATATATATATGTATATATATATATATATATATATATATATATATAATATATATATATATACATATATAAACATATGTATATAAATATATATATATATATATATATATATATATATATATATATATATATATATATATATATATATATATATATATATATATATATATATATATATATATATATATATATATATATATATATATATATATATATATATATATATATATATATATATATATATATATATATATATATATATATATATATATATATATATATATATATATATATATATATATATATATATATATATATATATATATATATATATATATATATATATATATATATATATATATATATATATATATATATATATATATATATATATATATATATTTAATCATAAATGCGTATATGCACAATTACGTCGTTCTCACTTGCGCATAGAATTGGACGTACACTGCGTACCGTGATGCACTGCGACGCTTGTGTGACCATGGAAATACAAGATGGGTTTCGTAAATGATTCCCCATTCTGTGTATGGAATACTATGGATTTACGTTCGTCCTTTGCTTTGCAAAGTTGTACCAACACAGTGTGATTTTCACATAAAAGAAAGTAATGCATTGTATGCGTACTTAGTAATACAACACGCATTTACTACATCAGCAAATCCACAGTATAAACGTCTAACAGGCACGGTTAACACTGCTCAGAAATAGACCAGAATTACAAGTTATGCCAGACATCGTTTTCTTTATTCTTGAAAATTAAGGACGACGCCTATTGTGTTGCTGTTAGAAAGTGTCTTTAAATGTTTTGACAAAAGACAGTGTTGCTACCTAAACTCACGGGCAACGACTCGACCTTCCCACATCGTCTTATAATAGCATAAGTGTGCTGCTGGGTTATATATCTGGTCTGCGCAGCACAAGACTTTGTCCCAATATTTAGGCCGTTCACGTATTCGACTTTCACAACAAATATGTGTGTCTCGGTTATAGGGCACATCACCGCAGTCTGAAACAGAGTCAATACGAACTGTCTGACATTGCTCTCCTTTGTGGGAACAAGTGAGAATGCATGTATGTATGTATGTATGTATGTATGTATGTATGTATGTATGTATGTATGTATGTATGTATGTATGTATATGTGTATGTGTGTATGTGTATATGTGTGTATGTATGTAAGTATTTATGTATGTATGCATATATGTATGTATGTATGTATGTATGAATGTTCGTATTTATGAGTGCCCAAAATGTATTCAAACAACCTGGGCTATGTGCGAGAGATGTGAGGTTTGATGAGAAAATGTTAAAATTTCATAGTAATCCGCTGAGAGAAAGTGACCGCTCACACGATACACAGTTTAACATTGTATAGATACATAAAATTAACCCCAGCATTTCACTCTCTATATATAATGCGCTATCGCGAAAATTGCTGAACTGATTTTCATAATTTTTTCACTGCGAACTACTCTTGAGATAAGATCTCTTCACTGACAAATTTAGTTCCATCAACCGGTTTGGATTCCCAAACCTAGCACTAAATCTAAACCTTATATCTAATTCAAACCCTAATCCAGACTGTAACCGGTTGACTGATCTACATTGTTCAGAGAGGAAACACTATCTGATGAATAAGTCACAGTGGAAAATTTATGCAAATCGGCTCAGTAGTTTTCGAGATATTGCACTGGTTTTACATGTGAGTATCTATGCAACTGTCAACTCCACTTCCTCTCAATAACATTTTATGTAATTTCTCATCAAACCTCACATTTTAACCCATAGCCCAGGTTGTTTGGATAAATGTTTTTTCAAGCAATCATTATAGTATGCATTTGTGTGTGTGCTTGTATGCATGTATGTATGTATGTATGCATGTATGTATGTATGTATGTATGTATGTATTTATGCATGTATGTATGTATCTATCTATGTATGAAAGTATATATATATATATATATATATATATATATATATATATATATATATATATGTATGTATGTATGTATGTATGCATGTATGCATATATGTATGTATGTATGTATGTATGTATGTATGCATGTATGTATGTATGTATGTATGTATGTATGCATGTATGTATGTATGTATGCATGCATGTATGTATGTATGTATATGAGTATGTAATTGTGCAAGCAGTTGGATATGTATTTATGTACTAAGTAAGCTATATTTCATTAATCATGCTTACGTGGTTTAACGAAGATCCAGGCGACGCAAGATTGCGCTACCAATATTAGCAATACTAGCAGACTAAGGTCGTTCAACGTGCTCATTCTGCAAGAACAGAACTAACAAACGGGCACAGCCTGACATACAACAACTATAATCTCCCAAAGTTCTACCGTTTTACCAATTTATACATGGTATCTGAATTAAGTATTCCAAAAAATCCTTTTGCAGTTTAGCCCTGAGTAAGCAAAACATCAAATGTGAACAATCATTGGCGAAATATAAACATTGCATTGATGATGATTGAAATGATTTTGGTAAGCATTTTTGTTATTGTCAACGTAACGCAAGCCATTCATAACGCTATAATGCGGTATCGAACTTCTAATGCAATACCTACTTTCACGAAGACCAGTGGTGTTATTAGGTGTGCCCAAGGAGAGTGGCAGACAATATATATATATATATAGTAGATACATCTGCTCATATTTGTATATCTGTAATAGTGTCAAATAATGACACAACGTATGCATACATCTTCGAAAGCGATGTCTTTCATAGGGCATCATTTATATTTAACAAGTAAGCCTTGTAAACACTTACGAGATTGTTCTAAGTTTACCAATGCTCATACATCCTTGGCAAGGGCACATTATATACGACGTTACTGCTGACTCAAGAGGGATGTCGAATGGATCTCAACCTCCTATCTCCCACCTGTTTTGGGGCCAACCGCATATCTCCCACCTGCTTTGGAAACCAAACTCTCACCCCCGCTAATTTTGAGAGCCCTTTTCCCACCTCCCATCAATCTCACCTCCCAACTCCCACATATTTTTGAGGTCAATCTCCCACCTATTTATAGGACCAATCCCACTTTCTGCCACAATGGCTCATTAGTACAGGCATATCAGAGACGAATGAGTCGGCTGTTTTGCCACTTACTGTTGTGTCACGAAAATCCCAGTTTCTGTTTTAGGTATAGCATTGTATGGAACCGATGAAGCTTTCATGATGATAGGTTGTTTTTGCCTGTATCATCGTCATCTTGAATATAGATATATAGATGAGAAAACTCTTTATAAACCAATAGGTTCCTTGTCCACTTGCCATCTTAAACTTGTTGTTTGGGATGGCAATCTTGTTAAATCTCGTTAAAGAGGAACCAGTGCGGTGTTGTCGTGTTCTCGACGTAATGTTGCGTTGTTTTGCCTGGATCATCGTCATCATGAAGAATACCGAAACCAGCGCGGTGTTGTCGTGTTCTTGACGTAATGATCATCAAACTTCACTGCCGCCACTCTGCTCAACATTAATGCTTGACCGTTTGCCCGGGACACATATAACACAGATTTATTTTGTACAATACAATTATTGGAACACATATGCATTATACAAGAAGAGCGGTCATAAATATGGTGTAATATATATATATATATATATATATATATATATATATATATATATATATATATATATATATATATATATATATATATATATATATATATATATATATATATATGCATAATTAACAAGATTGAACAAGATTGTTATTCAAGGCAAAGAACCAGATGGCAAGTGGACACGGAAGCCATTGGCTTATCGAGAGTCCAACATGTTTAACCTATGTGTAATCCACCCTCCTTAAATATGTGTCAATCTTGTTCACGCTGCTAACAGTTACACAATCTGTAGATAATTCGTTCCATTCACTGACTATCCTCTGTGAGAACGAGTACTTTCTGATATCCAATCTACACGGATCCTTTACTAATGTTACCTCATATCCTCTAGTTCTATTATCTTTCTTTCAATTTTTTATTTGTAATGTATTACATTACGATCACTGTAGTTTGACAGTGTTCACTAATTCATATTATGTTTTCATATTATCTTATTAACTATGCTCCATACACATTTATACCCAACTGCATAATTTTTTTCCGGACATTTAGTTACTGGTTTGTGTGTGTTAGTAGCCTCTTTTACTTTTTGAGGCACCACGAAGTAACCCCCTGCGCTTCTTGTTTAAACAATGCTTGCTATCAAACATATCTTGTATGCTTCTCATGCCACTTTCGACTGCTGCTGATAGTTCATCAGCAAACACTGTTGCACCCTTTCCACTAAGATGAAGCCCATCCCTCATGTACATATCAGCCCTCCCAACAAAACATCCCCACACATCCATAAATCCAACTTCCTCTACCCTACGTAGTTTCTGAACGTCCGGCGATTTCGATATCCCTGTCCTTTGCTTCCCATTATTGATAGAATCCTTGACAGAATAATCTGCTCAACCCGCGTCTGCTTAACTCTTCTAACTAACTGCCTGTATTTATTATCTATGACAGTGGTTACATCCCTTTTTGCGTTGTTAGTCCCTACGTGTACTAAAATAGAACCTCCCTTGTCCGCACCCACAATTTTCCCGCTCTGTGTGTGGTAGCCTCTATTTTTATCCCATGAAAGCAAACCACCACATCGTCCCCCTTATTTAGCACTCTGTCAGTCTTCCTTACTATCGATTCCCCATAAACACCCTTGTTCTCCTCATCATCCCTCTTGCGAGTATCTCTTGCGTCGGATCCCTTCCGCCGCATTCTGTCCTGCAGTCGTGTCACCTGGCAACGTGTTGTCCATCTCTCTCTCGCCAGTCAACATGTCACCTTTCCCTCCCAGCTCCTGCCTATATTGGTGCCTTCGCTCCCGTAGCCTTCCCTCTAGAATCCTTTCCTCCTGTCTCCTTCTAGTATCTTTCTCATCACCTTCCCCACTTTATCATCCACTGTCCCCCACCGAAACGAGCCGCCTCAGTTTTTCCATAGCCAACTCTAGTTCTTTTATCTTTGCACATCCCCAACACTCAAAACTAAAACTATCCAACTGAACCTCAGCCTA
This sequence comes from Lamellibrachia satsuma, assembly GCA_033239005.1. NCBI lineage: Eukaryota > Metazoa > Annelida > Polychaeta > Sabellida > Siboglinidae > Lamellibrachia > Lamellibrachia satsuma. The sequence goes on from BSQZ01000004.1 coordinate 1,110,327, forward strand.
GGACTTCTCACACCCAGACTTGACGAAGTCTACCCAGTTGCTACAACTCCCGTATACTAGATACCTGATGGCCTTTACCTGCCGTTTGGACAGCGCCATCACAGAATTTAGATTGTGCGATATTAATGGTGTTTATGGTGTTTTCACCTTGCTACGTTAGCCTAGAATAAGGTTGTTTTTGTGCTCAAAATAACACTTTATTATTATACAATTAAATAACTTTAAGTTAGTTAATTTTAAAAAATAACATACATGCTAACTTTGCTCTATCTACTAAGCTCGTATGAGCCAAAAACGCCTGCCACCTAGCGAATACGCAGAACACTGTGTAACCAAAACAATGTATACCAACATATGCTAAAATCCTGCTGCTAGTTTTTTTGCCGAAAATGTTTACTATGACTAAATCAGATATTACCTTATGTATGTAATTTATGTAAATGTATCACTTTATCTCATATATATATTCAACAATGTGAAGGATAGTTTGATACACCAATTTAATTCACGAAATGTAAACAAATCCCTTTTATAACTCGTGGGAATCCGAATTGCTACCTCACAAATGTTGCCTCTGACTAAATGTTAATAAAAATGGTTTCTTAATATATGTCTCTAAAAGGTTTTGTATAATATATATGCAATAGTACTCCTGGCTGACAATTCACTGTGCTACCTTAAAGTAAATAGAGTTCATTTACAGTTCGAGAATTTATATATATATATATATATATATATATATATATATATATATATATATATATATATATATATATATATATATATATATATATAGACTTGGCGATTGACAACGCGGAACATATTCAGTTACATGTGTCCATTATGCATACACCTATTGACATTATTCCAATGTATGACTATTAAAATAGTCACGAGACTTACTACTACTAAACACGGTTAGGTGCGGGAATTATTACTCTTCTGCGTGTAACATCAAACTGTCGTAATGCGACAAACCACCCTAAAAAGCAGGCACTCGTTGTCATATATTTTATGTTTTCCAATACATTCACTTAAATATATATTTGTTATAGTGCATTTCCGCATGTCCGCTTGCCCTCAATCCGTCTGACACACGCGTGTGTGCGTGGTGCGTGCGTGCGTGCGTGAGTCCGAGCATGCGTGTCTGTGTGTGTGATGTGTGTGATGGTGAGAAACAAAGTAAGAAAAACCAGCATAGTTTGAAAGCCCATAATTCATTTTATTATTTTATTCTGGTCACGCAATATATTTTTTTAAATTTTGCTAATAATTAATTAACTATTAATATTTCACTATGATTTCACGTGTGTGTGTATGTGTGTGTGTGTGTGTGTGTGTGTGTGTGTGTGTTTGTGTGTGTGTGTGTGTGTGTGTGTGTGTGTGTGTGTGCGTGCGTGCGTGCGTGCGTGTGTGTGTGTGTGTGTGTGTGTTTGTGTGTGTACAGCTGTGAGTATCCACTGTTGCAACACCACGATATATGTGATGATCACATCCACAACGTACAAACATTTGGCAGCAACCACCACTTATTTATGCCATGATCCCAGTCAATCTACAAGCTTTACTTACTACATTTTCCAATTAGTTTCGGTGGTAGTGTATTCCACCTTTCCTGATAATTGCCACATGACCACCTCTCTTTATTTTACTAGAGAAAATGTTAACCATTTAAATACTGTATCGCTGATTATTGTCGTTTACTTTTCTAACACACCGTACGCGATGTAGTTGGTGTCTTCACTCTGTCTTTTTTTCCGCCTTCATCTTCTCTCTCATCTCATTACAACTATCTGCACGATTCTTTCCAGCCTCTACGGTAACTAGACGCATCTTCAGCATCCCCCAGCGGCAACAGTAGTGCGCCGCAGGGTCGTGGTACAAATGACCGCAGCACTTCCAGCCAGGCATCAGATTATGTGTCCGTCCGCGACAACATATTTCCAAATCATCATTGTATGACTCACCAGAGCACACTGAAGTTGAACAAACGACAAGCTCATGACGAATGCAACTTAGATTATGAGCTTTACTTTGTGATATATCGTAATTAATTAAACATTGTTAAATATACTAGATACCAGAACATATGCCCATCCTCCTGATGGGATAACTTGATAGTTCGTGTTTACCAAATTTCAGGATACGCAACTTAATCAAAGAAATATCGATCTATGCCTTGGTAAGGGAGACCGGGGCTAGTTGTAACAAGGGTAATTTATAACACACGTTCTACAAACAAAACTACTAAAGCAAATTATTTCGCAAGCTAGCAGCATTAATAGTTTTACGGAAGTCACGTATGATATCGCCAGGATCTGTTGAAAAGGATAATGGCGCCATTTAAAAACGAGTTGGTCGGTACTTTATGTTTTATTTATTAATATAATGCTGAGTGAATGAATATGTTCAATGTATTCAGTGCAGCCGCCAAAACACGCATACTAAGTCAGAAATTTTGTGTGTGTATTTTGTCGGAAACGGTCGAAATAGTTGAGCCCGCGAAATCGGGTGTTTACCTGCTACAGAGAAGGGGGGTTTAATCCTCCGACTGCGTTAATATATGCAAAACCAAATAATGCCAACAATTTTAAACACAACTATTACGACAGTTAGAAAAAAGTGTATGTTATTATAAATAAGATAGTACTGATACATTTTAGCTGTATACACGAAATAGTTCATAGTAAGATGATAACAGTAATCCCTGTCTTCGATCGCAACATCAAGTGACAAGGGATATGTGCATTCCCAAACCAATGTTTTGAGATTTGTTGAAAGACGAAGACAAACAATTATAGATTGTACCTATTTTCGTGTTTAATATTTAATCAACTTTCGCACGGCGGCTGCTAACTGATGATATGTACTTTTTTGGCTGTTCATCTACAGGTTATTATTTACGATTGTCATACGTCCGTTTACAAATAACTTACGAATTAGTTCCGAAGCTAAAGCAAAAACGGTAATTTGCTTAACGTTCGCTTTTCTACAGGTTTAGTATTATAATATTATGTTCTAATGTTAGCGCCCTTAAGCTGAATGAACTTAGCTTAAAGTGCATCCATACTTAATTCTTGCGATTTGCGCACGAATCTTTTTTTTTTCGTGAACACATTTAGGAAGACCGGTCCACGTACCTGGGCCAAAGAGCCAGAAGGCGCCGGAAGGTTGCGCCACCAGCAACACTAACAGACATATGCACCTTGCCATTGGCATAATCGCCCTGAAAACATTCAACAAAAACGACCTTTACAGCAAGATTGTGCCGTAATAACCAACACGTGTCTTAACTCTCCCCTCCAACCTTCGTATCGGATAATCTGTATGCCTCCTTCGAAATGTACGGGATAGCGGTACTGTAGACCTACGAAAATAGTTATCGGGGTTGTTTTTGTATTTCTGATTGCCGTTCAAGTAACTTTAAGAACTCTAAGTCTAAATGCGAGTTATCGTCCGATGCCCTGACTGTTACGTAGTTACTCCGTTATCAATTATTTGATGGCAACGTTGATCTCATTTAACCAAACACTACCTATATATTTCAACAAAAGGCAAATTGTAGAAGGTTAATAGCAGCATTAACATGTCGTACTTACATGTTGCCTTGTTGCGTTTTGAATCGCGTGTACGATCGCGAGTGACCGCAATGTAGCCTATCGAGCCTCTGATTAGCTGCTTCAATATATCGGGTGATCGGACATATGCAAATAGGGGAGACCGGGGCTAGTTGTTACACATTTAAGTTAAAGTCAGTTTTCGTGAAAAAGATGTTAGACGCGTTATTTTTTTCAACGTATACGTTTATTTTATTATTCGTATTAATAAAATGCATCACATCAATGATATTCCATATTAGTGTTAGGTAGATATGTAAAGTTTCCCAGATGCGGTCAGTGTAGCAACTAACCCCGTAAGTGGGGCAAATTGTTACACAATATGGGGCACGTTGTTACAGCAAAGAACATGTGGATTGCAAAACAAGTGTAACTAGGTATTTGTTACTGTCATCACATTAATTAAATTATACACACATATGCATCTGACAAAGTGTGGAACAGCTGATACGCAGTGTGGAACAGCTTATGCGCAGTGTGGAACAGCTGATACTCAGTGTGGAACAGCTGATACGCAGTGTGGAACAGCTAATAGGCAATGTGGAACAGCTGATACGCAGTGTGCATAACAATGTTCACAGCTTCACATATTAAGCTTTTCTTGTTTATTTACCAAGAGGGACCCATTCCCAGGATTCGCACATAACATACAATTGTGAATTGAATATAATTTATTGAATAGAATATGAAATAGTGAATGGCAATTTATGTTTAATGCGACGTATATATGACTGAATGATACACGCACGTACACACTCACGTACTCACGCACACGCGCACAAACATCCTCATTTAAATTACTCGTGCAATATATATATATATATATATATATATATATATATATATATATATATATATATATATATATATATATATATATATATATATATATATATTAGTTGATCAAATGGGGAGGTGCCATACAGACTGAACACGATTGCCAACCATGGCAGAACACCCAGATGGCAAGAGGACAACGAAACCACTGCTTTAAAGCAATGCAACTAGCCCCGATCTCCCCATTCATTAAATCAATTTAGTGTTTTTTTAGCCATTATTAGCACAAATCTCGCCGGCTGAGCCATCGGCGCGAGCCGCCCGAACGTTGTTACAATTGTATCAACTTACCCCACTACAATTGTACCAACTTCCCCAAACACAGCCATCGGCGCGAGCCGCCCGAACGTTGTTACAGTTGTATAAACTTACCCCACTACAATTGTAACAACTTTCCCCAAATACAGCCATCGGCGCGAGCCGCCCGAACGTTGTTACAGTTGTATCAATTTACCCCACTAAAATTGTAACAACTTTCCCAAACACAGCAATCGGCGCGAGCCGCCCGAACGTTTTTACAATTGTATCAACTTATCCCACTACAATTGTACCAACTTCCCCAATCACAGCCATCGGCGCGAACCGCCCGAACGTTGTTACAGTTGTATCAACTTACCCCACTACAATTGTAACAACTTTCCCAAACATAGCCATCGGCGCGAGCCGCCCGAACGTTGTTACAATTGTATCAACTTACCCCACTACAATTGTAACAACTTTCCCAAACACAGCCATCGGCGCGAGCCACCCGAACATTGTTACAGTTGTATAAACTTACCCAATTACAATTGTAACAACTTCTGGTGGTGGTGCTAGTGGTGGTGCTGCTGGTGCTGGTGGTGGTGCTGCTGGTCTCTTTTTCTTCTCGTTTAGTATTGTTAACATGTGGCCAATTTTTGTGATAGGCTCTTCCAGACATCATCTAAAATCACAGGTCAGGATTATTGCTTATTTTAATAAGGATTATTGCTTATTGTTAAGATCTGATTTAGATATTGACAATAAATTGGCCAGTAATAACTGTTTAATCTGTTAATCAGCTGGCTCGTGTTTTGTTTCGTTTTGGCGCTCCAAAATGTATTGAACGACCAAATATGATTCCTTCTCTTAGCACCTTAAAACACCATCCTCAACTGATTTGGCCTATCGCAAATCCGGTACGATGATGTTCAAATATGTAGTACTTTTAAGTTTAAGTAAAATCTGCAACCGATTTTTAAAAAATACGTATTTTGTTCAAATCATCGAAAGAATTGACTTTACTCGTTAAATCTGGTAAGGCTCAAAATAGTGGATATCGATAATAGTAAAAACTGAGCGGGCCAAAGGCGATCATGGACATGACTTCCATCCCCTCTCCGATTACATGACAGTTACGAAATTTCAACGAAGGTGAAATTCGTGTGTTTTCAGTCTTTCCATTTTCACTTCAATTAATGTTTGACCAAACATTACAAACTTTAATGGGTAGTCTGATGATTTCACAAACAAACACTACATAGAACAGTTGCACAAACGTGATCGCTGTCGCTGCAGTCGATACTTGGTAGGTTTGAATTTTCGCAAAATGAATTTGAAATGAAATCATCGAAAAAATCGAACTTAGGAGGGACCGTTAAAGAGGTCACTTCACTGGCAGTGGCTGATACTACCAGCTATACTGACATGGAAGCTGAACAACACTCCACCAATACACGCAGCATTTCAAGAAAAATAGTTTGACCTTAAAGTTACAACATTGTTATGACGTGAACATAACGTGTAGGTCTATTTTAAGTGATTACTGTGTCAAGTGTGTTCTTATCTCGCAGCTGTGGTATGTCGACTTGACATGTGTAAGCATTTTAAATAGAGGTGCCCTACAATGGATGACATAGTCCAAAATAACATAGTAGACGATTAAACTATGTATGTGTTCGCATGCTTGCGTGCGTGCGTGCGTGCGTACATGCGTGCGTGCGTGTGTGCGTTCGTGCGTGTTTATGTGCATAGTACCCTTTGTCTAAAATGATGTATGCAGAAACATTTCGCATGTAAATATACCCTACATATTTAATTAATATAGCAATGACACTTATTAACACACACGCGTACGTACGCACGTACGCAGGCACGCACACATTCACAAACACATACACACATGCACACACGCACACACGCACAAAAACACACACACGCACGCATGCACGCACGCACACGCCCTATGGCAGTTAAGTTGACACTCTCAATGGTAATAAAAAATGTATTGATCTATCCGTAGTTTCGATGTATAACGCCTAGATGGGAGTACAAAGAAGCAGCTGACTGACTTTATCAGTAATCTAATGGTAGAAGAAAATACATACAACACATATTTGTACTTCAACGAACCGAATTTGCGATAGGCTAAATCTGTTGAGGGTGGAGTTTAAAATGTTGTGAAAAGAGCTGTGAACAGTCCTATGCATATTGGATACCTCTCTATACATGAACGTACCTTTATTGTTAACAAAATGACATATCGCAAAACGAAAGAAAAACATACGATTTGCATACTGTCGGTGTATTGGTACGGTTAGGATCACACAGTCAACTGTAGTCGCCAATTCGCGAGTCAGTCATCATGTGTCTGTTGAACAGCCGGTCACATTTTTGGTCGGCCGATGGTCGGTCGACGGGAATTGCTAACTATTAGTCGGCTATTGGCGACTAAGCTAAAAGTCGGTGTGTGTTTGACAATCTTTAGTTTTTCAGTCGCAATCTGAGTTGGCAACTCATATTTAGTTTTTACGCGTATGTTCTCCACCAAAACGTGGCAACAAAGTTTGCCAGTCGTCGACCAGTCGGTGATTATCTGGCATTGTTAGATATTCACCAATAATTGTCAAGTGTTTTCGTCGGTACGGGTCCGGCCATCGATTCGTTGGCGACTGTCGGAAACCTGTCTCTAGGCCATCAGCCAATCAGAGCCGCCCACGTGATCATGGGGCTGAGCGAGTGGTAATTTTGTTTCCTAATTTAACTTTTTAGTTTTTATTCATTTCTCTTAAAAGCATCTTTATGTTTCTTAGAAGTTTGCCGATTTTGTAATCACCCGAGAACGGGGCACAAGTGCCGGATCTGATGGTGAATAAACAAAGCATAGTATTATTATTATTTTTAATAAATTTTTTTTTAATAAATTATTTTTAATAATTCACCCCGAATCCACCAAATATGTCATCAGTGCAGAATATTCCGGTGGTTCGGGCACGTTTGGCATAAGCCGGGAGAGAGGAAGGCTACTGGGGAGGTGGAGTGACCGGATCAGAACTAACACTGGGCTTCCGCTGCTAACGGCACTGCGGTATGCAATGCATAGCGCAGGGTGGAAGGTTGGAAGCTCCCGGAAGAACGGTCACTAGAGTAATAGTATTCTCTTTAAGTAATTATTATGTGAGCGAACGTATACTGGCGTTATATTTAGTAGAGTAAGGTGGGGCAAGACCCCCCTAGTGTTTCGATATAGCCAGATGGAGCCGCATATCATCACGTCATCTGTATGTAGTATGGATGCAGCTGAAGAATAACAGATGGTACGCTGTTCTTATCCGAGTTGAATTATGCACAATAGCGAAGGGAAAAGGTGGGCGGTATATGAAAAATTATATTAAAATAAGGAAATTATAATGTTGCAAACGCACATAGAGTGCTTCTTGCCCCGTGGGTGGACTTCTTGTCCGCGTGTGGGCTTCTTACCCTGTGTGTGGGCTTCTTACCACGTGCGTGTGTTTCTTACCCAGTGGGTGGGCTTCTTACCACGTGCGTGTGTTTCTTACCCAGTGGGTGGGTTTCTTACCACGTGTGTGTGTGTTTCTTACACAGTGGGTGGGATTCTTACCACGTGTGTGTGTTTCTTACCCAGTGGGTGGGCTTCTTACTCCGTGTGTGTGTGTTTCTTACCCAGTGGGTGGGCTTCTTACCCTACCATAGGAACCTCCGCTAAAATGACAACAACGTTTCTCAGAGACTAGGTACGTCAACAATTAATTTCAACACACGGAATGTACCAACGATAATTAACTAGATCTTTCATAGGACGCAAACAATGTTTATTGAAAGGACTCTTTCCCGCACATGACCCTAGTTGACATTTTCGTCCTTTGGATTTCCATCAAATTAGAACATGAAACGCCATTCCATAAATATCGCAAAACTAACGTATTGCAATAATTAGGAGAACGATGAATTCCAACATACATGCAACTGTCATAAGTAAACACACCCAGTACTTAATTATCCAGTTTGTTACCATTACCACACAGTTTCAGTGATGACATATGATATTTCTAAATAGTTTACGTTTAAGGTTAAACAGGGTAGTCAACTTATTTATGTTTAACCGAACAAGCTGAATAGGCTCACTGACAAGAGGGTCACTGAAACAAAGGCCACTGACACGAAAGTCACTGACGGGGTCACTGACAGGAAGGTAACTGACACAGGGATGTAGTATTCTATGGAATCATATACCTGAAAGGCATGCATTAGCTAGAAAGCAATATGCAGGTCCATTTACTTGTATCTGAGATATGATAAACAAGTGCACGCTCTAGGCCACACTTCCTTGTATTGATTGTATACATCTACGCATACTGAACTTTCAAATCGAACGTAAACACCGCACTACTGGATAATAATCGAACCATGCAACAAACTACAAGACAACAGTCAACCTATCGAATCGGGTCATCAAAGGTTTTGCCGGCCAAATCAACCTGTGACTCCAGTTTTGTTTAAGTTGCGGGTATGCGTACATTGCACTGTTGGTCCATTTTAACGCAACAAACCTTTTACCATGCCTAGCATCAAGCAAACGCCGACACAAGGGTTACATGAGACATCAATTAAGTATGTACTTGTTAAAATTATAGCACTTGTGCGATGTATTGACATTTATTTGAACAGATTATTTGTGGTGAACAGAATCGCGTGACGTTGCATCAGTGTTTAATGGTCTACCATATGGAACACTTGAATACATTTGAGCAAATAAGATACGACACAAAAAGTCTGGCTCACGTACAGTGTCCTACAAACTAGCAGTTGTTAAAAAAAATACTTAAGACATCAAAAAAAGGGTGCAGTGAGTTGATGTACATTATTTTACATGACGATAGGAATAAATCAGATGCACATGCACACAAACACAGATTACCAGACAAGAACGCACGCACGCACTAAACGAAAGCGTGGCAACAACGTGAAATAGAAATTTCCGGACGGATGGTTTGTGGTTATTTTCGTTATTGGAAAAATGGGAAGGCTTGAATTAAGAGACTGGTTCGCACCGTATTTGCCAGACGGCTTTTACAAGTACGACGGTGACTTAGCAGGGGGGTGTGCTAACAGGTCTATCTTATTGCTTCATATAACCCAACTCGCACATTGAATGCAATGTTTGTATACATAACACTGTAATACAAGAAAGGAGTCAATTGCTTACATATACCTTCCATATTATCTGGCTACCCATCAAGAAGTGTACTTTGATCGCGTGTTGCTGAAGGTATGACGATAGCAGACAAATGACGCATGGCATACTTCAGTGGGGATACGTAGCGAAATCAAGTGTTTGTGATATTAAGTAAAATTTATCGTGTTTGTAAATATTGTCATAGAGCGAGAGAGGAGAGAGATACATATACACCGTACACACATAAACACGTTCACACAGAGACATACATACACTAACAGGGTGTGTGTGTGTATATATATATATATATATATATATATATATATATATATATATATATATATATATATATATATATATATATATATTAAGCAATAATGATAGTATTTGATGCTTATAAAACATTCGATAAAGTTAATTATTGTTTGCTGTTTCAAAAACTAATCTATTCCATTTGCGATGATCCTTGGTTAGGCAGCGTGCGTGACATCTACGTCACTCTGTTTTCGGTTCGACAACAATCATGTGTTTTCGCGACGTAAATCATTGTCCCGCAGCACGACACGTCTTGCGTTCCGTTCGGCCGGTCTAGAAGCTGCCCGGCGCAGCAAATCTGTTGAAGTGCATTGTACGTCTGACCTGAACATGCTGAACGAAATGACAAACGTTATATCTGTGTTTTTGACAACATATCGTAACTTCCCTATGTCTGTGTGAGTCCTTGTCTATATATATGTGTGTGTGTGTGTGTGTGTGTGTGTGTGTGTGTGTGTGTGTGTGTGTGTGTGTGTGTGTGTGTGTGTGTGTGTGTGTGTGTGTGTGTGTGTGTGCGCGCGTGCGTGTGTTTGTGTGTGTGTGAGTGTGTGTGTATGTATGTGTGTGTGCGTGTGTGTATATATATATATGTGTGTGTGTGTGTGTGTGTGTGTGTGTGTGTGTGTGTGTGTGTTCGCCCCCCTCTCTCCTTCTACTTAACCTCCCTCCTTCTCTCCGATTGGTGTAGATATTTAAATATATGCCCAAGAAGACATATGTGCTTGAACTCGTTGACGTACTATGTTATGCTGTTTTCTTGTCTTCAAGTTTCCGATGCATGTTTTAGAAAGACTTCCTTCAACACCCATTATTACACACGCATACGGAAACGATGATGCACTATATTTAGTGTTTGAGCCCAGAGCAGATATTTCCCTTATCGGTACCATCTATGGAAGGCAAAACATCGTTGTGATTTAGAACGTCCATGCCTAAGAATGATTAATTTATAATATATATAAATAAGAATATATATAAATATATGTATATATATATATATATATATATATATATATATATATACATACACATATACATACCTACATACACATATATACAATACTCACCAGCAAACCCACCCTCCCATCGAGCCACACACACACACACACACACACACACACACACACACACACACACACACACTCACACACACATACACACACACACACACACACACACACACACACACACACACACATACACACACACACACATACGCACACACAGGCGCGCGCAAGTGCACACACACACGAGATAACGACTTAAACGAAGGTATACTTTTCATCTGCAGCAGCTGCTGACATCGCTTTTAAATGTTGTGTGTTGTTTATATATATATATATATATATATATATATATATATATATATATATATATATATATATATATATATATATATATATATATATATATATATATATATATATATAATGGTAGATGGCGTTCATTTGCCAAACATTATTAGATTATTCTACACCACAATTTCTTGCGCGATGTCTGAACTTACAACCATTAATATTCAAACACAGTACACGTACGCATATCACAATCGCATCTCATCAGCTAGACCCGGTAGAAGAAACCGGGATATAGGCAAGAATTATAACTCATGTAGGGCTTGCCTCAACAGTGACGGTGGCAAACTGCAATTTCAGAAGTGACGATCAACATACATTTGCATTATACTTAGGTCACGAATTGAAGCGTTGAGAATCGTTGACAAAATGGTGATGCATGTTCTCTTGACTCATATACTACAGTGTGTACCGAACTAGTGACCTTAAACACTATTGGTGTAGCTGGGTAACACGTGACTCTCACCACATTTGCATATGTTGGTAACCAATAGGTGATAATCGACGAACACCTCAAATTTTAATGGACAATAAAATAAAATGTTAGTTGCCGATTTTGAGCCCATAGGAGACCTCGGGGATGAGGCCAATATCATGAGTGATTATCAGTGGAAGGGGCCACTGAAAGCGGCTATAGCCGAGCAGGCCGAAAATGCACTCATTGACCCCGAGCTTCTAATGTACGCGACCCAGACACCGCAAGGTGCAGATGGGCGCGTACAGGTATCCATAGACCGCGACCTCCTAGGGCTGTGTCCCCCAGCCGAGGGACGCGGTCATCGAGACAAAACTAAGTGCCAGGAAGTCCGAAACGCACATGCGCGACGGAGAGCGGAATACGCGCGTATCCAGTCTCTCTCTACCGGAAGTCGCGTACTACCTGCGCTAGGACCGTCCTGGCCGGCCATTGGAGAGGGAGGCCACCCATTCTTCCGCTGGCCCAGCAGACTGCCTATTGGAAGCCACTCTTCGAAACCGAATCGACCAAGGAGAGCCGCGAGCCATCCGGGGCCCGGCCTATGTGGGACATCGTTCATCCCTTCTCCAATGAAGAAGTGGCCAGGAGTCTGCGGGCTATGAAGGATGGGGCTCCCGGGCCGGACCATATCACAAAGGAGCACCTACTACTCCTTCCTGTGACGCAAATCACGTGCCGTTTCAACATCTGGCTGTTGTTGGGTGTCGCACCAGACTCATTTCGGAACGGAGTCACCGTATTGATCCCCAAGTCGGGGGACGCGGTCGAGCCGGCGCAGTTTAGGCCTATCACGATAGGCCCCATTCTGTGTGGACTCTTCCACCGGATCCTGGCCCAAAGGATCGAGGCTAGCTATTCAAACAGCGAACGCCAGAAGGCCTTTAGGAAAGGCGATGTGATCGCAGATAACACCTACATACTGCGATACGTACTGGCTGACCGGAAGGCACGGTGCCAACAGATCAGTGTCGAAATCCTGGATGTAGCTAAGGCGTTTGACTCCGTGTCGCATGAGTCTCTATTCCTTGCATCTAGCAATGCAGGAATCCCAGAGCCACTCGTGGTATACATACGCTCCCTTTACGCTGGGTCCCAAACCAGGCTGAGGGTGGGCGGTGGGCTTAGTGACGAGGTTATGATCAAACGTGGAATAAGACAGGGTGACCCGCTTAGCCCTGTGCTGTTCAACGCCATCATCGACATGTGTATCCAACACATAGACTCAAACATCGGGGTCCCCGTCGGAGACCAGACGCTCTCGTGTCTAGCCTTCGCGGACGACCTGGTACTCCTCGCTAAGTCACCACGAGGCTTACAACACACATTTACAACCATAGAGCGGGCCCTTACTCTGTGTGGACTGACTATCAATGCAAAGAAGCGCAAGACCTTGCGCATCGATGTAGTTGGGGGTGCGAAGACGTGGGCGTGTAACCCGAATGCCTTCTCAGGCAGATCGGAGAGGTGGCCTCATAAGGGCACTTGGCATAACCGAGGGGTATCGGTACCTAGGTAACACGGTGAGTGTAGGTGTGTCGTCGAACACCGTATTGGAGACCTTGGAGGATGGACTCCAGCAGCTGACTCGAGCTCCGCTCAAGCCTCAGCAGCGGATGTTCATCCTCAGATGCAACTTGCTTCCGAGCCTGTTGCATCAAGCGGTGTTGGGCCGCATATCTAGGAAGACACTGAAATACATGGATACCTGTACCCGTGCGGCAGTTAGGTCCTGGTTGAGACTGCCCCGGGACACACCAACGCCTTACTTCCATGCAGACTATCGAGATGGTGGACTTGCCGTGGCCAAGCTCAATTTAGTAATACCTCTGCAACGCAACAAACGCATGGCCAGATTGTCTGGTTCCCTTGACCCCATAGTACGGGGGGTTTCGGCGTTATATAGAATGATCTTACTAACAACACTATAGGCGAGAAGATTAAAAGGAGGTGAAATAACAGTTTTACCGAATGGTTGTTAAGCTAATGACAGATGTGTGTTGAACACTTCAGTAGTGCAGAAGAACTACAGGACACGAAATGCACGATGAATGAATGGAATAAATTATCTATCAGATTATAGTCTTTCTCAAAGTGGACGATGGAACAAGTTATCTACTGATTGTGTAAATGTTTAAAGAACAAAATTGACAAATGTATAATATGGGCAGGTTACACATACACGGTAGATGTATAATCGCTGGACTCATGATAAACCAATGGCTTCCTTTTCAATTTTCCACCTGTTTTTTGCATTGGATGGCTTCCTTGTTAAAACTTGTTAAATATATTTCCTACCGAAAACATACATGACGAAAACTTATAATATAATATAATAAACTCATAATAAATCGAAATGCAATAGGTCCGCTAACATTCGTGTCCGTGTACTCAAACGTTGCAAATTAAAACCAAATTACTTGATGAATGAACAATAACCGAAACGTTCGATGTTATGCATAGGTTACTATAATGTCATCTTTATTTATATGTGGCCGAAATGCTCTGGATGAAGTATCGTGTCAGGAACTTCGAAGTCACGCACACTATCGACATATTGCAGGTAAGTGTGGACACGTTATGTTGTTGTCAAACATAAACTTAGCATAAGCATAAACACTTGTTCCCCTGTGTCAAGTGTTGTTATTCGCAGTGTCTAACGGGTCTGAACACATTGCTTGATAAAGTTGTTTGATAAACTTGTTCCTCTGAATGTGCATCGCGCCATCTGTCACTGGACTCTCAACTTTCTTCTTCACAAGCCTCAATCTGTCAAGGTCAACAACTCTCTCTCCAAACCTGTTATTCTTAACTCTGGTTCCCCACAAGGCTGCGTGCTTTCTCCTTTCCTTTTCACTATCTTTACAAACGATTGTGTATCTGGTAACCAATCTGTTCGTGTGGTTAAGTTTTCGGATGACACCACTGTAATTGGCAGTGTCAACAATGCTAACGAGTCTGTGTATAGAGAGGAAGTTCAAAGACTGGCTGGCTGGTGTAAGAACAACAACCTGGTACTACACATATCCAAAACTAAGGAAATGATCTTTGATTTTCGCAAAAAGAAAACACCCATCCACCCCCTTTTCATTGACGGTGCTGCAGTATTACAAGCCGACTCTGTAAAATTGTTGGGTTCGACTATTTCAAAAGATCTATCCTGGTGTAACAACTTGATCATTAAAATCATTATTGAAATCATTAAAAAAGCACAAAAACGCATGTACTTCCTTAGACACCTCAAACGATTCGGCTTATCTCAAGCAATATTAACACGTTTCTACCGCGCAGTTATTGAAAGTTTCTTGTCATTTTCTATTACTGTCTGGTTTGGTCTCGCCAGCCAAGATGAAAATTAATCAAATTGAATCAGTCGTCAAGTACGCTTCTAAATTAATTGGGTTAAATATGCCGTCCATCAGGTATCTTGTGTGTGTGCGTGTGTGTGTGCGTGCGTGCGTGCGTGTGTGTGTGTGTTTGTGTATGTGTGTGTTTGTGTGTGTTTGTGTGTGTGTGTGTGTGTGTGTGTGTGTCCGCGCGCGCGCGCGCGTGTGTGTGTGTGTACTTTTTACGAGCAATCGAATCACCCTTTGTAGATATTGCTTTCGATTGTCTTCAACGGTATGCGAACAATTGCGTGTAATTGTTTACAACGCCAAGGCGTCGCTAGAGATCGCAATTTCGAGAGATAATGATTTGCAGCACCAAGTACCAAGGCATTGACGGATATTTCTGGGATAACGGTTTTTTAATATTGTTATCGTAACAGTCGCTTATGAACTTCCACGTTATCCCGTCCAGTGGATGGGTATTTTTGATAGTATCTAGTAGTGTATAAATATACAAGCGTGGATACCATATCATATTGTAAGAAAGATGTAGATACGCTTGAACGAAATAGAGGAGAGCAACTAAAATTATTCCACAGCTGAGATACTTTAGTTATGAAGAATGCCTGAAAGAATGTAGTCTGACAACTCTAGACGGTATAATTTTGACAAATGTCTAGATTTAACAAGATTCAACAATATTTGCCATCCAATCCAAATGCCCAGATGGCAAGTGGACAAGAAAACCATTGCCTTATCGAGAGCCCAACAATACATTTACGTATAACCCGCCCTCCTACGATATGTATCTGCCTTGTTTTTACGTCTTAACATATTTTGTTTGTGAATTTCAATACATTAATTGCATACTATGAACACAGAAGTACTAAACCGGGCCGGAATAAAAAACACCTCTTCAACAAAATACAGAAACACAAATTAACTTTTGTTAGGCACATTATCAGACAGGAAGGAACGCAGCGGTAAATATTGGAGGGAATGGTGGAGGGTGAAAGAGGCAGTGGGTGATCTAGAGCCACGTGGACAGCCAACATCAATTGTGAACATCTGATAAGAACGGTCCTCTGTATACATCAGTGTGTCCATGACAGCCGACCTTCTGATGGGAGATGGCACCAAACAATGACGATATTGTTGAATATCATTATTAATACATATGTTCATATATTATACCAGCGATGAGCCGAGCAGATGTGCTTGGATATTATTGAGTGATATCACGTGTGTTACTCTATATGTTCACTTGACACTTCTGATTCATTGTATTAGTATATTGTGTAAAATCCCATTTAGAAAACTGCATACAAGCTTGGAGACCACCTCGTATACATAAGAGAGCAACTAAACTGAATCCAGAACTGAGAGACCTTGGATATGAAAGGCGTCAAAAACAATGCGACAAGGAGGTTAAATAGAGATCATAGTGAATTTTTTCGATATTAAATGGGTATGACAAAATGCTGATAATAATATTTGCTTTTACATAAGAAGGCTTGAAAACCTCAAGAAAGATAGTAAAATTACTAGATGACATAAAGAAATGTCAATGAACGATCAGTGTAAATTATATATTAGAAAGTACTAGTTCACACAGTGGAAAATAAATGAATTGAATAGAACACTTTATCAACAGATTGTTTTGTAAATGCTAGCGGTGTGAACATATTTAAAAACTAAATTGCTACAAATCTCAGACGGGCAGGTTACACACAGATTGATGGAACTGATGGAATCTCGTTTAGCTTCCTTGGCTCCCAAGGCTTCTTTGTCCACTTACCATCTGGGATTGTTGTCTTGGATAGCAATGCTGATAAAGGGAATAACAACAAGGCACAAGCTAAAATGCTTTTTTGTTGTGTATCAGTATTGCGAACAAAGGATGATCAAGCATCCCTTCAAACGTGAAACTAAAAAAGCAGGAAAGGATTGGTTGACGGGCTAACTGAAAAGGCACATGAATGTCAGCCTGCGAATTCCAGAACCAACGTCCATTCAATGGGCTGTCGGCTTCAACAAGGCAAAGGTTGACCGATACCTGCAGCTGCTAGAAACGACCCTCTTTGACGTTGATGGGAAGACAGTGATTCCTGAAGGAAACATCTTTAACGTAAATGAATCGGGGTTCACAATTTGACATAAACTTAAAAACATATTGTCCAAGAAGGGGAAGAGAACATATAAGCAGTGACTCGTGCTGAGAAAGGGACGAATGTTATCATTGTTGCCTGCGTGTTAGCGACTGGCGTCTACGTCCCTGCAATGATGATATTTCACAGAGTCCGCATGAAGCCAGAACTACTTGACGGGTGGCCTCCGGGTAGCATTGGTCACGCGAACAAAAGTGGATGGATTACCGCCGAACTGTTCGAGTGATGGTTCGACCATTCCGTTGAAGCGGTACAGCCAAGTCATAGCACCGAAATGGTGTTGCTCATTTTAAATGCCACAGTAGCCATACCAAAAATATGAAAGTATATAAGGCAAGAGACAATCAAGTGGTCATCATATCATCGCCGTCCCATGCACGCACAGGCTTCAGTTCCTCGAAGTGAGCGCTTTCAAGAGTGTAAATGCGAACTACAACAGAGAAGTGCATATTTGCTTGCGACAACTGGCCGCTGGGTTACAGAATTCCAGATAGCAACCTCTTTGGATCGGTATACACCAAAGTTGCTTTGACGCGGCCGATGTGACGGACAAACCAGTTCCAGCTGATGACCTGCCTCATCTACAGCAGAATACTACGTCTGCTGGTGACCTGCCTCATCTGCAGCATAATACTACGTCTGCTGGTGACCTGCCTCATCTACAGCAGAATGCTACGTCTGCTGGTGACCTGCCTCATCTACAGCAGAATGCTACGTCTGCTGGTGACCTGCCTCATCTACAGCAGAATGCTACGTCTGCTGGTGACTTGCCTCATTTACAACAGAATGCTACGTCTGCTGGTGACCTGCCTCATTTACAACAGAATACTACGTCTGCTGGTGACATGCCTCATCTACAGCAGAATACTACGTCTGCTGGGGACCTGCCTCATCTACAGCAGAATACTACGTCAGCTGGTAACCTGCCTCATCTACAGCAGAATACTACGTCAGCTGGTGACCTGCTTCATCTACAGCAGAATGCTACGTCTGCTGGTGACCTGCCTCATCTACAGCAGAATGCTACGTCTGCTGGTGACCTGCCTCATCTACAGCAGAATGCTACGTCTGCTGGTGACCTGCCTCATCTACAGCAGAATGCTACGTCTGCTGGTGACTTGCCTCATTTACAACAGAATACTACGTCTGCTGGTGACCTGCCTCATTTACAACAGAATACTACGTCTGCTGGTGACATACCTCATCTACAGCAGAATGCTACGTCTGCTGGTGACCTGCCTCATCTACAGCAGAATGCTACGTCTGCTGGTGACCTGCCTCATCTACAGCAGAATGCTACGTCTGCTGGTGACATGCCTCATCTACAACAGAATACTACGTCTGCTGGTGACCTGCCTCATCTACAGCAGAATGCTACGTCTGCTGGTGACCTGCCTCATCTACAGCAGAATACTACGTCTGCTGGTGACCTGCCTCATCTACAGCAGAATGCTACGTCTGCTGGTGACCTGCCTCACCTACAGCAGAATGCTACGTCTGCTGGTGACCTGCCTCATCTACAGCAGAATGCTACGTCTGCTTGTGACCTGCCTCACCTACAGCAGAATGCTACGTCTGCTGGTGACCTGCCTCACCTACAGCAGAATGCTACGTCTGCTGGTGACCTGCCTCATCCACAACCAACAACGATTGTTCAGTAGGGAAATTGTACTAAAGAGTCCGTCAGTCGATATACGGCTTATTCCACATAAGCCTTCTATCCCGCCCGAAATAATGTTTAACTCGATGTCAGATGTTCAAACCATGCTTTCTTTTATCGCTGATGTCCACTAAAACAGACATACACACATGCAGACATAATCGACCGCCGTTTGTATCCTATTTTTATGATGTGATATGGGATCAGAATCGTATTGACATTTTTGTGATTTCGTAAGAATGCGATGATGCAATTTCATATCGGCATAATATATAACAAGTTATATTGCTTGCACATTTTGTGTTCAGCGTTATCGCCGATGTTCAGTTTTCCGCTGATGCTGATGTGCAGGCTGACCCTGCTGATGTTGATGTGCAGGCGGACCCACAAGGGTGTGCATGGACAGAGCAGGAGCTTTCAACACCTGGCGATCCAGAAGTTGTCAGGTAAGGATGGGGCAGCCAGAAAACGGAGAGTTGCGCACTCAGAAATAGCAACAAGTTCACCATACAAAAACAGTGATGGAAATTTATGTCAAAAACATAACAAAGAAGCCACCGAAGATGACGAACATTGTCAAAAGAAAACGGGTCAACATAAAACGTTAGCTACGACAACAGTTGAATCTTCGAATTCATGCCATAAATGTAGCCTGGGTTTTGGCCGCAGAACTGATCCAAAAAGAAATGAAGATTGAATTCAGTGCAAACGATGCTGTTTTTGGTTTCACGAATCGTGTGCCGAAGAGTGCGGCATTCTAGAGCACGACAGCTTCACCTGTCAATCTTGTGTCTAGGCACTACTCGGTTTCTGGTGAAGAGTTCTGTCTACATTTTCAAATAAAACAATACATTGTTGATCTTCTACCACAATTGTATTATTTTTTATATATTTTCATATGCATATCCAATAGTCATAAATACCAACAAGCACTAGGCATTACTTTTACAAAGTTTTTATAAAACAGACATACATACAGTTTACACGCATGCTAATATTACCAGTCTCTTCGGGTAATATGAGCATTTTTCTAAGATTACTTTTTTAATAATGCATTGATGTTATAAACCCACTAATGAACTTGTTGTGACAGTTTGAAACAGTAATCGATGGTCTATTCCATGCACTATATATGATGCAATTCGGACATGTATTTCACACAAAAATTTTCACAAACAGAACTATGCTAACAATACCCGACTTTACCCTAATATTATAGTTTTTGGTGTAACACACTATATATTATAAGATATGAATGTTAAGGATACAACGAATTGTATAAGTTATAATGAACATCCCGGTGACTGCGTGTTAAAATGGTAAAACATAGCGAGATATTTTATGCGAAGACACACATGTAGATATATGTGCTCGGTTCACAATCGTTTTGGCCGAGATCACTATGCCCGTTGTTTCTGAGGCCGAAGTCACCAGTGTTGCGAACCGAAGCCTCAATATAATGCTGTCCGAATTCACCGTGCGCCGACATCACCTATATTCGCGCTGACAGCTCGATTGAATCGTAGTTTCCACTCCTGGGAATAATGTTGGCACATCATCCTCTTTCAAAGACATTTTAGCATTAGGGTAACGAAGGGCTGGATCGCAGACGAAACAAGTTTTTTCGAAGCGAGCAAAGCCGGCTGTGCTTCTTCGGCTTTTTTAAAGCAAAGTTTGCTCCGTAGGGAACTTAAACCAACTACATGTTACTCTATTGAATGCCGCACAATAAACCATTCTGACGCCCTCTTATAAACAAGCTGTATCGCTGTCCTCGGTACGGTGAATGAATGGTGTTCCAGTCTTGTAGCATTTCCTTGTCATCAGTGATGCCACTGGTAATATACATAGTTGATGCAGGCCGGTAGAACAGAGCATTATTTGGAATTATCGATTAATTGAATTCCAATTAATTGTTCACGGTGTTGCGGAAATGGAAATATACTACAATGTGTAATATAGTGTGATTTTAGGCAATCGTTGTTTTTATTCCCTTTAAATCTTTTCAAACATATTCCAAACCCTGATCTAGCGCATCACATCATCAATTGTCCTGCCCGTTGTGGTTCTGCAGTGATAACTGATAAAATGTCGTCGATTAACTTTATTACTTACTTATGTTTACTTAGGTTCTTCCTGACCGTAGGTGGTGGCCTCGGTGGTCAGATCTTCAAATTTCCCTTGGAATGCTCTACGACTTCCTGACAAGACGGTTTTTAAATGAGTTGACACTTGGGGCAGTTACAACTACTTCCGGTAGATCATTCCATAATCTGGTAACTCAAAGTGAGAAGCTTTCTTTTCTAACATTTGTAAGTGCACGTTCTAGAAACATTTCAAACTATGACCCTTTGTTCCTTCCCTTGTATCATTGTATTTGTGCAGCTTGACAGTGTTAGATACATCATTGTCATATTCCCTTGAAGCAGTTTATATATCTCCGTCATATCACTACGAGTTCGTCTATATGCAAGTGTGGGAAGTTTGAATCTCTTAATTCGATTTTTTAGCTAGTCTCATTGCAAATTAAGTATGCGAAAAACCACACCACCTAGTATCGACTACAACATGCTAGTTCGTTTGTGCAACTTTTATATGTAGTTTTTGTGAAATGATACGACAAACTAATGAGTTAGGTAATGCTTGTTTAACATTTACTGAAATGAAAATTGAAATGCTGAAAAATCACAAATTTGTTCCTTCCATTGACCTACACAGTGTTTACCATTTTGGATATCCACTATTTTGATATTTACCATATATAACAAATTAAGTAACTTCTTTCTATGATTTGAACAAAATAGGTATTTTTATTAAATCGACAGTGGATGTTACATAAACTATTCACACACTACATATTTGGACATGAATGAACCAGATTTGCGGTAGGCTAAATCAGTTGAAGAAGCAGTTTTATAATAAAGATTATCTCATGATGAATTAGTTAAGAAATGTACTTATTTATTTTAATAACTGTAATTTGTGTATTAAATTAATTTTATAACGCGACTACAATTGATAGTACATAGCTATTACGTGGATTCATTGTGTTAGTTAAGCAATGCAGTTATTTTTCCTGCAATGAACATGTTGAGTAATTAAAGTCTTGACATAAGAAATTATACAGGCTTAATTCACATAAAATATGTTTATTCTCTACAAGTAATTATGAATAACATACATAGTTCTTGTGGTTATGTATTAAGCCATGTAAAAATAGAGTATGCTTAATATAATTACTTGTTTAATGTTATTGAATGTATTTGTGATTGGTTAAATTTCTTTGTGTACGCGAAAATGTGCTGTACTGCTGCTACAAAAGAGCGTTGCTAAAGCCACAACAGGATTAATATTTTAACGCATGAATGATGTTACCATCTCAAACAAGTGATTAGTTTGAGATTACGGAATGAATGCGGACACCGACGAAGGCTACCTTCGCCGTCGAACACTGTAAACAGACTAGCTTGCAAATTCCGGCGATCACTAATATAACATGATTTTCGCGCATGCGCGGAGGCTGCAAACCTCCTCTGCGCACTGGCTTTTCGTCAGATACATTGCACATTTATATTTTCTTCAGAAAACACATGCATGCGTCACATATAAAATGAATGCATGTATGAATGCATGTGTATGGCGAGTAGCATACTTGCATGACCTTAGCTGTAATTTAGCGATTTGAGGAAGAAAGGCAGCGTGGCTGTTAGGTATTTCAACGGTATGCTCAGCTCAGTTTCCAAAATGATTGCCTTCTTAAGATACTCTTTGATAACTGGCAAACATCACGTGACGCCGGGTCGCATAGAAGACTTTTACAACGTTTCTCCACTGGACCACTGGTGTCTCTCCTGCATAACTTCCAGTTCAGTAAGAGTTATCCCGAGTTTAGAAGTAGTTCTGGATATGCTACGTTTGGTCTTCTGGTCTCTATCCATGCTTTAGTTGCCATGTAATCAGCTCACACCAGACATTGGATTCGTCTCCGTCTGATTATCTCTATTCGAGTTTTGTTGAGTTATGGATCAGCGTACATTGCACGACTGATACATGTTAAGTCAAGCACACGACACGCAATAAAAGTTTAGCAATGTAGCCTGGCATAAGCTATCAAGATTGCAATGAAGGGCAACAAAATTATATGTTATAAAACAGTCGATGATGACGGACACGTTCTTGTGCGCCGAACATGAAAGGTAGACTTTGGCAACCGATAATAACTAATCGTAGCTTTTCAAAGAGGCAAGACGTCCGACAAATGGCGTTTTTTTATATATAAATACAAAGAGTTATGTATGAAAGACAGAAGAGGATAAGGGGAGGGAGAAGGCTGCCGATAGGGAGAAGTAGAAAGGGATAACAGCTGGGGCGGTGCAGAAACACGAAGTATCCTCACCACTTTAAAGGGCGCAATGAGAAGAACAGAGACCAGTATACAGATGTGGCAATCATTCCACGTTTATGTATTTGGTTTTAGTATTTAAGAAGAAGCACGCATTGAAAGTGTGCCTGTGTCAGATAGCGAGATTCATGTGCGCATGTAATAATAAAACCAATGAGCCAGAGATTTTCGCTCTTCGCGCAGAAAGGACGGAGATCCATGGCTTGCGAGGGTAGAAGCTGGGAAAGTTGGGGAATGACATAACGACACCGGCTGAGAAAGGAAGATGGTGCAGAAAGAAATGTATTTAAGTACAGTTAATCATATAATTTTTTATATATTTAATCATATGTGTGTGTGTGTGTGTGTGTGTGTGTGTGTGTGTGTGTGTGTGTGTGTGTGTGTGTGTGTGTGTGTGTGTGTGTGTGTGTGTGTGTGTGTGTGTGTGTGTGTGTGTGTGTGTGTGTGTGTGTGTGTGTGTGTGTGTGTGTGTGTGTGTGTGTGTGTGTGTGTGTGTGTGTGTGTGTGTGTGTGTGTGTGTGTGTGTGTGTGTGTGTGTGTGTGTGTGTGTATATATAAATACCCCTATCCACTTGTCTCTGCGACGTGTTCGGCTTTGGAGTTGAATCCCCTCAGACGACATTCGGTCGTGTGTGTTGACGGGTTGAACCAATGGTTTGTGGCTGGTGAATAGCGCGTGTTCAAAACGGTCAAGTATCTAGATAAGTGTTTGCATGCGTAGACGCTAAACCGGCACTCTTTCTCAACTATGGGCACACTTGACTTCCCATCAGGTTAAAGTGTGACACTCTGCAGTCTGTATTGCACAAACGAGTGTCGTTGACAATGATGTTGGTTTGATAATTGGTGCATTTAAATGATGTGAGTTAGTTATGATTAGCTAGCAATGTCAATTAGTTATGACTTCAAACAACAATCAGAAAGCGGTCAACCGGAAGGATCCCATAGTATTCTGGGAAGATACGAAAATGAGTGGCCACGCAGCGATCAAGGAGTATTCTCTTTTAAAGTTAAAGCAAAACGTGGTGTCGTACGTTGGCGCACTTACTACATTGAAAATCTAAACATTTTGAGTCTCCTAAGTATCATGAAGGATGCTGTAGTAATACCTAACTTAAAACTTAGATGTATTAATCTAAGTATATGGGGCAAGCTAGACATGACAATCATTCTTTTCTCGTGAAAAAGGTGTCATTTGAGAAATAATATGACATACGTTATTCTTGTTATCCCAATGAACTGTTCAATGCGGTGCAAGGCGCACCCCGCATGTGGAGAAAAGCGCACCCCGTATGTGGAGAAAAGCGCACCCCGCATGTGGAGAAAAGCGCACCCAGCATGTGGACAAAAGCGCACCCCGCATGTGGAGAAAAGCGCACCCCGTATGTGGAGAAAAGCGCAACCTGCATATGGAGAAAAGCGCACCCCGCATGTGGAGAAAAGCGCACCCCGCATGTGGAGAAAAGCGCACCCCGCATGTGGAGAAAAGCGCATCCCGCATGTGGCGAAAGGCGCACCCCGCATGTGGAGAAAAGCGCACCCCGTATGTGGAGAAAAGCGGACCCCGTAAGTAGAGAAAAGTGCACCCCGCATGTGGAGAAAAGCGCACGCCGTATGTGGAGAAAAGCGCACCCCGCATGTGGAGAAAAGCGCACCCCGCATGTGGAGAAAAGCGCACCCCGTATGTGGAGAAAAGTGCACCCCGCTTGTGGAGAAAAGCGCACCCCGCATGTGGAGAAAAGCGCACCCCGTATGTGGAGAAAGGCGCAACCAGCATGTGGAGAAAAGCGCACCCCGCATGTGGAGAGAAGCGCACCCCGCATGTGGAGAAAAGCGCACGCCGTATGTGGAGAAAAGTGCACCATGCATGTTGAGAAAAACTACTATTTTAAATCACAACGGGAGAGGCGGTTGTAGAAATGTGTCTTATAATACATGAACGCTATTTTCCCGACTATGTGTGAACTAAGCCACCCACATATGTGAAATGACTAATAAGCAGGAGATGTGGTCCTGCGCTCTGATTTGCGTGATTTATTATGCTTGTTTCAACATTACTTCTAATTAAATGGAGTCTTCATATCGATGGTGCGCATTAATATGCTCAATGGTCCAACACATTTATTACTTGATGTTTGATGAGATACTCTCTTTACAGTTGATCATAGCTAAACTGGGAGATAGTATAGTGTGTTCAGAGATCAAGATCACCAGCTCTATGAGTTCACAACATGATTTTTTCGTTTCCCTGTGTGGGATCTTTATTTCCCCTGGCATAGAAGCCAGAAAGACGGGACCAACGCGTTTTAGTGTCTTTTCTGAAAGACCCAGGCAAAGTGGGGTGAATGAAATTGTCCAAAATTCGAAACGGCGGAGTTGGTTTTGAACCCTGATCCGCTCAACCGAAAGCCCGACGTTCCATCACACTATATATATATATATATATATATATATATATATATATATATATATATATATATATATATATATATATATATATATATATATATATATATATATATATATATATATATGTCTCAGTTGGAAGTTACACTTCTTGCAAACACCATGATCATTTGTGTATCAAAATGAGCTCCTACGTTGCTGATAGAAACAACCAGCTTGACGGTAGCACCTCCAACCACTCGATTCTTCGGTAGTCCAAATTTCCTCAGGTGATGAGGGCTGAGTGCTGAGTGCTGAGTGCCTAAGCTCAGTCTCTTCATCATTTAGCTTGAATTTATGCTTAACCATCCAGCATTTGATCTCATTGATGCAATCACAGAATCTCTAAGTAGCGCTGAAATATGTAAGGACTGAGCCAGATGTTCATACCCTGGTGGTCATTCCCAGTCTTTAGTATGATAGATGCATCATCCGCACAAGAATCGATTGCAGCTCGAATTGTCATTGTTTTTGTAAAAACAAATTTCCAGAAATTGGTAGCACAAGTTACACATATAATCATTGTCGACAGTTTAGACGTATCCACGTTTAACAGACTGTCCACTGTTATTACTAAGGATGTACAATTCCATTATTATTTAGATGGGTTGTGTACATGTAAATGTGATAACCGTTTTCAGCTTAGATTAAAGTAAGTAGGTAGTATCGTGTTTCGTGGGTTCTCTTGTTAGTATACTGAACGAGCAGATCAAATAGCACACTCGAAATCGTGATAGCCACACCTTTGTAATTAGCGTGTACACGTACATGCATACATGTTTACATGCATACGCTTAGGCATACATACTTGCATATGCACGATCAACCGATCTATTTAAACAACTAATCTTCCCTCAGAGGCATCAATAGGCTAGTGTTCGTTCTCGGTCTCTCACGCGATTTAAAATGCAACAAGGTTCCATGTAAGTATGACGTGTTAATGCTGCTGTTTGCCTTTCCTCAACCATTTCTTCTGAGCCTTTCAGCTTTCGGTCTAGTTTCGATACTCTCTGTGTTCTTTTCCTTTTTATGTAGTTTCAGGTTAAATGAGATCAACGTTACCATACCAACGGAGGTCGATGTGTCATCGTGGTTTCATAGGCAGTTATGTCACCAGTGCGTGCGTGTGTGCGAGCGTGCGTGCGTGTGTGCGTGCGTGGGAGTCTGCACTCTACCACAACATGTTCAAAACGTCATTTTTAGATTATAGTAAAAAAATAGTAATGTGTAATTTAAAAAATTATTTTAATTATAAGTTGTCTTGTCTTGTCTTGTCTTGTCTAGTAGTAATGCTGACCAACACTCCTATGGAGTCAAACGGTCAGGGTTGGGTGCGCATGCTATTTAGTCATGTTTGTTTGGGACTAAGTGTGTGAGAGCTTGCTTAAATTGTTGTGGTTCTGTTATGTTGGGTATTGCATCTGGTAAAGAAATCCAATCTTTTATTGTTCGGGGAAAATAAGAAAATTTGTAACAGTTCTTGCTCGCGTGTATGGTGTTGAAGGTTTTGCTGTTTAGATGCCGCGAGTGGCGTTTGATGGGTTGGAGGAGGTTTGCTACAGGCAGTGATAGATGACTGTGGATGGCTTTGTGAAATATGGTGAGCCGTCTGTGTACACGTGCGGTCTGTTTGGACAAGAATACTGTGTCTGCAGATGACTATCCTGGGAAATGTATACTCTAGCAGCCAAAGTGCAATCTTTTTGCCTGATATAGTGTTTCTTATTGTTGATTATTCATCTCTAGCATTTATATAATGATATCCATGTGGGTGAGGAGTTCTCACATTCTGGAAAATTGACAGAAAGGAGTAAGTCCAACATAGCTATCACCGAGTCGTTAAAATTGACAGAAAGGAGTAAGACCAACATAGCTATCACCGAGTCGTTAAAATTTACAGATAGAAGTAAGTCCAACATAGCTATCACCGAATCATTAAAATTGACAGAAAGGAGTAAGTCCAACATAACTACCTGCGGATCGTAAAAATCAACTGTCATATTCCGTCAACCAGATTAGATACAAAAGTGATCAAAACGTGATAATTTTATTTATCGATCTAACAGCAACAATGGTCAGCATCAACTGCTTCAAGGCTACGCGACAGCGCCACGCACACATCAATTATGGCATAGGATTGCTTTACTGTCTATTCGTTTTTCCTTGATAGTGCAGTACTATCGCGATAGTTATGAAATCATCCCAGTAGTAATGGAATAGTTGCTCAGCCATCGCGATACTATCGAAATGGTAAAATCACTGCCGATAGCCACCCTTAGCGGTATCTGAATAATATTTCTGTTTATTTACGCTATATGCCCATACACAATAATATGACGACATGTTGTTGCATGTATACGTTTCCAAGAAATTATGATCCTGTGGGATTATTGCAACTGATAACATAGGTAAAGTTAATCTGGTCATGATTTAAAAAAAAATTGAGACACGATCGGCACCCATTTTCAGCACACATATGGCCGCCATCTTTTTTTCTGTACATTTATTTTTTTTTAATAATGGTGGCATCGAATTTTTTTGTCTGAAAACATATAAAAAGTCTTTTTTCCACATATCTAACTTTCTAGTAGCGAAAATATGGTAAGTTGGTTGTCACGATTCCGTGATTTTCTCACTTTTTTAAATTTCCCCAAGGGTGAGAACTCGACACTCTCCTGGATAGCATTGCTAGATTTGAATAATGAACAATAAGAAAAACCACATCAGGTGAAAAAGGTCTACACCCCCCGGTTGCCCGAGGATGGTAAATTGTTAAGTGACATTTCTATTAAATAAAAGTTCTGGTTACAAATTTAAGTCCGATCATTATGTGACGGAACACGCACGTTGCCAACAAATTAGAAATGTTGAAAACGAAAAACTGAGTGATCTCCTGGTTTCTAAAAAAACTCTCTCACTATTCTCAGCACTAATATAGAGAGCATCAATGCAACATTTGATGAGCTGAATTAAAAAAAAGATTTAGAAAAAAAATGGCTTTCAATTTGTTGCCATGTGCATTAAGGAAAGTTAGTTAAGCGAAGATGATGATATATCTCTTTTTCACTTGAGTAATTATTATTGCATCTCACAAAGCAAAACGTGTAGTAACAAGGGAGGTTTAATCATTTATCTATACAAACAAATTTAAATACAATATAAAAATATACATAGAGAAACGTATTCCTGGGAATGTCAATTTATTTAAATAACAGGACAATTTCCTTCAAAAAATGTAACATTTGGAAATGTCTACAGACCTCCAAAAACACTAATATAGACTATACAAAATTCATTGACGAATTTATAATTATCTTAGCATCGCTTGAAAACTGTAACAGTGAATTAATAATTGCTGGAGATTATAATATTGATCTTTTAAAAGTAAATGAGAAAGACAGTTTTTTTTATATTTTAACTAATCATAGTCTCTATCCTAAAATTACCAGATTTTCGAATCAAAATGGAACATTAACAGATAACTTCTTTTGTAGACTTCCTTCTTCCACTTTAAGCTTTATTTCAGGTATACCAGTAAACAAGTTTTCTGACCACCAACCTTATTTTATATGTCTCAACCCTATTTTACATCGCGAACCGCCGCCAAAATACATAGTAAAGTAGTAAAGTAGCAAAGCATAGACTTGACGCTCATGAAAACATGTTAAGTGACTTAATAAGGCAAGACATTCCTAACAAACTAAATAAAGATCCTAATGCTACCCCAAGCGCAAATCTTGATATTTTATATAATATTTTTATAAATTAAAAAATAAATATTTTCCTGTAGTTGTAAAACTATTTAACAAACATAAACATCAGAAATGCAAATGGATTACTCTAGGTATCCTACGTTACATATAATATCGGGACAACCTTTATAAGCAACTCCTAATAATATCACATGAGTAACATTATTATTTATCATTAAAAATAAACAACACGATTATAACACTATATTAAAAAAAAAATTATAAGACATGCCAAGAAATATACTATGCATCACGTCTTAATGCATATAAGACTGATTCAAAAAAAACGTGGTCCACATTAAATGAGATATTAAATAAATCACAAAACACGAGAACTTTCCGAGACTATTTTATGCTGATGCTAATCAGGTGTCTGATCAATTTATTATTGTGAATAAATGTAATGAATATTTTACCAATATTGGGCCAGAACTTGCAAATCAAATAAATAAGTCTGGAAACAAACATTTCAAAGACTACCTAAATACTAAACATGACTCTGTATTCACATTTCATGAAATAAACATTATGGACATAGTAAAAGTTATTGATCGTCTTCATGCAAAATGTAGTTGTGGCAATGATGGCATATCTACTAAGTTATTGAAATTCACGAAAGATGCATTAGTTGAACTGCTAACGTTAATAATAAACCAGACTTATGTTAATGGAACATTTACCGATAACTTATAATAGCTTAAAATAGCGAAAGTCATTCCTACATTTAAAAAAGATAAGAAAACACTTTTCTCAAACTATAGGCCAATTTCCTTACTGCCTGCTTTCTCTTACATTGTTTCCGATGATACAAAACTTTTTATAAAAGTCAGTATGGATTTAGGAAAGGACATTCAACAGAGTTTGCTGCACTTGAAGTAATAGATAAACTTGCATGTAGATGGATAAAGGTAAAATTCCCATGATTATATTTTTAGACCTCTAAAGCATTTGATACTCTTAACCATGAAATTGGACACACAGCATTGTCATACTATGGTGATAAAGGACTTTCAAATAACTTTATTCAAGGTTATTTAGCAAACAGGAAACAATTCGTTGAAATAAATGAAACAAAATCAGATATGTTGCCTATAACCACTGGTGTTCCACAAGGTTATATACTGGGCCCTGTACTATTTTTAATATATATAAATGATATTACTAATGCAAGTAATTTATTTGAATACATTTTATATGCAGATGGCTCAACTTTATGTAGTACACTTGACTCTTCGAAGGTGCAGCTTGCTGACTTTAATCATATTTATGTTAAACTACAAAAGATTAGTGAATATTTGGAAGTTATGCTAACAAATCAAAATATATGATTTTTTACAACCCACAAAAACAATTCCCAGATTCCAACTTGAAATAAATGACACACCTATAGAATGTGTCGATAACTTCAACTTCTTAGGATTTATAATAAACAAACACCTGAATTGGAAAAATCATATTGATTATCTAGCATGTAAAATTTCAAGATCAATTGGCATTATAAGAAAAATTAAACAATTTGTACGACAGCATGTTTTAGTAAACCTAT
The DNA here is from genome assembly GCA_033239005.1 of Lamellibrachia satsuma. NCBI lineage: Eukaryota > Metazoa > Annelida > Polychaeta > Sabellida > Siboglinidae > Lamellibrachia > Lamellibrachia satsuma. Next base: position 1,141,662 of record BSQZ01000004.1, read on the forward strand.
ATAACTCACTTGTACTCCCTCATATAAATTACTGTTTGCTTTCTTGGGGTATTCAACATGATAGGATCTTAAAACTCCAAAAAAGAGCAACCCGAGTAGTGAACTAGCCAAGAAATCACTCAGGTTTAGTATTGTCCATGTAATTAATAACACTCCCGCCTTGATCATAGATAAAATTCAGTTTCACTCATTGCAAGGTTTCAGCTCCTATGCGACGAATTTCTTTCTGTCACAATATAACTCAAGTTGTAGTATTCGGAATTGTTATATTTGCCACTTATACGATAAATATTTTCTGTTAAATGTTTGCTAACTGATTTCCTCTTCATACCATCTCACATATTACAATAATATATGTTCTATATTGATTGTCTTATTCTTACACTATATTCTCATGCAATACGTTCAAGTTATTTGTCTTTAATCCCTAACTCAATTATTTTGCTTAATTTATATTTTTATTGGCTGTCACGTTAGCAACCAAATTTTGGCCTTAGTGGCATTCTCAAAGATCGACATAGTTTCATACCTGTACAATTAGCATTCATATTTGTGAATTTATGCATTTTGTTGACATTCGTAGTATGTTTTTGTATTTGTTAATTTATGTTACATGTCTTGTCGAATAAACAATTCCTGATTCCTGATTCCTGATTCCTGCCACCCTCGTGCACATAATGCAGCACATACGCTTGCAGCATATGTAACAGTATAGCAGCTACTGCCAAGATACTATTTTACACACACCGTTGTTAACCTATTGTGGGGCTGTAGCATCAAGTGAAACTGACGTTTACGCATTTATTACATATGATACAATTAAATTGATTGAACTGATGACGGGTTTAGCTATATTTCTACAATATGTATATACCCCGGTTAAAAATAATAACGCTTGTTTGCGTGTTTGTTTACAGGGCGATTATAGTATTTCTTGTCTTGATAGTACTAGCAGCACACCGTTGCGGGGCCTGGCTGGTCGACTTCGGTCCACCAAGTAAATTCGACTATCTCTGTCTGTCTATCCACCCCCCACTCTCTCTCTCTCTCTCTGTGAATATATATATATATATATATATATATCTATATATATATATATATATATATATATATATATATATATATATAATGTCTGTTTTAATTTTGTGCACGAAACTTTTGCTTTATTTCGGATACCTACAATTAATACATATTTGTGGGGGCCAGTTCAAACTCACCTGGGCCAGATCGAAATAGAATTGGGCTAGTTAAAAAAATCTTGGCCAGTTCATATTTTTAGAAACCGTATATATAATTATTTATCTCATCTAACGATTTCAGCATTTGATTTCGCCATTCAGTCTCCTTCGTGCATGCAGTTAACTCCTCAGTATCTTTTACACCAGTATCCGCATTTAGTTACTCAGTTACTCATTATATTTTTGAACGAGAATGTTTGGCAGATACCATTTATCATATCACACGAAGACTACACTAATAATGAAACATTAGACATTAGATGTATACCTGCATGGATATATATATATATATATATATATATATATATATATATATATATATATATATATATATATATATATATATATAATTAATTAATTTCTATGGCGCCTATATCCTGAACCTGAGCTCAGAGGCAACAACAAAATATTATCATTAAGTACATACATACATGCATACATACTTACATACATACATACATACACACATACATACAAATATACATACATACATACATACATACATACATACATACATACATACATACATACATACATACGTACGTACGTACATACATACATATATACATACATATATGCATACATACATACATACATATACACATACATATATGCATACATACATACATATATGCACGCAGGCATGCATGCATGTATGCACGTAGATACTACCCGGGAGGCTTATGGAATGGATGCATACGTTCATGCTTGAATGCATATATGAATGTAAGTCCATGTCTCATCATGAAACACTCTTTACCCTATTTCAGGATGCGGAGGTCAGCGCTATGACAGCCGCACACAAATTTACTGCTCCGATAAGTTACACGGGAAACCTTCGTTGGATGACGCGTACTGCTGCGGAGAGCAGCTTTGCAACCCGAAGACGCACTTCTGCTGTTTCAACCCCCGGGGGTCGTCACGCCGCGCTCTCATATTACCCGGGAAGTCACGCGAAAGCAGCTGTCATCAGCTTAGACTGACACAGTCGAATACATAAGACGTTACTTTATATTTTCTTTAAATTAACTGAACACGATCTCTGGTGTTCATATGATTTTGTTTTTCCAGGCTCGTCCTCGCGGTTTTGAAAAGTGGGGTTAGGACGTGCACAGTCAACCGGGAATTCTGGGATTATTTCTGATAAATGTGACGGTCAAAACAGATTCTCTCAAAAGACGGGCATGTTTTCCATTTCACAAAATCCGAGCACATTTGCCATTCGCTCGGAACGTTGTTCATGAATAACAAGTGTATATTACTATGTAGCATGAAGGTGTAATAATGTTGGCAGTGTTACGGGTCTATCGAAATAATTACGAAGTGTATTCTGACCTGTCACGTTGTGTTGTTTTTGGCAGTGTTACGGGTCTGTCGAAGTAATAACGAAGTCTACCCTGACCTGACATGTTGTGTTACTTTTGTCAGTGTTATAGGTCTATCGAAATAATAACGTAGTCTACCCTGACCTGTCATGTTGTTGTATTTTTGGCAGTGTTACGGGTATGTCGATATTATAACAGAATCTACCCTGTCCTGTCATGTTGTGTTATTGTTGGCAGTGTTACGGGTTTGTCGAAATAATAAAGAAGTCTACCCTGACCTGTCATGTTTTGTTATTGCTGACAGTGTTACGGGTCTATCGAGATAATAACGAAGTTTTCCCTGACCTGTGATGTTGTGTTATTGTTGGCAGTTTTACGTTTCTATCGAAACAGTTTTGATGATCTTTGTTTTTCCTGATGGCAGATAAAGTTACAATTTAGTAGAGTAAGTGTTCGACCTTACAGATTAATCCCTAAATAGATGCAACGCAATCGACATAGCAACATATATCACCAGAAACATCGCTAAGGCTTTGACGAGAGACCTCTTGTTGTGCTTTGTTTATGGAAAGTTACCTACATGGTTGTTCGAACTCTTCCATCGGCAGTTTGTCGTGTGTGACCTCGTGGTTTAGATCCTTACCTAGTATCTTGGTTTAGCGATCACCTACGCTTGACTGCAATACTCTCGTTACCCAATTCGAGATGTGTTTTCCCGTTACATAGACGTTGTGGTCGTCGTTCACCGCAGTCTTTGTTGTTAATCTCTTCGTTTTGCTTTACATTTCGCCATTTTGAGATTTCAAAATCCCTATCACGATGTCTCGTAGAGCCAGAACCCAAGGTTACTCACGTTGCTATTCAACTGTTGATTTCATTTGTCACCGCCCCTCATTGAAACGAGGCCATTTGGAGAAGAAAGACAATAGTTCTTATGAAGCAAGATGGGGGGTATTGGCTCAGCCACGTGCAGGACAATGTGCCTCCAATGAATGAAACAAAAACATTTGATGCATTGGAATATTTCCGAAAACGATGAAAATGTTAACTAACGCAACGATATCTTATAATACAAATGGGAAACCTGAGCACCACCAGCACCGCCAGCACCACCAGCACCACCACCACCACCACCACCACCACCACCATTACCACCACCACCACCACCACCCCCACCACCACCACCACCACCACCACCACCACCACCCCCACCCCCACCACCAACACCACCGCCACCACCGTCGCCGCTACCACCGCTGCCGCCAGAATTGCTTTGTAGTCGGCTTGTCGAGTGGTTGTTCCTGTTGGGAAGAAATGGAGAGACATACTAACATTCCCTTCAAAGCCACCTCAGGGTGATTGCTTGACAGTTGGTACAGTGTAGCTTGGACTGCACCTGTCATTCTGTGGTCCTCTTGCGAAAGTCTTTGTTGCTCTGAGTTGGGGAAATGAGCTCTCATCTGACCATAAAACTTTACACTAAAAATCTACCTTGTGGTGACGAAATGTCACGCGAGTAATGTGAAAATCTTACTTCGAACATACCACAATACATACTATCGAATTAGTCATCAGAAACAAAGATTGTAACTACAAATATTGAAGCAAAATATTTCCTCTTATTGCTTACACACGTGTCTGAGTTTACACTTCAAAGTTTGTGAAAGTCAACAAAATGTATTACGTTTTGAAAGCGTAATCATCATTTCTTTTTCAGAATAAAACAGTGGTGGCTCTGTATATGTTGGTTTGTTGTGTTGTTACTAAGTTTGTGCAATTCTGTTGTTGTTTAGTTAACAGTTGTTTATATATGACTGTCAACCGTTTTCGCATCAAATGAAAAAAAGTATACCAAATCGTGTTTGCCTCTAAATGGATGCAATTTGCCCCACTCTATTCTAAGTGTGCTGTGTTTTGTAATATGCTTAATATGGCCACATATTTAGCATCATGTCTAGTCTGGTCATACATTGAACGAGATTATTAAATAGCACACTCGAAATCGTGAGAGCCACTTGAAATTCGGACACGTGTAATTCGCATGTACATGCGCACTTGAACCCCTGTTTACATATACGTATTGGCATGTTTAGGGGAGACCCGAGCTAAATGCACATAGGGCACGTTATTACAGAGTCATTTTGCGAAAACATAGCGCACATGTGGAATAACCAACTTTCTAACCATCTAAAACGTTTTTACTCTGCCCACATAATATCATTTCATGCAGCGACTTCTGATGTTTCGTGAATTAAACTTGAAACACATATACTATATGGTATTATGATAATTATGCTAGGTCCACGTGCGTTCAACTGTAAAAATTGTATTTGGAAAAGTTGTTACAACTGTAACAATGTTCTGGCGGCTCGCGCCGATGGCTGTGTTTGGGGAAGTTGTTACAATTGTAATTGGGTAAGTTTATACAACTGTAACAACGTTCGGGCGGCTCGCGCCGATGGCTGTGTTTGGGAAAGTTGTTGCAATTGTAGTGGGGTAAGTTTATACAACTGTAACAACGTTCGGGCGGTTCGCGCCGATGGCTGTGTTTGGGGAAGTTGGTACAATTGTAGTGGGGTAAGTTGTTACAACTGTAACAACGTTCGGGCCGTTCGCGCCGATGCCTGTGTTTGGGGAAGTTGGTACAATTGTAGTGGGGTAAGTTGATACAATTGTAACAACGTTCGGGCGGCTCGCGCCGATGGCTGTGTTTGGGAAAGTTGTTACAATTGTAGTGGGGTAAGTTTATACAACTGTAACAACGTTCGGGCGGCTCGGGCCGATGGTTGTGTTTGGGAAAGTTGGTACAATTATAGTGGGGTAAGTTGATACAATTGTAACAACGTTCGGGCGTCTCGGGCCGATGGGTGTGTTGGGGAAAGTTGTTACAATTGTAGTGGGGTAAGTTGATACAACTGTAACAACGTTCGGGCGGTTCGCGCCGATGGCTGTGTTTGGGGAAGTTGGTACAATTGTAGTGGGGTAAGTTGTTACAACTGTAACAACGTTCGGGCCGTTCGCGCCGATGCCTGTGTTTGGGGAAGTTGGTACAATTGTAGTGGGGTAAGTTGATACAATTGTAACAACGTTCGGGCGGCTCGTGCCGATGGCTGTGTTTGGGAAAGTTGTTACAATTGTAGTGGGGTAAGTTTATACAACTGTAACAACGTTCGGGCGGCTCGGGCCGATGGCTGTGTTTGGGAAAGTTGGTACAATTATAGTGGGGTAAGTTGATACAATTGTAACAACGTTCGGGCGTCTCGGGCCGATGGCTGTGTTGGGGAAAGTTGTTACAATTGTAGTGGGGTAAGTTGATACAGCTGTAACAACGGTCGGGCGGTTCGCGCCGATGGCTGTGTTTGGGGAAGTTGGTACAATTGTAGTGGGGTAAGTTGTTACAACTGTAACAACGTTCGGGCCGTTCGCGCCGATGCCTGTGTTTGGGGAAGTTGGTACAATTGTAGTGGGGTAAGTTGATACAATTGTAACAACGTTCGGGCGGCTCGCGCCGATGGCTGTGTTTGGGAAAGTTGTTACAATTGTAGTGGGGTAAGTTGATACAACTGTAACAACGTTCGGGCGGTTCGCGCCGATGGCTGTGTTTGGGAAAGTTGTTACAATTGTATCCCACTGCGTATCAGCTGTTCCACATTGAGTATCAGCTGTTCCACATTGCGTAACAGCTGTTCCACCACACTGCGCATAAGCTGTTCCACACTGCGTATCAGCTGTTCCACATTGTGTGTCAGATGCATATGTATATAATTTAATTAATGTGATGACAGTAACATGTACATAGTTACACTTGTTTTGCAATCCACATGTTCTTTGCTGTAACAACGTGCCCCATATTGTGTAACAATTTGCCCCACTTACGGGGTTAGTTGCTACACTCGACCGCTCTGGGAAACTTTACATATCTACCTAACACTAATATGGAATATCATTGATGTAATGCATTTTATTAATACGAATAATAAATTAAACGTATACGTTGAAAAAAATAACGCGTCTAACATCTTTTTCACGAAAACTGACTTTAACTTAAATGTGTAACAAATAGCCCCGGTCTCCCCTATTTGCATATGTCCGATCACCCTATATATTGAAGCAGCTAACCAGAGGCTCGATAGGCTACATTGCGGTCGCTCTCGGTCGTACACGCGATTCAAAACGCAACAAGGCAACATGTAAGTACGACATGTTAATGCTACTATTAACTTTCTACAACGTGCCTTCTGTTGGAATATGTAGGTAGCGTTTGGTTAAATGAGATCAACGTTGCCATCAAATAATCGATAACGGAGTAACTACGTAACAGTCAGGGCATCGGACGATAACTCACATTTAGACTTAGAGTTCTTAAAGTTACTTGAACTGCAATCAGAAATACAAAAACAACCCCGATAATTATTTTCGTAGGTCTATAGTACCGCTATCCCGTACATTTCGAAGGAGGCATACAGATTATCCGATACGAAGGTTGGAGGGGAGAGTTAAGACACGTGTTGGTTATTACGGCACAATCTTGCTGTAAAGGTCGTTTTTGTTGAATGTTTTCAGGGTGATTATGCCAATGGCAAGGTGCATATGTCTGTTAGTGTTGCTGGTGGCGCAACAGTCCGGCGCCTTCTGGCTCTTTAGCCCAGGTACGTGGACCGGTCTTCCTAAATGTGTTCACGAAAAAAAAAGATTCGTGCGCAAATCGCAAGGATTAAGTATGGATGCACTTTAAGCTAAGTTCATTCAGTTTAAGGGCGTTAACATTAGAACATATAATACTAAACCTGTAGAAAAGCGAACGTTAAGCAAATTACCGTTTTTGCTTTAGCTTCGGAACTAATTCGTAAGGTATTTGTAAACGGACGTATGACAATCGTAAATAATAACCTGTAGATGAACAGCCAAAAAAGTACATATCATCAGTTAGCAGCCGCCGTGCGAAAGTTGATTAAACATTATACACGAAAATAGGTACAATCTATAATTGTTTGTCTTCGTCTTTCAACCAATCTCAAAGCATTGATTTGGGAATGCACATATCCCGTGTCCCTTGATATTGCGATCGAAGACAGGGACTACTGTTATCATCTTACTATGAACTATTTCGTGTATACAGTTAAAATGTATCAGTACTATCTTATCTATAATAACATACACTTTTTTCTAACTGTCGTAATAGTTGTGTTTAAAGTTGTTGGCATTATTTGGTTTTGCATATATTAACGCAGTCGGAGGATTAAGCCCCCCTTCTCTGTAGCAGGTAAACACCCGATTTCGCGGGCTCAACTATTTCGACCGTTTCCGACAAAATACACACACAAAATTCCTGGCTTAGTATGGGTGTTTTGGCGGCTGCACTGCATACATTGAACATATTCATTCACTCAGCATTATATTAATAAATAAAATATAAAGTACCGACCAACTCGTTTTTAAATGGCGCCATTATCCTTTTCAACAGATATCATACGCGTCATCCATAAAAATATTAATGCTGGTAGCTTGCGAAATAATTTACATTAGTAGTTTTGTTTGTAGAACGTGTGTTATTAATTACCCTTGTTACAACAAGCCCCGGTCTCCGTTATCAAGGCATAGATCGATATTTTTTGATAATGTTGCGTATCCTGAAATTTGGTAAACACGAACTACCAAGTTATCCCATCAGGAGGATGGGCATGTGTTCTGGTATCTAGTATATTTAACAATGTTTAATTAATTACGATATATCACAAAGTAAAGCTCATAATCTAAGTTGCATTCGTCATGAGCTTGTCGTTTGTTCAACTTCAGTGTGCTCTGGTGAGTCATACAATGATGATTTGCAAATATGTTGTGGCGGACGGACACATAATCTGATGCCTGGCTGGAAGTGCTGCGGCTCTTTCTACCACGATCCTGCGGCGCACTACTGTTGCCGCTGGGGGAAGATGAAGATGCGTCTAGTTACCATAGAGGCTGGAAAGAATCGCGCAAATAGTTGTAATGAGATGAGAGAGAAGATGAAGGCGGAAAAAAAGACAGAGTGAAGACACCAACTACATCGCGTACGGTGTGTTAGAAAAGTAAACGACAATAATCAGCGATACAGTATTTAAATAGTTAACATTATCTCTAGTAAAATAAAGAGAAGTGGTCATGTGGCAATTATCCGGAAAGGTGGAATACGTTACCACCGAAACTAATTGGAAAATGTAGTAAGTAAAGCTTGTAGCTTGACTGGGATCATGGCATAAATAAGTGGTGGTTGCTGCCAAATGTTTGTACTTTGTGGATGTGATCATCACATATATCGTGGTGTTGCAACAGTGGATACTCACAGCTGTACACACACACGCACGCACGCACATACGCACGCATGCACGCACGCACACACACACATACACACACACTCGTGAAATCATAGTGAAATATTAATAGTTAATTAATTATTAGCAAAATGTAAAAAAATTTATTGCGTGACCAGAATAAAATAATAAAATGAATTATGGGCTTTCAAACTATGATGGTCTTTCTTACTTTGTTTCTCACCATCACACAAACACACATCACACACACACGCACACACACACACACACACACAAACAGGCACGCACGCACGCACGCACCACGCACACACGCGTGTCTCAGAAGGATTGAAGGCAAGCGGACATGCGGAAATGCACTATAACAAATATATATATTTAAGTGAATGTATTGGAAAACATAAAATATATGACAACGAGTGCCTGGGTTTTAGGGTGGTTTGTCGCATTACGACAGTTTGATGTTACTCGCAGAAGAGTAATAATTCCTAACCGTGTTTAGTAGTAGTAAGGCTCGTGACTATTTTAATAGTCATACATTGGAATGATGTCAATAGGTGTATGCATAATGGACACTTGTAACTGAATATGTTCCGCGTTGTCAATCGCCAAGTCTATATGCAATAATACTCCTGGCTGACAATTCACTGTGCTAACTTAAAGTAAATAGAGTTTATTTACAGTTCGAGAATATATATATATCGAACTGTAAATAAACTCTATTTACTTTAAGTTAGCACAGCGAATTGTCAGCCAGGAGTACTATTGCATATATAGTATACAGAACATGTTAGATACATATACTAAGAAACCGTTTTTATTAACATTTAGTCAGAGGCAACATTTGTGAGGTAACAATTCGGATTCCCACGAGTTATAAAAGGGATTTCTTTACATTTCGTGAATTAAATTGGTGTATCAAACTATCCTTCACATTGTTGAGTATATATATATATGAGATAAAGTGCTAAATTTACATAAACTACATACATAAGGTAATATCTGATTTAGTCATAGTAAACATGTTCGGCAAAAAGGAACTAGCACCAGGATTTTAGCGTACGTTGGTATACACGGAGTCACATTATTTTGGTTACACAGTGTTCGTGTATTCGCTAGGTGGCAGGCTTTTTGGCTCATACGAGCATAGTAGATAGAGCACAGTTAGCATGTATGTTATTGTTAAAATTAAATTAAATTAAAGTTATTTAATTGTATAATAATAAAGTGTTATTTTGAGCACAAAAACAACCTTATTCTAGGCTAACGTAGCAAGGTGAAAACACCATAAACACCATTAATCTAGCACAATCTAAATTATGTGATGGCGCTGTCCAAACGGCAGGTAAAGGCCACCAGGTATCTAGTATGCGGGAGTTGTAGCAACTGGGTAGACTTCGTCAAGTCCGGGTGTGAGAAGTCCTAGGCTGAGGTTCAGTTGGATAGTTTTAGTTTTGAGTGTAGGGGATGTGCAAAGATAAAAGAACTAGAGGTGGCTATGGAAAAACTGAGGCGGCTCGTTTCTTTGGGGGACAGTGGATGATAAAGTGGGGAAGGTGATGAGAAAGGTCCTAGGGAAAGCTCACCTCTGCCTGTAAGGAGGCTGAGAGGAGGTAAGGTGACAGGACGGAAGGAGACTGGACGGAAGGAGATGAGGCGGAAGACGATGAAAACGAAGGAAATTGGTGATGAGAAAGATACTAGAAGGAGACGGGAGGAAAGGATTCTACAAGGAATCCATTGGCTTATCGAGAGTCCATGATGACGATGATACAGGCAAAAACAACCTATCATCATGAAAGCTTCATCGGTTCCATACAATTATATACCTAAAAAGAAACTGGGATTTTCGTGATACAACAGTAAGTGCCGAAACAACCGACTCATTCATATCTGATATGCCTGTACTAATGAGACAGAAAGTGGGAGGGGGGATTGGTCTTATAAATAGGTGGGAGATTGACCTAAAAACAGGTGGGAAATAGGAGGTGAGATTAATGCGAGGTGGGAAAAGGGTTCTCAAAATTAGCGGGGGTGAGAGGTTGGTTTCCAAAGTAGGTGGGAGATGGGAGGTTGGCCTAAAAAAATACAGGTGGGAGATGGGAGGTTGAGATCCATTCGACATCCCCCAGAGATCGTGAATCAGCAGTAACGTCATATATAATGTGTCCTTGCCAAGGATGTATGAGCATTGGTAAACTTATCACGACCACGTAGAACAAGCTTGTAAGTGTTTACAAGACTTACTTGTTAAATGCAAATTATGCACTTTGAAAGACATCGCTTTCGAAGATGTATGCATACGTTGTGTCATTATTTGACACTATTACAGCTATACAAATAGGAGCGGATGTATCTACTATATATAGATATATATTGTCTGCCACTCTTCTTGGGCAGACCTAATAACACCACTGGTCTTCGTGAAAGTAGATATTGCATTAGAAGTTCGATACCGTTATCATAGCTTTATGAATGGCTTGTGTTACGTTGACAATAAAAAAGTACTTACCAAAATAATTTCAATCATCATCAATGCAATGTTTATATTTCGCCAATGGTTGTTCAAATTTGATGTTTTGCTTACTCAGGGCTAAACTGGAAAAGGATTTTTGGAATGCTTAATTCAGCTACCATGTATAAATTTGTAAAACGGTGAAACTTTGGGAGGTTATAGTTGTTGTACGTCAGGCTATGCCCGTTTGTTAGCTCTGTTCTTGCAGAATGAGCACGTCGAACGACATTAGTCTGCTAGTGTTGCTAATATTCGTAGCGCAACCTTGCGTCGCCTGGATCTTCGATAAACCACGTAAGCATGATTAATGAAATATAGCTTACTTAGTACATAAATATATATCCAACTGCTTGCACAATTACATATTCAAATACATATATACATACATACATACATGCATACATGAATACATGCATACATGCATACATAAATACATACATACATACATACATATATACATACTTACATACATACATACATATATACCTGCATACATACATATATACATACATATATACATGCATACATACATACATATATATATACATACATACATACATACATACATGCATGCATATATATATATATATATATATATATATATATATATATATATATATATATATATATATATATATATATATATAAGGTTTAGATTTAGTGTTAAATTTTTCGGTGAATAGACCTTATCTCAAGAGTAGTTCGCAGTGAAAAAATTATGAAAATCAGTTCAGCAATTTTCGCGATAGCGCATTATATATAAAGAGCGAAATGCTGGGGTTAATGTTATGTATCTATACAATGCTAAATTGTGCATCGTATGAGCGGTCACTTTCCCAAAGCGGATTACTATGAAATTTTAACAGTCATTTTCTCATCAAACCTCACATCTCTCGCACATAGCCCAGGTTATTTGAATACATTTTGGGCACTCATAAATACGTACATACATACCTACAAATATATATGCATACATACATAAATACATACATACATACATACACACATACACACATACACACATACACATATACATATATACATACATACATACATACATACATACATACATACATACATACATACATACATACATACATATATACATGCACAATACATACATACATACATACATACATACATACATGTATGCATACATACATACATACATATATACCTGCATACATACATACATACATACATACATACATATATGCATGCATACATACATACATACATACATACATACCTGCAAACATACATACATACATACATACATACATATATGCATGCATACATACATTCATACATATATACATGCATACATACATATATACATACATACATGCATACATACATACATACATGCATACATATATACACACATATATGCATTCATGCATACATACATACATACATACATACATACATACATACATACATGCATGCATGCATGCATGCATGCATGCATGCATGCATACATACATACATACATACATACATACATGCATGCATGCATGCATGCATGCATGCATGCATGCATGCATGCATGCATACATACATACATACATACATACATACATACATACATACATACATACATACATACATACATACATGCATTCTCACTTGCTCCCACAGAGGAGAGCAATGTCAGACAGTTCGTATTGACTCTGTTTCAGACTGCGGTTATGTGCCCTATAACCGAGACACACATATTTGTTGTGAAAGTCGGATACGTGAACGGCCTAAACATTGTGCTGCGCAGACCAGATATATAACCCAGCAGCACACTTATGCTATTATAAGACGATGTGGGAAGGTCGAGTCATTGCCCGTGAGTCTAGGTAGCAACACTGTATTTTGTCAAAACATTTAATGACACTTTCTAACAGCAACATAGGCGTCATCCTAAATTTTCAAGAATAAAGAAAACGATGTTTGGCAAAACTTGTAATTCTTGTTTATTTCTGAACAGTATTAACCGTGCCTTTTGGACGTTTATACTGTGGATTTGCTGATGTAGTAAATGCGTGTTGTATTACTAAGTACGCATACAATGCATTATTTTTTATGTGAAAATCACACTGTGTTGGTACAACTTAGCAAAGCAAAGGACGAACGTAAATCCATAGTATTCCATACACAGAATGGGGAATCATTTACGAAACCCATATTGTATTCCCATGATCACACAAGCGTCGCAGTGCATCACGGTACGCAGTGTACGTCCAATTGTATTCGCAAGTGGTATCGGGGATAGCATAACTGACTGGATAGAACAATGAACAATGGCTGACTGACAGAAGACAACGAGTTGTAGTAGATGGCGAAGTTTCAAATTGGAAATCGGTTTTGAGTGGGGTACCTCAAGGATCAGTATTAGGACCTATATTATTCTTAATTTATATCAATGACTTGGACGAGAGTATAACAAGTAACGTACTGAAATTTGCGGACGACACAAAACTGTTTAGAAAGGTTAATACTGATGGTGATAAACAACATTTACAAAACGATCTAGACAGATTAGTGAAATGGTCTGAGAAATGGCAGATGCTGTTCAATTTTGGGAAATGTAAATGCCTACATACATGACATGGGAACTTGAATGTAAACTATAAAATGGGAGCTACTGTTCTTGGTACTACTGTAAAAGAAAAGGACTTAGGAGTTACAATAAGCGCTGATATGAAAGTTTCAGAGCAGTGTGGTATTGCAGTTTCAAAGGGTAATCAAATTCTTGGATTGATTAGAAGAAACATAATATACAAGGGAAAAAAGTTAATTATACCTCTTTAAAAAGCAATAGTTAGACCTCATTTAGAATACTGTATACAAGCATGGAGACCATATCGTAAGAAGGATATAGATACGCTTGAACGCATACAAAGGAGAGCAACTAAAATGATTCCAGAACTTAGAGACCTTAGTTATGAAGAACGCCTGAAAGAATGTGGTTTAACAACTCTAGAGACAAGGAGGTTAAGAGGAGATCAGATTGAAGTTTTTAAGATATTGAATGGGTATGAAAATATTGATAGAAATATGTTTTTCTCACTCAAGAAGGATAGCAGAACTAGAGGACATGAGGTAAAATTAGTAAAGGATCAATGTAGATTGGACATCAGGAAGCACTCGTTCTCACAGAGGACAATAAATGAATGGAACAAACTGTCTACAGATTGTGTAACTGCTAGCAGCGTGAATATGTTTAAAAACAAGGTTGACACATATATCAGGAGGGCGGGTTATAAGTAGGTGAACATTGTTGGACTCTCGATAAGCCAATGGCTTCCTTGTCCACTTGCCATCTGGGCCTTTGGCTTGGATGGCAAATCTTGTTAAATCTTGTTAAAGTGAGAACGACGTAATTGTGCATATACGTATTTATGATTAAAGTGGTTAAAAGAGAATAGTTGTGTTTGTGTGGTGATATATGGTGATGATGATGATGTCTTCTCAATGCAACTATATAGTGTATATTATATATATATATATATATATATATATATATATATATATAGATATATATATATATATATATATATATATATATATATACATATATTATACACACTATATAGTTGTGTTTGAGTGAATGTATGGTGATGATGATGATATATATATATATATATATATACATATATATATCTGCATATATATATATATATGTATATATATATATATATATATATATATTTACATATATATATATATATTATATATATATATATATATATATATATATATATATATATAATATATATTTATATATTATATATATATATATTATATATTATATATACACTATATATAGTATATACATACATATATATGTAATATATATACATATATATATATATATATATATATATATATATATATATATATATATATATATATATATATATATATATATATATATATATATATATATATATATATATATAGCGAATTAGTTGGCAAGTCACAAACTGGCAGTCAAGTCACAAGTCAGTGAACTGCAAGTCAACTCATATCTCAAGTCCATGGCCTCCAAATATAAGTTTCGATTCATCTCTCTGAATTCTTAGTCAAGTCAAATCACTAACGTTCACCATTCGAAACAAAAGTCGCACTCAAACACATAACAATTGCACTTTATATCTAGTGAAATGTCAATTATAAATATGTCGATTTATTGACGATATTATTTATCACAACTATGATAAAAACTACGCACATGAAGTGCGTGCATACACGCACTTTCGGCAATCTATGTTGCATTCATAATCATGGTGATGAAATTATGTTAGTTACAAAATGATAATGATTGTAAACTTTGTTTAAATTAAAGTGACATTCTAATGATCATTATTTCAGTCTTATTCGTAAGCCAGAAAGTAGCAAATCAAGTCACAAGTCAAAGCAAGTCTGAAGTCAATGACCACAAGTTCTAGTTAAGTCTAGAGTCATCTATCTGATTTCTAAATCAAGTCAAAATGTGCGACTCGAGTGCGACTCGAGTGCGACTCGAGTGCGACTCGAGTGCGACTCGAGTGCGACTCGAGTGCGACTCGAGTGCGACTCCAGTGCGACTAGGATCCAACTCGACTATATATTGAATTAGGACGAAACAGTAATTCACCAATTTTTATATTTGTTCGAGAATAGGAAGCCATCTTATATATTTTTTTATTTGTGTAAAACATCGCATTCTGCTAGAGTCACTAGTTATTACTCAGTGAGTAAAACTAAGGCTTTTGTGTGTGACGGTAATGATCTTCCAGCGAACTGCACACTTGAAATGTGTTTGTCGTACGGTATCAAAGGTGAATAGCTTGTTGGATTTATCAGTAGCTCATGAATAAAATTGCTTGAATTCCACTCCGAAATTAGTCATCAATGCATGTTAAGTGCATTGACAACATTTGAAGTATGTCGAAAGACATAAATTATGTGAGCCAAATAATCTTCGCAATCATCACGAGTGGGAACGACGTGCATTGCATATGTATATGCTGTCGTTGCTCTCCCCTGTATCGCTGAAGTCTGGGATGAAGCTGGCATGGATACCAGTCGTCGATTTTTGTTCCTCTGTGATCCTTCCATATCGTTCTCCACTCCCGCCAAATCTCTCTCAACGTACTCCTCCCATCTCAGTGTCGGTCTTGTCGGTTAGGCGGGGCAGCCCTGCAATGGTCATGACGCCCCATGATACATGTGTTACAAAATATCACTAAACAAAACTCCAACCTAACGTGAACAGTCAGGACAACGTCTCTAACAATGTTGGCATTTAAAACAATGCTTTTTCGATGTACCTAAAATGTAAGAAATTTGTGCACACATATCATTTGTGCATTTGACGTATCTAGGCAATCTGCAAACTTGGTAATTAGCAGATTATTAGTTGAACGTTATATTTATGAAGGTTGCTTTAGCATAAAATGTCTAATGTATTTGTTTGTTTATTTGTTTGTTGTACAGCCATGACGAAATACACTGGCCTATTCGTGTTGCTAGTACTGCTTATACAACCTTGTTTATTTGTTTGCTGTACAGCCATGACGAAATACACTGGCCTATTCGTGCTGCTAGTACTGCTTGTACAACCTTGTTTATTTGTTTGTTGCACAGCCATGACGAAATACACTGGCCTATTCGTGTTGCTAGTACTGCTTGTTCAACCTTGTTTATTTGTTTGTTGCACAGCCATGACGAAATACACTGGCCTATTCGTGTTGCTAGTACTGCTTATACAACCTTGTTTATTTGTTTGTTGCACAGCCATGACGAAATACACTGGCCTATTCGTGTTGCTAGTACTGCTTGTTCAACCTTGTTTATTTGTGTGTTGCACAGCCATGACGAAATACACTGGGCTATTCGTGTTGCTAGTACTGCTTATACAACCTTGTTTATTTGTTTGTTGCACAGCCATAACGAAATACACTGGCCTATTCGTGTTGCTAGTACTGCTTGTTCAACCTTGTTTAGTTGTGTGTTGCACAGCCATGACGAAATACACTGGCCTATTCGTGTTGCTAGTACTGCTTATACAACCTTGTTTATTTGTTTGTTGCACAGCCATGACGAAATACACTGGCCTATTCGTGTTGCTAGTACTGCTTGTTCAACCTTGTTTATTTGTGTGTTGCACAGCCATGACGAAATACACTGGGCTATTCGTGTTGCTAGTACTGCTTATACAACCTTGTTTATTTGTTTGTTGCACAGCCATGACGAAATACACTGGCCTATTCGTGTTGCTAGTACTGCTTGTTCAACCTTGTTTATTTGTGTGTTGCACAGCCATAACGAAATACACTGGGCTATTCGTGTTGCTGGTACTGCTTGTAAAACCTTGCGGCGCCTGGATGTCCTCTACAGCAAGTAAGTTTTAAATAAATAATTTGCATTATTCCTTCTTTCAAAACTCTAAAACGTTATTGTTTATTCGATACACGAAGATCGTGTTTGCATCTGACAGATAATGCATTATTTTAATCACTAATCATTAATTACAGTGTATTAATGTATATGTGCTGCCATTTTATGCCAACTTAATACAGCAATGCAAATAAAGATTTGGGTTGATGCAACTGGAAACCAGAATAAATATTGCACACATAAACACACACTCGCACACACACACGAGCGCGCGCGCTCACGCACGCACGTACACACACAAACAAACATTGCATGCACGCACGCAGGCACTCACGCAGGCAGGCACGCACGTACACACACATGCACATAAGCACAAACGGATGCACTGAAGCAGATACCTGTGCGTGGACGTACACGCACATTTCCTCTCACTGCATCAAACACACGAGCACACACTCACACATAACCCACACACGCACGAATGTGCACGTTGTGGCTCTCACGAGCATGCCGGATGAACTGCTCAAATTCTGAGAAGGCATTTCATGAATGAGTTTCAGAATGCAGCGGTGAACCTACGACAAAGACTCATACATATGCTGTGCCGGCCGGTTACACGAACGACCTGCTGAATGGGACGACGACGACGTATCTTGCTGTGTGCAAGAGCTGTACCAAGCTGGAACACACCGCTGTTGTTACACAAGCACGGGGAAAATGTCGAGTCGTGGTCAGAAAACCTGGAAGGCAACGCTGGTTTACTTGTCTAAAGTTTGTGGGAAACACTAGAAGATCAACTTCTGACGACACTATACGCTAGACGTTGGTGTACAAGTACACTGAACAATTTGTGCGAACTGACTGTGACGGTGTGTGTCATATTGCACAAGGCTAAACTGTTGTTCATTTGTTTAGATATTGAGTGTGTGCGTATGTGTGTACGTGCGTGCATATGTGTGCGTGCGCGAAAATATTTGTTTGGTTGTTGGATTACTTACGATAAATACTTATGAGTATGTGCGTGCGTTCGTGCGCACGTGCATGCGTGTATGTGCGTTTGCTCCTGTATTCATGTGTGTGAGTGCTTATTATAAACGAACATAATATGTACGTGTGCTAAGGGTGAGTTTTTGTACGTATGTTTGTGTGTGTATTTGTGTGTTTGTTTGTGTGTGTGTGTGTGTGTGTGTGTGTTTGTGTGTTTGTTTGTGCGCATTATTGTGTGTGTTTACATGTTTGACACCAATATGCTAACACCGGTTGTGCGTGTAATACATTTGTACTGGATGTGTTTTTCAAAATAAGTGAAAATATACAACATTCATGTGTTTTAAATAAATCATCATAAATCATTTGAAATCGGCAATCTCTTAGTCATAATGTTTCTTGTGATATCAATCAATCATGCTACCTAGCATTATTTCAACAATACATTTCGACAAATATCTCGTTTAGTAAAGTCAAAGATGGAAAATAAGAAGTCACATATTTATAAAATATGGTGACCTTTGTGATGTGGGAACCCTTTCTAAAGAGCATACAAATCTGTCCACACAATTCTTCTTCCCTTTTCTGTTGCCATCCTTTCTGTTTTCCGTGCTCTCATTGTCGTGATTTTTTGGCTTATTCTTTATACATGTGTGTTCTGCCCACCGCCGTCTGGTCAAAACTGCCCACGCTTTCATGTTTGTCTTCATTCGGATCTCGTAATTCCACCATCCTCGTTGCACCTGTGCCATCCTCTCGTTTACACTGCATATTCCCTGAACCCAGTTGATATCTGCTACCTGTAGCTTCTCCTCCCGTTTCCCTGTCAGTGCAGCTGTTCCCAGCCCATACAAACAAACCGGTAGTCGGAACCTCCAACTTTCTACCCACATATCTTCCACCCTCATCCGTACTGCCGCTCCTGCTTGTGACATCATGTGCACTTCCCTTCTGCTTCCTCCGTCCATACACACAGTCTCCCTAGTACAGGGTACCTATATGTAGGTCCACATCCTCCCTATGCGTTGCCTCCACCATTCTGACATGTGCCACTCTTACCTCCATCCACCCCGTAATTTCGAACGCTAGTTCCCATTGTACTGCGTCAAACGCCCTGTGTAGGTCCACAAAACAAAATGCTACATACTTTCTAAAGTCTCTTCTTTTCGCGACAATATCTCTAATAACAAGCAATCCATTATATGACTGACCGTTTATATCCTAGCTTCCTCTCCACTGTATCTCACACTATAGCGTACAGTATTCTTCATAACAGTGTCAAGGCTTGGCTGAATAATGCAATACGTCCTTCAAATCCATACAATTGTGATTCATAATTTTGTTTAGATTTTTGCGCTACACCAGCATCCCAGGAAGAAAGTTTCTTGTGTGTCATTTCACGGCGTTTGTGCTTCTATAATTAGAATGCATTAATGTTTCATATATTACTCATCCGAAATATATAAATGAATAATATAATTTACAAATTACAGGTATCTGCAACGAGACTACCTCTTGATGAATCGAGCACAACTTGGTTGTTGGTAAAATTCTTTATTCCGGCGTCCTGTAATAGGTAACCGAGTACAGAGATAACATCAAATTAGATCGTATGAATGTATTGAAGTGTTCGTGAAGCACTTCCTGGTAATCCCATGAGAACCTCTTGACTTCGTACGCGTCGCTGCACGAACATAAACTTCATTATGCTTTCGCAAATTGGCAACATTTGCATTACGGTTTAAGCAAATAATAACAATTCACATTGTAAGCGAAATACAGGGATTAAGCATTAGCTTCGAAGAAGGCAAACACTTATTAAAATAAGTAAAACGTGGAAGAATATTTGTGACGGGTTGTTGCTGTTGTTATTGCCGTGGTGTTGGCGGTGGTGGTGGCTGTTGTGGTGGTATTGTTGTTGGTAGTTGTTGTTAATGTTGTTGTTTTGCTGGTGGTGGTGTTGTTGTTATTAATGTTGTTGTTGGTGGTGGTGTTGTTGTTGTTGCTGTTGGTGTTAATGTTGTTTTTGTTGTTGTTGTTGTGGTTGTAGTGGTTGTTGTTGTTGTGGAGGTGGAGGTGGTGACGGTGACAGTGACGCTGGTGTCGATTGCGGTACATCCTGTGGCATAGAATCGATAGTGGTAGTCGGTGTGGTAGTAGTGTTGACCATGGGAGCGTTGACCGTGGGAGTGTTTTCAGTGGGAGGTTTGACCGCGGGAGTGTTGATCATAGGAGTGTTGTGAGTTGTAATGTTGGTTGTAGTGGTGTTTGCGGTGAAAGTAGGTGTGATAGTAGTGTAGTGATAGTATTGGTATTATATGAAATGGGAGCATTAGTGAAGATGTCCGACGTGTTGGTAAATATTCCAATGCATCAGATGTTCCTGTTTCATTCATTGGAGGCACGTTGTCCTGAACATGTCTTTTCATCATAGATAATGGTCTTCATTCTCCAAAGGGTCTCTTTTATTCATCCATTGTTATTTTCCCAATATATCACCTTATCTCCCCTTCCGGTTAACTATATATAGTGCTTGATTGTGACACCACCTGGTGTGCAAACGAAGAACTGGTTATCTCAGCATTCAAGTCCTGCTGACACCACCTGGTGTGCAAACGAAGAACTGGTTGTCTCAGCATTCAAGTCCTGCTGACGCCACCTGTGGTCAATGAAACGTTCAAACAATTGAGAAAAATAGTTTAACAAGATTTACTAAGATTGTCATCCAAGGCAAAAGCCCAGAAGACAAGTGGAAGTGGTAATGAACTAATACCCTCTCTGGTAAACACTGAATTGAAGTATTCATTTAGGTCTTCCGCCATTAAAAACATTGTGATAACATATTTCCAGCACTGTCTTCTAATAGTCCAACCTTGACTCTTACGTTTTTTCCTGATGTATGCATAAAAATCTCTTGCTGTAATTGTTTATGTTATATGCTCATTTTTGCTCATAGCTTCTTTTATAGTGTTACCGTAGCTGCATTAAGTGCCTGTTTGTAATTTGTGTAGTTTTCATCCTTTTTGGTACGCCTATAAACCCAACACATAGTTTGCTTGTACACTATTTATACTAGCTTCTTTTGACCAGTGTTTCTTTCTAGACCATTTTTCTTTGTTTTGTCAAGGGAACAAATAATTTTATCAATGATACTCTCAATTACATATTTTGGAATGTTCCAATATTTAATTGCGGTCTTATTCTTTAGTATTTTCTCATATCTTTATATTTACCTTTGGGGATGTACATACACGTGATACTAACTAATTAGGAGACCAGTACAATACCTAATAAGTTAATAATATTAGCATAATTAACAAATACGTTAGGTGGGTTACGAGGAGGTCGAAGACGGGCGGTGAAAAATTAAATCAACAGTTGCCTAGCAACGTGAGTAACCATGAGCTCTGACTTTACGAGACATCGCGATAGAGATTTTGAAGTCTCAAAATGGCGAAATTAAGAGATTAACAACAACAATAGTGGTGAACGACGACCGCAATATAGATATAGCGGGAAAACACACCATGAATTGGTTGCTAATGTTGATATTGAAGTCAAACCTTAGTGAATTAAACCAAGATAGTAGGTAAGGATCTAAACCACGCGGTAACACAGTACAGACTACCGGTAGAAGAGTTTGTCGTAGCCACCGAATAAGCATGTTCCTGCACATAAATAAGGCAAAACAATTTAGAAATCCTTCTGTTGTTTGTTGCTATGTCGATTGAGTTACGTCTCTTTAAGGATAGATATCTACGGTCGAAAACTGAATCTACTTAATTGTAAATGCGTTTCTATTGAAACTATTATAAACAGAACATATATACTTACATGAAGACAATACACGTTATTAAATATATCGTCGACGAAATCGATTTATCGGAACAGCACAATGCACCACAGTAAAAATAATATGGATTATTTGTAAACTCATCTAGCATTAATATAGGAATCGAAGTGTTTATATAATAACATGCAATTTTTTTATCGTAAGCCTGCTTCCCCATCCTGCATCGTGTGACTCGCCTGACAAAGGTATGAGCATGGATGTATTTTGACAGTGTTCACTAATTCATGTTATGTTTTCATATTATATTATTATATTATATGCTCCAAACACATTTATACCCAACTTCATAATTTTTTCCGGATATTTAGTTATTGGTATGTGTGTGTTAGTGGCCTCTTGTCCTTTTTGAGGCACCTCTAAGTAAACCCTTGCGCCTTAGTTTAAACAATGCTTGCTACCAAACATATCTTGTATGCTTCTCATGCCACTTTCGACTGCTGCTGATAGTTCATCAGCAAACATTGTTGCACCCAACCAAGATGAAGCCCATCCTTCATGTACATATCAGCCCTCCCAACAAAACATCCCCACAAATCCATAAATCCAACTTCCTCTTTCCTACGTAGTTGCTGAACCTCAGGCAATTTCGATATCCCTGTCCTTTGCTTCCCATTATTGGTAGAACCCCTGACATAATAATCTGCTCAACCAGCGTCTGCTTAACTCTTCTAACTAACTGCCTGTATTTCTTATCTATGACAGTGGTTACATACCACTTTGTGTTGTTAGTCCCTACGTGTACTAAAGTAGAACCTTCTTTGTCCGGACCCACAATTCTCCCGCTCTGTGTGTGATAGCCTGTATTTTTATCCCAGTAAAGCAAACCACCACATCGTCCCCCTTATTTAGCACTCTGTCAGTCTTCCTTACTATCGAATCCCCCATAAACATACTTGTTCTCCTCCTCACCCCCTCTTGCGAGTATCTCTTGCGTCGGATCCCTTCCGCCTCATTCTGTCCTGCAGTTGTGTCATCTAGCAACGTGTTGTCCATCTCTCTCTCGCCCGTCAACATGTCACCTTTCCCTCCCAGCTCCTGTCTATATTGCGATCCTGGTGCCTTCGCTCCCGTAGCCTCATCTCCTTCCGTCCAGTCTCCTTCCATCCTGTCACCTTACCTCCTCTCAGCCTCCTTACAGGCAGAGGTGAGCTTTCCCTAGGACCTTTCTCATCACCTTCCCCACTTTATAATTCACTGTCCCCCCACCGAAACGAGCCGCCTCAGTTTTTCCATAGCCACCTCTAGTTCTTTTATCTTTGCACATCCCCAACACTCAAAACTAAAACTATCCAACTGAACCTCGAAGTCTACCCAGTTGCTACAACTCCCGTATACTAGATACCTGGTGGCCTTTACCTGCCGTTTGGACGGCGCCATCACATAATTTAGATTGTGCTAGATTAATGGTGTTTATGGTGTTTTCACCTTGGTACGTTAGCCTAGAATAAGGTTGCTTTTGTGCTCAAAATGACACTTAATTATTATACAATTAAATAACTTAGTTAGTTAATTTTAACAATAACATACATGCTAACTGTGCTCTATCTAGTAAGGTCGTATGAGCCAAAAACGCCTGCCACCTAGCGAATACGCAGAACACTGTGTAACCAAAACAATGTATACCAACGTATGCTAAAATCCTGCTATATATATATATATATATATATATATATATATATATATATATATATATATATATATATATATATATATATATATATATATATATATATATATATATATATAAATATATAGACTTGGCGATTGACAACGCGGAACATATTCAGTTACAAGTGTCCATTAGCAATACACCTATTGACATTATTCCAATGTATGACTATTAAAATAGTCACGAGCCTTACTACTACTAAACACGGTTAGGTGCGGGAATTATTACTCTTCTGCGTGTAACATCAAACTGACGTAATGCGACAAACCACGCTAAAAAGCAGGCACTCGTTGTCATATATTTTATGTTTTCCAATACATTCACTTAAATATATATTTGTTATAGTGCATTTCCGCATGTCCGCTTGCCCTCAATCCTTTTGACACACGCGTGTGTGCGTGTGTGCGTGGTGCTTGCGTGCGTGCGTGCGTGCGTGTGTGATGTGTGTGTGTGTGTGTATGTGTGCGTGTGCGTGTGCGTGTGTGTGTGTGTGTGTGATGTGTGTGTGTGTGATGTGTGTGTGTGTGTGTGTGTGTGTGTGTGTGTGTGTGTGATGTGTGTGTGTGTGATGGTGAGAAACCAAGTAAGAAAAACCAGCATAGCTTGAAAGCCCATAATTCATTTTATTATTTTATTCTGGTCACGCAATATATTTTTTACATTTTGCTAATAATTAATTAACTATTAATATTTCACTATGATTTCACGTGTGTGTGTATGTGTGTGTGTGTGTGTGTGTGTGTGTGTGTGTGTGTGTGTGTGTGTGTGTGTGTGTGTGTGTGTGTGTGTGTGTGCGTGCGTGCGTGCGTGCGTACGTGCGTGCGTGTGTGTGTACAGCTGTGAGTATCCATTGTTGCAACACCACGATATATGTGATGATCACATCCACAACATACAAACATTTGGCAGCAACCACAACTTATTTATGCCATGATCCCAGTCAAGCTACAAGCTTTAATCACTACATTTTCCAATTAGTTTCGGTGGTAACGTATTCCACCTTTCCTGATAGTTGCCACATGACCATCTTTCTTTATTTTACTAGAGAAAATTTTAACCATTCAAATACTGTATCGCTAATTATTGTTGTTTACTTTTCTAACACACCGTATGCGATGTAGTGGTGTCTTCACTTCATCTTTTCTAACACACCGTACGCGATGTAGTTGGTGTCTTCACTCTGTCTTTTTTTCCGCCTTCATCTTCTCTCTCATCTCATTACAACTAACTGCGCGATTCTTTCCAACCTCTATGGTAACTAGACGCATCTTCAGCATCCCCCAGCGGCAACAGTAGTGCGCCGCAGGGTCGTGATACAAATGACCGCAGCACTTCCAGCCAGGCATCAGATTATGTGTCCGTCCGCGACAACATATTTGCAAATCATCATTGTATGACTCACCAGAGCACACTGAAGTTGAACAAACGACAAGCTCATGACGAATGCAACTTAGATTATGAGCTTTACTTTGTGATATACCGTAATTAATTAAACATTGTTAAATATGCTAGATACCAGAACACATGCCCATCCTCCTGATGGGATAACTTGGTAGTTCGTGTTTACCAAATTTCAGGATACGCAACATTACCAACGAAATATCGATCTATGCCTTGGTAAGGGAGACCGGGGCTAATTGTAACAAGGGTAATTTATAACATACGTTCTACAAACAAAACTACTAATGCAAATTATTTTGCAAGCTAGCAGCATCAATAGTTTTACGGATGTGACGTATGATATCGCCAGGATCTGTTGAAAAGGATAATGGCGCCATTTAAAAACGAGTTGGTCGGTACTTTATATTTTATTTATTAATATAATGCTCGTGAATGAATATGTTCAATGTATGCAGTGCAGCCGCCAAAACACGCATACTAAGTCAGGAATTTTGTGTGTGTATTTTGTCGGAAACGGTCGAAATATTTGAGCACGCGAAATCCTGTGTTTACCTGCTACAGAGAAGTGGGCCTTAATCCTCCGACCGCGTTAATATATGAAAAACCAAATAATGCCAACAACTTTAAACAAAACTATTACGACAGATTGAAAAAAGTGTATGTTATCATAGATAGTTCTGATACATTTTAGCTGTATACACGAAATAGTTCATAGTAAGATGATAACAGTAGTCCCTGTCTTCGATCGCAACATCAAGTGAAACGGGATATGTGCATTCCCAAATCGATGCTTTGAGATTGGTTGAAAGAAGAAGACGAACAATTATAGATTGTACCTATTTTCGTGTTTAATGTTTAATCAACTTTCGCACGGCGTCTGCTAACTGATGATATGTACTTTGTGTGTGTGTTTGTGTGTGTGTGTGTGTGTGTGTGTGTGTGTGTGTGTGTGTGTGTGTGTGTATGCACGCGCGCGATCGCGTGTTTCCGCTCATCTTGATTGTGACGCAGTCAGCGTGCTTGCACGAATCTAGGGCATATTTTTGTTTGTTTACTTGCATCCATACTTAATCCTTGTGATTTGCGCACGAATCTTTTTTTTTCATGAACACATTTAGGAAGACGGATCCACGTACCTGGGCCAAAGAGCCAGAAGGCGCCGGAAGGTTGCGCCACCAGCAACACTAGCAGACATATGCACCTTGCCATTGGCATAATCGCCCTGAAAACATTCAACAAAAACGACCTTTACAGCAAGATTGTGCCGTAATAACCAACACGTGTCTTAACTCTCCCCTCCAACCTTCGTATCGGATAATCTGTATGCCTCCTTCGAAATGTACGGGATAGCGGTACTGTAGACCTACGAAAATAATTATCGGTGTCGTTTTTGTATTTCCGATTACCGTTCATGTAACTTTAAGAACTCTAAATCTAAATGTGAGTTATCATCCGATGCCGTGACTGTTACGTAGTTACTACGTTATCGATTATTTGATGGCAACGTTGATCTCATTTAACCTAACGCTACCTACATATTCCAACAGAAGGCACGTTGTAGAAGGTTAATAGCAGCATTAACATGTCGTACTTACATGTTGCCTTGTTGCGTTTTGAATCGCGTGTACGACCGAGATCGACCGGAATCTAGCCTATCGGGCCTCTGATTAGCTGCTTCAATATATCGGGTGATCGGACATATGCAAATAGGGGAGACCGGGGCTAGTTGTTACACAACAAACGATAGTGAATTGAATATAATTTATTGAATGGAATATGAAATAGTGAACTTACTTATACTTGACTGAATGATACACGCACGTACGCACTCACAAACTCACGCACACGTGCACAAACATCCTCATTTAAATTAATTGTGCAATATATATTAATTGATCAAATAGGGCGGTGCACAGATTGGGCGGTGCACAGATTGAACACGATTGCCAACCATGGCAGAACACCCAGATGGCAAGTGGACAACGAAACTACTGCTTTAAAACAATGCAACTAGCCCCGATCTCCCCATTCATTAAATCAATTTAGTGTTTTTTCAGCCATTATTGGCACAAATCACGTTGGCGGAGCCATCGGCGCGAGCCGCCCGAATGTTGTTACAATTGAATCAACATACCCCACTACAATTGTAACAACTTCCCCAAACACAGCCATCGGCGCGAGCCGCCCGAACGTTGTTACAGTTGTAACAACTTCCCCAAATACAATTTTTACAGTTGAACGCACGTGGACCTGGCATAATTATCAGAATACCGTATAGTATATGTGTTTCAAGTTTAATCACGAAACATCAGAAGTCGCTGCGTGAAATGATATTATGTGGGCAGAGTAAAACGTTTTAGATAGTTAGAAAGTTGGTTGTTCCACACGTGCGTTATGTTTTCGCAAAATGACTCTGTAATAACGTGCCCTATGTGCATCTAGCTCGGGTCTCCCCTACGCATGCCAATACGTTTATGTAAACAAGGGTTCATGTGCGCATGTACATGCGAATTACACGAGTCCGAATTCCAAGTGGCTCTCACGATTTCGAGTGTGCTATTTAATAATCTCGTTCAATGTATGACCAGACTAGACATGATACTAAACATGTGGTAATATTAAGCATATTACATAACACAGCACACTTAGAATAGAGTGGGGCAAATTG
>BSQZ01000004.1:1175000-1185000 GCA_033239005.1 Lamellibrachia satsuma
ATACTATTACATGTGCTGCAAGCGTATGTGCTGCATTATGTGCACGAGGGCGGCAGGAATCAGGAATCAGGAATTGTTTATTCGACAAGACATGTCACATAAATTAACAAATACAAAAACATACTACGAATGTCTACAAAATGCATAAATTCACAAATATGGATGCTAATTGTATAGGTATGAAACGATTTCGATCAGGGAGACTGCCACTAAGGCCAAAACTTGGTTGCTAACGTGACAGCCACCCAATAAAAATATAAATTAAGCAAAATAATTGAGTTAGGGATGAAAGACAAATAACTTGAACGCATTGCATGAGTATATGCTTAAATATAGTGTAATAATAAGACAATCAATATAGAACATATATTATTATAATATGTGAGATGGTATGAAGAGGAAATCAGTTAGCAAACATTTGACAGAAAATATTTATCGTATAAGTGGCAAATGTAACAATTCCGGATACTACAACTTGAGTTATATTGTGACAGAAAGAAATTCGTCGCATAGGAGCTGAAACCTTGCAATGAGTGAAACTTAATTTTATCTGTGATCAAGGCGGGAGTGTTATTAATTACATGGACAATACTAAACCTGAGTGATTTATTGGCTAGTTCACTACTCGGGTTGCTCTTTTTTGGAGTTTTAAGATCCTATCATGTTGAATACCCCAAGAAAGCAAACAGTAATTTATATGAGGGAGTACAAGTGGGTTATATAGGTTTACTAAAACATGCTGTCGTACAAATTGTTTAATTTTTCTTATAATGCCCATTGATCTTGAAATTTTACTTGTTAGTTTATCAATACGATTTTTCCAATTCAGGTGTTTGTTTATTGTCAATCCTAAGAAGTTGAAGTTATCAACACATTCTATAAGTGTGTCATTTATTTCAAGTTGGAATCTGGGAATTGTTTTTGTGGGTTGTAAAAAATCATATATTTTGATTTGTTAGCATAACTTCCAAATATTCACTAATCTTTTGTAGTTTAACATAAATATGATTAAAGTTAGCAAGCTGCACCTTCGAAGAGTCAAGTGTACTACATAAAGTTGAGCCATCTGCATATAAAATGTATTCAAATAAATTACTTGCATTAGTAGTATGATTTATGTATATTAAAAATAGTAGAGGGCCCAGTATAGAACCTTGTGGAACACCAGTGGTTATATGCAACATATCTGATTTGGTGTCATTTATTTCAACGAATTGTTTCCTGTTTGCTAAATAACCTTGAATAAGGTTATTTGAAAGTCCTTTATCACCATAGTATGACAATGTTATGTGTACAATTTCATGGTTAAGAGTCATGGGAGTTTTACCTTTATCCATCTACATGCAAGTTTATCTATTAATTCAAGTGCAGCAAACTCTATTGAATGTCCTTTCCTAAATCCATACTGACTTTTATAAAAAGTTTGGTATCATCGAAAAAACTCTAAGAGAAAGCAGGTAGTAAGGAAATTGGCCTATAGTTTGAGGAAAGTGTTTTCTTATCTTTTTTAAATGTAGGAATGACTTTCGCTATTTTAAACTATTATAAGTTATCGGGAAATGTTCCATTGACAAAAGTCTGGTTTATTATTAACTTTAGCGGTTCAACTAATGCATCTTTCGTGAATTTCAATAACTTAGTAGATATGCCACCATTGCCACTACTACATTTTGCATGAAGACGATCAATAACTTTTACTATATCCATATTGTTTATTTCTGAAATGTGAATACAGAGTCATGTTTAGTATTTAGGTAGTCTTTGAAATGTTTGTTTCCAGACTTATTTATTTGATTTGCAAGTTCTGGCCCACTATTGGTAAAATATTCATTAAATTTATTCACAATAATAAATTGATTAGCATCAGCATAAAATAGTCTCGGAAAGTTCTCGTGTTTTGTGATTTATTTAATATCTCATTTAATGTGGACCACGTTTTTCTTGAATCAATCTTACATGCATTAAGACGTGATGCATAGTATATATTTTTTATATGTCTTATAATATCTTTTCAATATAGTGTTATAATCATGTAGTTTATTTTTTAATGATAAATAATCATATGACTCATGTGATATTATTAGGAATTGTTTATAAAGGTTGTCCCGATATTTTATGTAACGTAGGATACCCAGAGCAATCCATTTGCATTTCTTATGTTTATGTTTGTTAATTATTTTTATAACTACAGGAAAATATTTACTTTTTAATTTATAAAATTATTACATAAAATATAAAGATTTGCGCTTGGGGTAGCATTAGGATCTTTATATAGTTTGTTCGGAATGTCTTGCTTTATTAAGTCACTTAACATGTTTTCATGAACGTCAAGTCTATGCTTTGCTACTTTGCTACTTTACTATGTATTTTGGCGGCGGTTGGCGATGTAAAATAGGGTTGAGACATATAAAATAAGGTTGGTGGTCAGAAAACATGTTTAATAGTATACCTGAAATGAAGTTTAAAGTGGAAGAAGAAAGTCTACAAAAGAAGTTATCTATTAATGTTCCATTTTGATTCGAAAATCTGGTAATTTTAGGGTAGAGGCTATGACTAGTTAAAATATAAAAAACTTTCTTTCTCATTTACTTTTAAAATATCAATATTATTATTAATTAACTGTTACAGTTTTCAAGCGATGCTAAGATAATAATAAATTCGTCAATGAATGTTGTATAGTCTATATTAGTGTTTTTGGAGGTCTGTAGACATTTCCAAGTATTAAATTTTTTGAAGGCAATTGCCCTGTTATTTCAACAAATTGACATTCCCAGGAATCTGTTTCTGTATGTATATTTTTATATTGTTTTTAAAAATTTGTTTTTTAGATAAATGATTAAACCTCCCTTGTTACTACACGTTTTGCCTTGTGAGATGCAATAATAATTACTCAAGTGAAAAAGAGATATATCATCATTTCCGCTTAACTAACTTTCCTTAATGCACATGGCACCAAATTGAAAGCCATTTGTTTCTATATCTTTTTTTTAAATTCAGCTCATCAAATTTTGCATTGATGCTCTCTATATTAGTGCTGAGAATAGTGAAAGAGTTTTTAGAAACTAAATTTTTCGTTTTCAACATTTCTAATTTGTTGGCAACGTGCGTGTTCCGTCACATAATGATCGGACTTTTGTAACCAGAACTTTTATTTAATAGAAATGTCACTTAACAATTTACCATCCTCGGGCAACCGGGGGGTGTAGACCTTTTTCAACTGATGTGGTTTTTCTTATTGTTCATTATTCATATCTAGCAATGCTATCCAGGAGAGTGTCGAGTTCTCACCCTTGGGGAAATTGGAAAAAGTGAGAAAATCACGGAATCGTGACAATCAACTTACCATATTTTCGCAACAAGATAGATAGAAATGTAAAAAAATTACTTTTTATATGTTTTCAGACAAAAGAAATTTGATGCCACCATTATAAAAAAACAATAATGAATAGAAAATGAATAGAAAACAAGATGGCGGCCATATGTGTGCTGAAAATGGGTGCCGATCATGTCTCAATTTTTTCAACCAGATAACATAAAATCATGACCAGATTAACTTTACCTATGTTATCAGATGCAAGAATCCCACAGGATCATAATTTCTTGGAAACGTACACATGCAACAACATGTCGTCATATTATTGTGTATGGGCATATAGCGTAAATAAACAGAAATATTATTCAGATACCGCTAAGGGTGGCTATCGGGAGTGATTTTACCATTTCGATAGTATCACGATAGTTGGGCAACTATTGTAATACTACTGGGGTAATTTCATAACTATCGCGATAGTACTGGGCAACTATTGCATTACTACTGGGGTAATTTCATAACTATCGCGATAGTACTGCACTATCAAGGAAAAACGAATAGACAGTAAAGCAATCCTATGCCATAATTGATGTGTGCGTGGCGCTGTCGCGTGCCTTGAAGCAGTTGATACTGACCATTGTTACTGTTAGATCGATAAATAAAATTATCACGTTTTGATCACTTTTGTATCTAATCTGGTTGAGGAAATATGACAGTTGATTTTCACGATTCGGTGGTAGCTATGTTGGACTTACTCCTTCCTGTCAATTTTAACGACTCGGTGATAGCTATGTTCGACTTACTCATTTCTGTCAATTTTAATGACTCTGTGTTAGCTACGTTGGACTTACTCCTTTCTGTCAATTTTAAAGACTCAGTGATGGCTTTGTTGGGCTTACTTCTTTCTGTCAATTTTAACGACTCGGTGATAGCTATGTTGGGCTTACTTCTTTCTGCCAATTTTAGTGACTCGGTGATAGCTATGTTGGACTTACTCCTTTCTGTCAATTTTAACGACTCGGTGATAGCTATGTTGGACTTACTCCTTTCTGTAAATTTTCCCAAATGTGAGAACTCCTCACACGCATGGATATCATTATATAAATGTTAGAGATGAATAATCAAATATAAGAAACACTATATCAGGCAAAAAGATTGCACTTTGGCTGCTTGAGTATACATTTCCCAGGATAGTCATCTGCAGACACAGTATTCTTGTCCAAACAGACCGCACGTGTACACAGACGGCTCACCATATTTCACAAAGCCATCCACAGTCATCTATCATTGCCTGTCGCAAACATCATCCAACCCATCAAACACCACTCACGGCATCTAAATAGCAAATCCTTCAACCCCATACACGCGAGCAAGAACTGTTACAAATTTTCTTATTTTCCCCGAACAATAAAAGATTGGATTTCATTACCAGATGCAACAGCAAACATCACAGAACCACAGCAATTTAAGCAAGCTCTCACACACTTAGTCCCAAACAAACATGACTAAATAGCATGCACCCAACCCTGACCGTTTGACTCCATATGAGTGTTGGCCAGCATTACTACAAGACAAGACAAGACAAGTTATAATTAAAATAAATTTTTAAATTACACATTAGTATTTTTTTACTATAATCTAAAAATGACTCTTTCAACATATTGTGGTAGAGTGCAGACTCACACGCACGCACGCACGCACGCACGCACGCACGCACGCACACACGCACGCACTGGTGACAAAACTGCCTAAGAAACCACGATGACACATCGACCTCCGTTGGTATGGTAACGTTGATCTCATTTAACCTGAAACTACCTAAAAAGGAAAATAACACAGAGAGTATCGGAACTAGACCGACAGCTGAAAGGCACAGAAGAAATGGTTGAGGAAAGGCAAACAGCAGCATTAACACGTCGTACTTACATGGAGCCGTGTTGCATTTTAAATCGCGTGAGAGACCGAGAACGAACACTAGCCTATTGATGCCTCTGAGGGAAGATTAGTTGTTTAAATAGATCGGTTAATCGTGCATATGCAAATATGTATGCCTAAGCGTATGTATGTAAACATGTATGCAGGTGCGTGTACACGCTAATTACAAAGGTGTGGCCATCACGATTTCGAGTGTGCTATTTGATCTGCTCGTTCAGTATACTAACAAGAGCCCCCATCAGAAGGAAACACGACACTACCTAATTATTTTAATCTAAGCTGGAAACGGTTATCACATTCACATGTACACAACCCATCTAAATAGTAATGTAATTGTACACCCTCAGTAATAACAGTGGACAGCCTGTTAAACGTGAATTCGTCTAAACTGCCGACACTGATTATATGTGTAACTTGTGCTACCAATTTCTGGAAATTTGTTTTTACAAAAACAATGAAAATTCGAGCTGCAATAGATTATTATGCGGTTGATGCATCTATCATACTAAAGACTGGGAATGACTATCTGGGAATGACCACCTGGGAATGAACATCTGGCTCGGCCCTTACATGTTTCAGCGCTACTTAGATATTCTGTGACTGCATCAATGAGATCAAACGCTGGATGGTTAAGCATAAATTCAAGCTAAATGATGAAGAGACTGAGCTTAGGCACTCAGCACTCAGCCCTCAGCCCTCATCACCTGAGGAAATTTTAACTACCGAAGAACCGTGTGGTTGGAGGTGCTACCGTCAAGCTGGTTGTTTCTATCAGCAACGTGGGAGCTAATTTTTGAGACATATAAATATATATATATATATATATATATATATATATATATATATATATATATATATATATATATATATATATATATATATATATATATATATATATATATATATATATATCTGGTCGTGTGATGGATCGTCGGGCTTTCGGTCGAGCGGATCGGGGTTCAAAACCAACTCCGGCTTTTCGAATTTTGGGCAATTTCATTCACCCCAGTTTGCCTGTGTCTTTCAGAAGAGACACTAAACGACACTGGTCCCTTCTATCTGGCGTCTATGCCAGGGGAAGTGAAAAAATCCTGTTGTGGACTCATAGAGCTGGTGATCTTGTCTCTGAACTCA
The DNA here is from genome assembly GCA_033239005.1 of Lamellibrachia satsuma. Lineage (NCBI taxonomy): Eukaryota > Metazoa > Annelida > Polychaeta > Sabellida > Siboglinidae > Lamellibrachia > Lamellibrachia satsuma. The sequence goes on from BSQZ01000004.1 coordinate 1,181,380, forward strand.
CTATAGTATCTCCCAGTTTAGCTGTGATCAGTTGTAAAGGGAGTATCTCATCAAACATCAAGCAATAAATGTATTGGATCAGTGAGCATATTAATGCGCACCATCGATATGAAGACTCCATTTAATTAGAAGTACAGTTGAAGCAAACATAATAAATCAGGCAAAAAGGAGCTCAGGACTACAGCTCCTGCTTATTGGTCATTTCACATAAATGGGTGGCTTATTCCACACGTAGACGAGAAAATGCCGTCCATGTATTATAAGACACATTTCTACAACCGCCTCTCCCGTTGTGACTTACAATAGTAGTGCGCTTTTCTCCACATGCGGGGTGCGCTTTTCTCCACAGGCGGGGTGCGCTTTTCTCCACATGCGGGGTGCGCTTTTCTCCACATGCGGGGTGCGCTTTTCTCCACATGCCGGGTGCGCTTTTCTCCACATGCCGGGTGCGCTTTTCTCCACATGCGGGGTGCGCTTTTCTCCACATGCCGGGTGCGCTTTTCTCCACATGCGGGGTGCGCTTTTCTCCACATGCGGGGTGCGATTTTCTCCACATGCCGGGTGCGCTTTTCTCCACATGCGGGGTGCGCTTTTCTCCACATTCGGGGGTGCGCTTTTTCTCCACATGCGGGGTGCGCTTTTCACCACATTGAACAGTTCAGCTTGCCCCATATACCTAGATTAATTTAACAAGATTTAACAAGATTTGCCATCCAAGCCAAAGGCCCAGATGGCAAGTGGACAAGGAAGCCATTGGCTTATCGAGAGTCCAACAATGTTCACCTACTTATAACCCGCCCTTCTGATATATGTGTCAACCTTGTTTTTAAACATATTCACGCTGCTAGCAGTTACACAATCTGTAGACAGTTTGTTCCATTCATTTACTGTCCTCTTTGAGAATGAGTGCTTCCTGATGTCCAATCTACATTGATCCTTTACTAATTTTACCTCATGTCCTCTAGTTCTGCTATCCTTCTTGAGTGAGAAAAACATATTTCTATCAATATTTTCATACCCATTCAATATCGTAAAAACTTCAATCTGATCTCCTCTTAACCTCCTTGTCTCTAGAGTTGTTAAACCACATTCTTTCAGGCGTTCTTCATAACTAAGGTCTCTAAGTTCTGGAATCATTTTAGTTGCTCTCCTTTGTATGCGTTCAAGCGTATCTATATCCTTCTTACGATATGGTCTCCATGCTTATATACAGTATTCTAAATGAGGTCTAACTATTGCTTTATAAAGAGGTATAATTAACTTTTTTCCCTTGTATGTTATGTTTCTTCTAATCAATCCAAGAATTTGATTACCCTTTGAAGCTGCAATACCACACTGCTCTGAAACTTTCATATCAGCGCTTATTGTAACTCCTAAGTCCTTTTCTTTTACAGTAGTACCAAGAACAGTAGCTCCCATTTTATAGTGTACATTCAAGTTCCCATGTCCTGTATGTAGGCATTTACATTTCCCAAAATTGAACAGCATCTGCCATTTCTCAGACCATTTCACTAATCTGTCTAGATCGTTTTGTAAATGTTGTTTATCACCATCAGTATTAACCTTTCTAAACAGTTTTGTGTCGTCCGCAAATTTCAGTACGTTACTTGTTATACTGTCGTCCAAGTCATTGATATAAATTAAGAATAATATAGGTCCTAATACTGATCCTTGAGGTACCCCACTCAAAACCGATTTCCAATTTGAAACTTCGCCATCTACTACAACTCGTTGTCTTCTGTCAGTCAGCCATTGTTCTATCCAGTCAGTTATGCTATCCCCGATACCATGGGCTTTTAATTTAAGTAGCAATCTTTGATGTGGCACTTTGTCAAAAGCTTTCTGAAAATCTAAGTAGATAATATCTACTGGCGATCCCTCGTCTATCCACTTAGTGATTTCTTCCAAAAAACATAACACATTTGTTAAGCATGTCCTCGCTTTAAGGAATCCATGTTGAGATGAATTTAATAATTTATGCTTAACGAGGAAGTCCACCATATGGTCTTTAATTAACCTTTCTAATAATTTACAAATCACTGACGTTAAACTCACTGGTCTGTAATTCTCTGACTTATTTCTCGAACCCTTTTTAAATAATGGTATGATGTTTGCTTTTTTCCATTCAAACGGAACAACTCCCTCTATTAATGACAAGTTGAATACTCTTGCAAGTGGTATACTGATTTGATCTACTGTTTCCATTAGTAATTTTGGAGGAATCCCATCCACTCCCGGTGATTTGTTATCCTTCATTGCCTTTATTTTCCTAGCTACCAATTCTGGAGTTACAACTAACGGTCCTAAATAGTCAGATTTAGTCCCCTGAAATTTAGCATCAGCAACTGGTAATGAACTAATATCTTCTTTTGTAAACACTGAACTGAAGTAACCATTTAGGTCTTCCGCCATTAAAAACCCCTGTGATATTATATTTCCAGCACTGTCTTCTAGAGGTCCAACCTTGTCTTGTACGTTTTGTTTACTCCTGACATATGCATAAAAACTCTTGCTGTCAGTTTTTATATTACATGCCAGTTTTTGCTCATAGCTTCTTTTAGATTGTCTGATTTCAGTTGTAGCTGCATTAAGTGCCTCTTTGTATTTTGCATAGTCTTCTTCCTTTCTGGTACGCCTATAAACCCTCCACATAGTTTGTTTTAGCATTATTTTTCTAATTGCCTCTTTTGACACGTGTTTCTTTCTACACGGTTTTCCTTGTTTTCGGAAGGGAACAAATTTATCAATGATACTCTCAATTTCATATTTTAGAATATTCCAACATTCAATTGCACTCTTATTCATCAGCATGTTATTCCAATCTAGCTGTGCTAAGTATTTTCTCATATCTTTGTAGTTACCTTTGTGGAAGTTTCTCTTGTACGTTTTCTTATTTTTACTTTCTGATTTTACATTGATGTCAAAATGTATTTGATTATGGTCACTATTACCCAATGGTTCAAATATTTTTACATTGTCCACTAATTCTTTTTGTGATGACAAAACTATATCTAATACATTTTCTCCCCTGGTTGGTTCTAGTACGTGCTGAGTAAGAAAGCTATCCTGGATTAAACATAGAAATTGTTGATCCTCAATCCCTGTGCTCTCTAGAGAATTCCATTGTATGTGTCCATGGTTAAAATCTCCCATTATGATACATTCCCCTTTACTAACTTCCTTTATAGCGTTTTTTATTTTTGTGTTGTCCTCTTCGTTTATGTTGTTCGACTTCGGTAAACTAATCCAACAGTTAATTTTGAATTTCCTGAAACAAATTTGCACCAAACAGCTTCATCGCAATCTGCTTCCCTTTCTAGTTTCATTTCATAAGCCTGAATAGATTCTTTAACATATAAAATAACTCCCCCGCCCCTTCTTCCTATTCGATCTTTCCTAAACATTACGTATCCTGTCAGTCCTAATTCAGCATCTGTTATATCTATGTTGGCCCATGATTCAGTTATACCAATTATGTGAGGGTCAATATCTTCTACCATAATGTTTAATTCGTTTTTCTTATTTACTATGCTCCTTGCATTTAAACATACGCATCTATAACCTTTTTCAGAGATGTTTTTCGGATGATTTGATATTGGTTTATCTGTGCTAGTGGTCTCT
>BSQZ01000004.1:1190000-1197500 GCA_033239005.1 Lamellibrachia satsuma
TTTAACAAACATATCATATGATGTCGCAGATTAACATAACATGACAACACGCGTTCTGTGCATTTTACCATCTCTTAGACGCAAATGTTACACAGGCGGGAAAATGCACAAGGGTTTAATCAGAGTTCTATTGTTTTCTAGTCTGCACAAGCATCAGTGCTACTGTGGAACAGTGGCGGCATCTCGGGAGTGTTTTCAAACTAACATTGTGTTTATTTTATTCATTGTCATTAGAACATGTCACTTAATAATAACATTACATACGTGTTTGGATGCACACATGTGTCTTAGTCTGAATGAGTCAGAAACGTGTTTGCAACAATATGAAAAGGCCGATTTTCTGCGAGGCAGTGTTTGGCTTTACCACCCGTGTCGCCGCCTAAACAAAGTCATCACCCTGCAATTGAACACGTCATACTTGGATGTGTAGATGATCGGGTTGATGCAGCAATTCGTTATAATCAGAACGACAGTGAACTGTTACGTGACACTTCGCAAATAATTGTTATGATATAACTCCCATGAGATAAAGGTGATTGGCATACAATAAAGCCCCATATGAAAACAATAAGTGAATTGAAGCATAACTTGCAATACCACTTCAGATAACACTTAGCTGGAGGTATAACAGGAATTGCCACTGCCACTTCTACATCTACTGTAGCTGTTGTTGATACTGGTGCTGCTAAAATAGTTGCAGCATCAGTTAACAAACTGCAAACATCGCATTTACTTTGGCATAGCGCAATTGGCACGAAGTCAACGTGGTTCAATGTGGCTGGCACGATGCTTGCCAATTAGCAAGGCGTAGTTTAAGTAGCAGTTGTTTTGTGAACGCTTCAGATCGTGCGTTGAACATCCGACAACAACACTGTCTTTCTTGTCGATCAGACGCACAACTAGTCATGTAAGTATTCCCATACACATACATGCATGCATTGATTTTATATATGACGCATGCACACGTTTCCGAAAGAAACTATGCATAGATTAACTGTTTATCAAATATATTACGTTTTTGAATTGTATCATGATTTCTTGTTAGAACGCCGCCTATTCGTATTTAGCATGTTGGCTTAATGAAACTACATATATAATTTTATACATTCTTCTCACAAAATAAGTATAGTAATATATTATATAAGTATATGAATATAAGTACGTTTACTGCACAATTCCACCTCTAGTTATTCGTTACATGAATTACGTTATAAAATCATTATTTTCTTCATTTCCCGCAGATGATAATATTTGTTGTGCTCTTGGTATGTCAACCTGTCATTCAATTATTTGGCGAGTTATGAGAAGATTATCATCATCAGTTGTTTTTTGTACGTTTACAGGGCGACGTCTTCACTCGGTATCTACCTGCTGGTGTTGCTGTTAGCGCCACCTTGCGGCGCGTGGTTCTTCTTTAAAACCCCAACTGTATATAACGGTAAGACGACCGTCTTCTATTATAACTTCTTTATGAAACACGTTCGTACTTTAAATAACCAGGAGTAATGTATCGATGTCATACTTGAAGATTAGTAGTTTTCCCTCATCGTCATGCGTGTAATAAAGTACAAGTTAAGTAATCGGTGGCATAGGATGTTGAAAGAGTAATATATTAATTCAGATGCGAGATATACATAATAAATTATGTCAGAATACGCGGACACACACTATGATGTGCATTGATTAATATCTCAAAACAAATGCATACCTACAGAGCATGAACATTTGGATACATGCATACATACATGCGTTCGTGCATGCATGCATACGTACATACATACATACATACTTACATACATACATACATACATACATACATATATACATACATGCATACACACAGCACAGGAACGCGCGCACACTTCACTACTCTTGTTCCAGAATGCGAAGGTGGACTTTACGACCTCGCTACTCAAATATGTTGTGACAACCACTTACACGACAAACCGGCTGGCTGGCAGGACATCTACTGCTGTGGCACACACGTTTTCAATCCGGTCACGCACGTGTGTTGCAGCTTGATGAACTGGGATATTCGTGTCGTGCAGGTGGAGAATGGGAAGAGTATCTTGGAAACTTGTCGCAGCGTTTGGAAGAAAGCACTTGACATCGACAACTGATGCACACTCAAACACGTTATATATATATATATATATATATATATATATATATATATATATATATATATATATATATATATATATAATTATATATATATATGTATATATAATTATATATATATATATATATATATATGTCATTATATACATATATATGTATATATATATAATGACACATATATATATATATATATATATATATATATATATATATATATATATATATATAATTATATATACATATATATATATATATATATATAATTATATATATATATATATATATATATATATATATATATATATATATATATATATATATATATACGCACCAAAATATGAATGTTGATGGGATACTGTTCTATAATGATTGTTCTACTGTAAAGAGACGTAACCTTAAACTATTCCTGCAAATAAGCACTGAGCTAGATGACGACATAATTGTTGCTGGATCTTCATATTGTATCTTGGTTTGACCAAATGTGGTGTATGGCAAATGGGTATTTATATATAAAAAAACGCCATTTTTCGGACGTCTTGCCTCTTTGAAAAGCTACGATTAGTTATTATCGGTTGCCAAAGTCTACCTTTCATGTTCGGCGCACAAGAACGTGTCCGTCATCATCGACTGTTTTATAACATATAATTTTGTTGCCCTTCATTGCAATCTTGATAGCTTATGCCAGGCTACATTGCTAAACTTTTATTGCGTGTCGTGTGCTTGACTTAACATGTATCAGTCGTGCAATGTACGCTGATCCACAATTCAACAAAACTCGAATAGAGATAATCAGACGGAGACGAATCCAATGTCTGGTGTGAGCTGATTACATGGCAACTAAAGCATGGATCGAGACCAGAAGACCAAACGTAGCATATCCAGAACTACTTCTAAACTCGGGATAACTCTTACTGAACTGGAAGTTATGCAGGAGAGACACCAGTGGTCCAGTAGAGAAACGTTGTAAAAGTCTTCTATGCGACCCGGCGTCACATGATGTTTGCCAGTTATCAAAGAGTATCTTAAGAAGGCAATCATTTTGGAAACTGAGTTGAGCATACCGTTGAAATACCCGACAGCCACGCTGCCTTTCTTCGTCAAATCGCTAAATTACAGCTAAGGTTATGCAAGTATGTTACTCGCCATACACATACATGCATACATGCATTCATTTTATATGTGACGCATCCATGTGTTTTCTGAAGAAAATATAAATGTGCAATGTATCTGACGAAAAGCCAGTGCGCAGAGGAGGTTTGCAGCCTCCGCGCATGCGCGAAAATCGGGTTATATTAGTGATCGCCGGAATTTGCAAGTTAGTCTGTTTACAGTGTTCGACGGCGAAGGCAGCCTTCGTCGGTGTCCGCATTAATTCCGTAACCTCAAACTAATCACTTGTTTGAGATTGTAACATCAATTAATCCTGTTGTGGAATTAGCAGCGCTTTTTTGTAGCAGCGGTACAGCACATTTTCGCACAAAGAAATTCAACCAATCACAAATACATTCAATAACATAACACAATAATTATATCAAGCATACTCTGTTTTTACATGGCTTAATACATAACCACAAGAACTATGTATGTTATTCATAATTGCTTGTAAAGAATAAACATATTTTATGTGAATTAAGCCTGCATAATTTCTTATGTCAAGGCTTTAATTACTCAACATGTTCATTGCAGGAAAAATAACTGCATTGCTTAACTAACACAACAAATCCACGTAATAGCTATGTACTATCCATTGTAGTCGCGTTAGAAAATGAATTTAATACACAAATTACAGTTATTAAAATAAATAACTACATTTCTTAACTAATTCATCATAAGATAATTTTATTATAAAACTGCTTCTTCAACTGATTTAGCCTACCGCAAATCTAGTTCATTCATGTCCAAATATGTAGTGTGTGAATAGTTTATGCAACATCCGCTGTCGATTTAATAAAAAATACCTATTTTGTTCAAATCATAGAAAGAAGTTACTTTAGTTGTTATATATGGTAAGGATCAAAATAGTGGATATCCAAAATGGTAAACACTGTGTAGGTCAATGCTGACCATATGCGTGACTTCCATCCTCTTGCCGATCACATGACAAAGTTACGAAATTTGACCAAGGAACAAAATTGTGATTTTTCAGCATTTCAATTTTAATTTCAGTAAATGTTTAACAAGCATTACCTAATTCATTAGTTTGTCGGATCATTTCACAAAAACTACATATAAAAGTTGCACAAACGAACTAGCATGTTGTAGTCGATACTAGGTAGGTGTGGTTTTTCGCAAACTTAATTTACAATGAGACTAGCAAAAAAATCGAATTAAGAGATTGAAACTTCCCACACTTACATATAGACGAACTCGTAGTGATATGACGGAGATATATAAACTGCTTCAATGGGAATATGACAATGATGTATCTAACACTGTCAAGCTGCACCAAGACAGTAATACAAGGGAAGGAACAAAGGGTCATAGTTTGAAAAATGTTTCTTGAACGTGCTCGTACAAATGTTTCTCACTTAGAGTTACCAGATTATGGAATGATCTACCGGAAGTAGTTGTAACTACCCCAAGTGTCAACTCATTTAAAAACCGTCTAGATAGACATTGGAGTACTGAAGAATTTCTCTACAACTACAAAGCCGCCTTGTCAGCATTCCAAGAGAAAGTTGAAGATCTGACCACTGAGACCACCGCCTACGGTCAGGAAGTTCTGACCACCGAGGTCACCGCCTACGGTCAGGAAGAACCTAAGTAAATCTAAGTAAGTAATAAAGTTAATCGACGACATTTGATCAGTTATCATTGCAGAACCATAACAGGCAGGACAATTGATGATGTGATGCGCTAGACCAGGGTTTGGAATATGTTTAAAAATATTTAAAGGAAATAAAAACAACGATTGCCTAAAATCACACTATGTTACATAGTGCAGTATATTTCCATTTCCGCAACATCGTGAACAAATCATTGGAATTAAATTAATCAGTAATTCCAAATAATACTCTGTTCTACCGGCCTGCATCGACTATGCATATTATCACCGCGTTTATCGGCAAGCTTCGAAGTGACGTCACTGATGACAAGGAAATGCTACAAGACTGGGAGTCCATTCATTCACTGTACCGACGACAGCGATAGCGCTTGTTTAGAAGAGAGCGTCAGCGTGACGATCATTATAACTTATACAATTCGTTGTATCCTTAACATTCATATTACATAATATATAGTGTGTTACACCAAAAAACTATAATATTAGGGAACAGTCGGGTATTATGAGCATAGTTTTGTTTGTGACCAATTTTTTTATGAAATACATGTCCGAATTGCCTCATATATAGGGCATGGAATAGACCATCACATACTGTTTCAAACTGTCATACAAGTTCATTATTGGGTTTATAACAACAATGCATTATTAAAAAAGTAGTCCTAGAAAAATGCTCATATCACCCGAAGAGACAGGTATTATTAGCGTGCGTGTAAACTGTATGTATGTATGTTTTATAAAAACTTTGTAAAACTAATGCCTAGGACCTGTTGGTATTTATGACTATTGGATATGCATATGAAAATAAATGATTAAATAATAATACAATTTTGGTAGAAAATTAAAAATGTATTGTTTTATTTGAAAATGTAGACAGAACTCTTCACTAGAAACCGAGTAGTGCCTAGATACAAGATTGAAGTGAAGCTGTCGTGCTCTAGAATGCCGCACTCTTCGGCGCACGATTCGTGAAACCAAAAACAGCGAGGTTTGTATTGAATCCAATCGTCATTTCTTTTTGGATCAGTTCTGCTGCCAAAACCCAGGCTACATTTATGGCATGAATTCGAAGATTCAACTGTTGTCGTAGCTAACTTTTTATTTTAACCCTTTTTCTGTTGACAATGTTCGTCATCTTCGGTGACTTCTTTGTTATGTCTAATATCTAATCTACACTGATCCTTCATTGACATTTCTTTATGTCATCTAGTAATTCTACTATATTTCTTGATGTTTTCAAACCTTGTTATGTAAAAACAAATATTATTCTCAGTATTTTGTCATACCAATTTAATATCGTAACAACTTCACTATGATCTCCATTCAACCTCCTTGTCGCATTATTTGTGGCGCCTTTCATATCCAAGGTCTCTCAGTTCTGGAATCAGTTTAGTTGCTCTCTTCTATATTCGTTCCAGCGTATCTCTATCATTCTTACGAGATGGTCTCCAAGCTTGTATGCAGTTTTCGAAAGGAGATTTTACACAATATACTAATACAATGAATCAGAAGTGTAAAGTGAACATATAGAGCAACACACGTGACATCACTCAATAATATCCAAGCACATCTGCTCGGCTCCTCGCTGGTATAATATATGAACGTATGTATTAATAATGATATTCAACAACATCACCATTGTTTGGTGCCATCTGCCATCAGAAGGTCGGCTGTCATTGATATACCGATGTGTACACAGGATCGTTCTTATCAGATGTTCACAATTGATGTTGGCTGTCCACGTGACTCTAGATCATCCACTGCCTATTTCACTCTCCACCATTTCCTCCAATATTTACCGCTGCGTTCCTTCCTGTCTGATAATGTGCCTAACAAAAGTTAGTTTGTGTTTCTGTATTTTGTTGAAGAGGTGTTTTTTTTATTCCGGCCTGGTTTAGTACTTCTGTGTTCATAGCATGCAATTAATGTATTGAAATTCACAAAAAAAAATTTAAGACGTAAAATCAAGGCAGATACATATCGTAGGAGGGCGGGTTATACGTAAATGTATTGTTGGACTCTCGATAAGGCAATGATTTCCTTGTCCACTTGCCATCTGGGCGTTTGGATTGGATGGCAAATGTTGTTGAATCTTGTTAAATGTAGACATTTGTCAAAATTATACCGTCTAGAGTTGTTAAACCACATTCTTTCAGGCATTCTTCATAACTGAGGTATATCATTTCTGGAATATTTTGAGTTGCTCTCCTCTATTTCGTTCAAGCGTATCTACATCTTTCTTACAATATGATATGGTATCCACGCTTGTACATTTGTACACTACTAAATACTATCAAAAATACCCATCCTCCGGACGGGATAACGTGGTAGTTCATAAGCGACTGTCACGATAACAATATTAAAAACCGTTATCCCAGAAATATCCGTCAATGCCTTGGTACTTGGTGCTGCAAGTCATTATCTACCGAAATTGCGATCTCTAGCGACGCCTTGCCGTTGTAAACAATTACACGCAATTGTTCGCATATCGTTGAAGACAATCGAAAGCAATAACTACAAAGGGTGATTCGATTGCTCGTAGAACGTACACACACACACACACACACACACACACACACACACACACACACACACACACA
>BSQZ01000004.1:1202500-1212500 GCA_033239005.1 Lamellibrachia satsuma
TGTAGTGTTTGTTTGTGAAATCATCAGACAACCCATTAAATTATCTAATGTTTGGTCAAACATTAAGTGAAGTGAAAATGGAAAGACTGAAAACACACGTAATTAACTTTTCAGTGAAATTTCGTAACTGTCATGTAATCGGAGAGAGGATGGAAGTCATGTCTATGATCGCCTTTGGCCCGCTCAGCTTTTACTATTTTCGATATCCACTATTTCGAGCCTTACCAGATTTAACGAATAAAATCAATTATTTCGATGATTTGAACAAAATACGTTTTTTTTTAAATCGATTGCAGATTTTATTTAACTTTTCCCGCACTACATATTTGGAGATCATCGAACCGGATTTGCGATAGGCCAAATCAGTTGAGGATGGTGTTTTAAGGTGCTAAGAGAAAGAATCATATTTTGGTCGTTCAATACATTAGTGGGGCGCGATAGCATGCCGGTTAGAAGGCCGGACTCTCAATCGAGAGAACCCGGTTTCAAATCCCACTGCGGTCGCTTCGAACCTTTGGCAAGTTTGATCACCCCACGTTGCCACAGTTCAGTTATTACTGGCCAATTTGTTTTCAGTATCTAAATCAGATCTTAACAATAAAGTCGAGATGCTTAAGAATGTCTCGAGGATTACGCAGGTGATATTGCTTCCTTCAAACAACGGGCTTTACCACGGTTGCTGTTGTTTTCTCCAACATTATTCATGACTATCGGATACACTACTAGAATCAACGGCTTGCTGTTTACGGGATTACTCGACTAACGACTTCCCCGTGTCAAAACAACAAGTGAACAGAATCTTCATGTCAAGTTGACATTCATTCGCAGTGCTGTATATTTGATGTTAACGCAGGTATAGTACTTATCATCTAGCTGATGAGTTTACGTTGAACCGGAAGCGACTACGTGTTCTATACGTCTTCGAATGCGTATATGAAATTGTGCAACTGGCGCAACCAAAATTGCGTAAGTATTTTCATGCAACCAGCAATGCAGTAATAATTCAAATAGATGATGCTAATTAATTATGCTAATCTATGTAAAGTCAAAGCGTGTTCCCGCAAGGTGTGACACCTGTCAGTATCCCTCGGCGTAACAGCCTGGTGTCCGGGCTTAAAGGCAATTTCGCGTACTTAGTTGACACGCTTAAAATATTTTGTCAGATTCGGCTAACCCACGCCATGCATACCTGAATGCATGAATACATGCACGCACGCACGCACGCACGCACCACACACACACACACACACACACACACACACACACACACACACACTCACACACACGACATATCATTCATTAGGTATTTTCATTTATTTGTGTTCCGTATATCATGCGGCATGCCATTTGTGTGCTACATGAAATAGATAGTGGTAATTATTTTTTATGATTGCAGTTTGACAGCGGACTAATTCCACACGAAACGTAGATAGGTGAATTTATATTATTTGCTTTCCACTGTAATTAGATGTAAATTATGCTTATTTGTACTCATTTTATATAATGAAAAAACAGCTATTTAATCATTATAACGTTTCTCAGTTTTATCAAATGTGGTGCATAAAAATGTACTTGCCTAAATAATAATTCTCCTCAATTCTCGTTGCAGACATTTTCCAAATATGCATGTATCTTTCTTTTTATGACACCCCACAATTTTCTGAAATTCTGGTCCGCACAAATTGTTGCACCCAATACACACCCCACCAATCACCCGTCCATTCCATAGCAGTAAACATTTTTCAAGCAGGAATCGTTCACGGGAAAGTATGTATGGCAGCAATGTTCTACTTAAGAACTGAGCATGCACACAATCTCCACGAGTTGGACTTTCTACAAGAATACCTGTCTTGTGTTGAAATAACCAACCACGGCTAAAAACAATAACTGATGGACGAGTCCATCACATGTGAACTGACTGACAAATGGAGTCCCATCTCCAGGAATGTAGTGTCTTCTATTTAAGCAGGCCACGTATCCCAAAGTACAAACCATATACTCTTCACGACCACTTACTTGTCATAAACAAAACACTTACCTGGAATGGCCATATTGATAGTGTTACAAAAGCATCACATTCATCACTAGCCTTTCTGGAAATCTCCAAGTTGGCCAACAACACCTAAAAACCAGGGCTTATCCCGCATTTGTCAGACCCCAATTGGAGTAGGCTGCTGCCATCTGGGACCCCTACACCCAAACATACAAATGAAACCTAGAGATGATCCAAAGCCCGGTATGTCTGCAGTAAATGCAGCCGTGAAGCCAGCATATTAAACTACATGGGCTGGCGCAGCCAGATATCCGACTTGTCATGCAGTACACTACCATACATGAATTAGCAGCACTGGAACTCAGCCCCCAACTCACACCTCTTGCGATACCATATCGGCACATTCATTATAAAGCTTTTAAGCTTTTCCTCGTTACTAAACAATTCAACTCATTCCGCTTCCTACCCCGTACCATAGCTAATTGGAACAACCTGACAGCAGTCTGCAATCTGCAATCGCACAAGATGAAATTCACATCAGTCATCAACGTCGTGTTCATGAGATCATATAGCAGAACCAGGACAGATGGCATCAACTAAATTTATGTCTCATTTAATCTTTGTGTCATCGTTTGCTTTATGCTAGGCGTACAGTTTCAAACATTTGTTACGAATCGGGTGTTTATCTGACATAAAACGAATTAGTCGTGCAATGTTCGCAGATCCGCAACTCAACAAAACTCGAGTCACGGGTTGATTTTGGCCGAATTCGAAAATTGAATCGCGGCATCAAATGTTGTGTAATGTGCACTGATCCAGTCTCACAAAAGCGGGACCAACAACAACAGTTTCTTTTGGTTGGCAGTTGCCCAGTGGTTGGTTGAATGGTTGACTATAATATCCAGTGGTTTGTTTTCTGGTAGACAATTGTTATGATGTTTGTTGAATGGTTGACTATTGTCCAGTAATCTGTTTTATTTGGTTGACTATAATTGTCCTGCAGTTTGTTATTTGATGAACTATTATCATTTAGTTTATTATATGGTCGTCTATTTTTCGGCAGTTTGTTGTCTGGTCGACTACTGTCCTGTAATGTGTTGTCTGGTTGAATATTATCGGATAGTTTGTTATCTGGTCGACTGCTGTACATGACTGATAATTTTGATTTACAATGTGGTCGACTATTATCCTGTATTTTTTGCATTGTTTGACTATTGTCCGGTTGTTTGCTATCTGTTCAACTATTGTCCTGTACTTTGTTGCATTTTTTGACTATTGTCCGGTTGTTTGCTATCTGTTCAACTATTGTCCTGTAGTATGTTACATTGTTTGACTATTGTCCGGTTGTTTGCTATCTGTTCAACTATTGTCTTGTAGTATGTTGCATTGTTTGACTATTGTCCGGTTGTTTGCTATATGTTCAACTATTGTCCTGTAGTATGTTGCATTGTTTGACTATTGTCCGGTTGTTTGCTATCTGTTCAACTATTGTCCTGTAGTTTATTGCATGGTTCGACTATTGTCCGGTAGTTTGTCATCTGATCGACTATTGTCCGGTGGATTGTATTCTAGTCGATATAAGGCGCATAGGCATGACAAAATCGTACAATCAGAACATATTTTAATGTATTATTTATCAACGCATTCGTGCACAATCCAACGCTCTTTGCAGGTGGATATCACGGATGTATCCACACTAAACTACATACACTACATTTATCAGCAGAGTGACAATAATAACCGAACTAATTATTGTTTTAGCAGTTTTACAAGTATCTCAACTGGTGCTGTCATGATAATGATGATATACCGTGCATTGTAATTACTTCAGTTGGTTTTCTGTGGTTCCTTCCAGACATAGTAACAGGTTACCGAGCGCTTTTCTCCAGCCACCCTTTCTACGACTCGCGTCTCTACGCCAGACTCGGGGTTGTTCCTGCGACAACAGATGTGCGTCTCCGCGTTGACGAGTTCTTTTCCGCAACAAATGAGATAATCCCAACCTTCCGGACGTGCGTGTAATTCGTCATTACAACAAATGTGTGTGTCTCCGTTGTACTGCTTGTCAGAGCATTCTGAAATGTGTTCAAAGAAAATGTTTTGAAAATTGCAACGCATGACAAGGATGCAGAATCAGGGAAAATAATTAACTGTAAATGCTTGTTCAGAAGGTGGTTAAGTGAACAATTTAGAAATACCGAACGTATACATTGCTGACATTTATTTAAGCTGTAATGCATTTTGGCACGAGTAGCAAACGCACGGTGTGACTTGCTTTCAAGAACATATCTCGTCCGTGTTTATGCAGGAGCAGTTTCTAACGGTTTCGTACACCATAGACAATACAACCATGTTGTGGGATTTATAAAGCAGATGTAAACTTTGCTTCACTGCTATGTTACTACATTTAGTATAAAATATATCTCACTCACTTTTGGGCCAGAACAGCCAACTTCTACTTGGTGTTGCCACTAGCAACAGTAAAAGACAAACGCATTTCGATGTGACCGTCCTGCAAACAAGCACATAGCCTAAATAATAAAATGTATTCAGTCACATACGAAGTATAATTATACAAAGTGCGCGCGCGCGTGTGTGTGTGCGTGTGTGTGTGTGCGTGCGTGCGTGCGTGTGTGAGAGTGTGTGTGTGTGTGTGTGTGTGCGCGCGCACGTGTGTGTGTGTGCGTGTGTGTAGGCGTGCATGCGTGTATATGTACGTAAGTGCGTTAGAAAAAATTGGATTAAGTACAAGGTAATACACGAACATTTCTCTGTCTGTATGTACACTATCCTTACTTACATGAAGCCTGCTTAGGTGAAGCTGTCCAGCAAAACAGTGGGTAACGATGTGGTCTGGTGGGCTCCTCCGTGGAAAATAACCTAACAATCTTAAGATGACTCGCTAAACTTGACATAAGTGTTTGTACTAAAACCGCTATTTAGAGGCAAACTCTTTAGCATGAATGGTACAAACATATTCAAGTTACAGTGGCTTTATTTGTACGGATCAATAGGCCTTGACATACTTCACTTAAGCCTTTCTAAATCTTCTCCGATGCACACGTTTCACTATTCTCATTAATTTGCCCTAGTCCGAATTTGCCCATCACCTGTTCATACATTGTGTTGTCTGCGCCAATCGTTGCTTTCCTGTCACCTATAACTATGGTAACTTAATGTATCGTTAATACTTCTGTAATCCTTTGAATCCACTAACCGGGAGATTACCCTACTTAGTTTCACAAGTGCCCTGTTGGTCGGCTTTACCCGTTTCCATATCCCACGGTGATGACGTAGGTTTTGGCTTTGAGAGGCATATTAATAGTCCAAGCCTCTTCAAATACAGCAACAAGACATTATAAATAATTGTTACGAGTGTATATGTGACAACGTGTCTACATGCCCGTGCGCCCGTTTGCACACGTGCATGCACATATGTATGTGCCTGTAAGTTCAGGTGTGTGTGTGTGTGTGTTTGTGTGTCGGTGTGTATGCGTGTGCGTGTGCATGTGCGAGTGCGCGTACGTGTACGTGTGTGTGTTTATGTGCGTGTGTTTTAGTGTGTGGGTGTGTGTTTGTTTGTACGCGCGTGCGTGCGTGCGTGCGTGTATTTCAGCGTGTGTGTGTGTGTGTGTGTGTGTGTGTGTGTGTGTGTGTGTGTGTGTGTGTGAGTGTTTGTGTGTGTTTGCGTGTGGGAGACAGAACACAGTGTTGGCCTTAAGAGATAACCGTTCTCCTCGCTTCAGGTTAGCTCCGCCATCAACGATGGGCGTTGTCGATCAGTATCAAAGTACTTACACATAACCAGAAAATGCACAGTTAAGAGTAATTGTAGCTGTCATTTTTAACTTCATTCCGTGTAGCAACAACTTTCCTCTACCACTTTAAAACATATGACAAATTATTATGAAGTATTATTGATGTATTATTGATGAAATACTCGCCGTAGAATTTTCCCATTGGCTGATTTCGGGATATATTTCCGGAACTCAATGCCGCCTCGGAAATACTTGTAGGGCGCCACTTGCTCTGTTGAGAAATAAATATTAGTTAAGCTACCGCAATAAAAGACCCCGAAGGAAACTTTATTAAATTTGTTTTGGTTATCGATGGAAATGGTAAGTTGTGATTTTCACCAAATCAAGTATGTATTGTATTAAATCACCCCTGAATCTTTTTTTGAAGAGATGCGTTGTCTAAATAAATTTAGAAAGATTTTAATTTGATAATGATTTGTGTTGTACGCCACTGTGGCATATTTGTAAAAGACAGTGTGGATACAAAACTCTAGCCATTACCACAAACTCAAAATTACTGTTGTTTATAGCCATACAATGACGAATAAAAAATATTGTTACCGCTCTGCGGAGTTTTGGAGGAACGTTGCCATTTGTGATGCAAAGAAAAGCACGGACAAAATCGCTTCTCCAAAATAGGCAGACTATTGTCTCCTTGTGTTCGATACAACGAAGTGTTCTGCGTATTTAGGATTTTACCAGGAATTCAAGTATTCATGTGTGTGTGTGTGTGTGTGTGTGTGTGTGTGTGTGTGTGTGTGTGTGTGTGTGTGTGTGTGTGTGTGTGTGTGTGTGTGTGTGTGTGTGTGTGTGTGTGTGTGTGTGTGTGTGTGTGTGTGTGTGTGTGTGTGTGTGTGTGTGTGTGTGTGTGTGTGTGTGTGTATATACATACATATATATATATATATATATATATATATATATATATATATATATATATATATATATATATATATATATATATATATATATATATATAGAGAGAGAGAGAGAGAGAGAGAGAGAGAGAGAGGTTGCAGGAATGGGGGCGATCATAGTTACTAGAAGACTGCGTTAAGAAGGACGCGAAAAAGACGGATGGTGATGGAAAGGGTAGTAGAGATAAAGTGCCAATAGAGAAACATTAGAAACGAACGACAGCCGTGGCAATGCAGCAGGACAATAACTCTCCTGAAATTAACACACACACACACACACACACACACACACACACACACACACACACACACACACACACACACACACACACACACACACACACACACACACACACACACACACACACACACACACACACACACACACACACACACACACACACACACACACACACACACATACACACACACGTTTGCCCGCACGCACGCACGCACGCACGCACGCACACACGCACGCACACACGCACGTCTGTTACCAAACAATCATGGCACGCTCTACAAACTCCATGAAGCATGTCATCGGTGGGGAGGTCGAGTTTTTAGGCGAAGGTTGTGATTGTGGTTGAATTGATTTTTACGTTATTAGAAACTCGCAACCCACGTGTCAGGATTGCTTGGTAACGTAAATATTATGTCGATGCAAGACATGTTATTGTTTATTACTCTCACGTTTGGATGCAATTCCTAAGTAATCGAACAGAGCTTACTCCGCCACCCCCTCGTACGATTCACGGGCAACTCACGTCGCAGAGGTGCCATTTAGTATACATTTATTACTATTATGTACACTGTACACTAATATTTGTAAAAATAATTAATATATTATATTGAGTGAATCGCTCAGCGTATCGTACCCGATAACTTGCGGAGAAGCCCAAATAATCGGTTATTTGAGCTACTCCACAACCGTCTCGTACGATTCACGGGCGATTCACACAGCAAAAGTGCCATTTAGTATAAAGTTATTACTAATGTACCATAATGTACACTGTATACTTATATTCTTGACAATAGCCCCAGCTCGACGGTCTAACCGCGTCCCATTTAGTATAAAGTTATTACTAATTTACCATAATGTATACTGCATACTTATATTATAGACAATAGCCCCAGCTCGACGGTCTAACCGCGTCCCATTTAGTATAAAGTTATTACTAATTTACCATAATGTATACTGTATACTTATATTATAGACAATAGCCCCAGCTCGACGGTCTAACCGCGTCCCATTTAGTACAAAGTTATTACTAATTTACCATAATGTATACTGTATACTTATATTATTGACAATAGCCCCAGTTCGATGGTCTAACCGCGTCCCATTTAGTATAAAGTTATTACTAATTTACCATAATGTATACTGTATACTTATATTATAGACAATAGCCCCAGCTCGACGGTCTAACCGCGTCCCATTTAGTATAAAGTTATTACTAATTTACCATAATGTATACTGTATACTTATATTATTGACAATAGCCCCAGCTCGACGGTCTAACCGCGTCCCATTTAGTATAAAGTTATTACTAATTTACCATAATGTATACTGTATACTTATATTATTGACAATAGCCCCAGCTCGACGGTCTAACCGCGTCCCATTTAGTATAAAGTTATTACTAATTTGCCATAATGTATACTGTATTCTTATATTATAGACAACAGCCCCAGCTCGACGGTCTAACTGCGTCCCATTTAGTATAAAGTTATTACTAATTTACCATAATGTATACTGTATACATATATTATTGACAATGGCCCCAGCTCGACGGTCTAACCGCGTCCCATTTAGTACAAAGTTATTACTAATGTACCATAATGTATACTGTATACTTATATTATTGACAATAGCCCCAGCTCGACGGTCTAACCGCGTCCCAAGCTCCATTTCCAAGCTATGGTGCGTGCGACAAACGGTGGCGCCACAACTCGTTGCCTGGATAATCGAGTATAGCGTCTACCACGAAGCCAAGAGAAGAATGGAAGCTTCCAACACATTCACAACGTTAGATCTAAGTTACCTGTATGTGGCCACCAATCCTTCTCTGTATCGCGAGTTGCCTCTTCATTATCATTTCATCACCTGTGGTTCGCGAACACAGACTTCGCCCTCCGATATTCTCCCCAGCGTCTCCCCAGTCGTGACGTCAACTACCTGTAAGACGTGGCCTACATTTTTTGTAGAACATAATTCCTTTTAAATAAGTCTAACTGATTTTCTTAAATTTGACGGTATTGTGGGCAGAGTAGACATTCCTTACCGCGTTGGGCGTGGTGAACAACGCTTTTTGTAGTACGGCCCGCGTGTCAAATGAGAAATATCGTAACATCAATTCAAAACACGTCCGAAAAGCGACTCTTGCAAATATATTTACTGTACGCGGTTAGCTGCGCCGAAGTCTCGCGAGATCCAATCGATGTATCACAGTTCGCACGGCGAGCGCAACAAATCAGCGCACCTAGATAATTATACGGGTTCGTTTGCGATCATATGGATTTATGTCACCAGTTTTATAGGTGAACACAACTCAGGCATGAC
Source organism: Lamellibrachia satsuma (assembly GCA_033239005.1). Lineage (NCBI taxonomy): Eukaryota > Metazoa > Annelida > Polychaeta > Sabellida > Siboglinidae > Lamellibrachia > Lamellibrachia satsuma. The sequence continues at coordinate 1,211,768 of BSQZ01000004.1, forward strand.
ACGTGCGTCATTAATTCCGTTTGCTAACAAGTGAAAGATTAGTCAGGTGGTGCAACAACCTTGACGGAACATGTGTAGTAGTAGTGAGAAGAAGCGTAGGAGTACTTGTATTGTCACAACACCAGGTGGATCCACCCGAAATAACGTGGACTGGGAATTGTTCCCGATTGTTTCGGTTGTAACCGGGCAGGTTTTGTAACCAGCCAATTTTACAAATCTTCCTGGAGATTCTCAGTGAGTTTAAACAGTTACCCCATCTGGCGGGTCTTGTAGAGACAGTACCTATAATTCAGTTTTGGGCAAGGCCAGACGGCTAGTGTCGTAGCGCTAGTTCTCGCGAGGATTTACGTGAGTTAGTGGACTCGACTCGGTGAGACAGCAACCTCAAATATGTTCACTTACGTAAGTAAAAACATGTGGTCGCCGTAGGTCACAATCTACATTTAACAGCTTGTTGTAAAATCGAATATATGATATTCTAGATCTGATCGTTTTTATCGTAGAATTATGATATATATATATATATATATATATATATATATATATATATATATATATATATATATATATATATATATATCCCTCGTGCTCACTCGTTATTGAGTATGATGAATCCGAGTCATATTAAAGATGATGATGGGGTCGAGTTATGTTCGGATGAGTGCGTTGGTGACTTCACAGGCCGATTCGCGATTGGCATATCCAGCCGCGAACTTCACATACACACGCACGC
>BSQZ01000004.1:1217500-1220000 GCA_033239005.1 Lamellibrachia satsuma
ACTGCCAGAGGCCGTCATGCGTGGTAAAATTCGTCATGCGTACGTTGTGGCTGCACCATTCCTTGACATATCTCTGTTCGCTACAAACAACACCGGTCTTACACGCCAGGTTTCGTGCCTTGATGGTCATTCATTTGGCCGACTTGACACTATGCCTTCCTCGTGTATCTGACACTGGTCCCAGCATGTTTGCTGAAATCTTGCTTGTGGCGTTACAGCTGGCGTCAACGAGTAGAAATGATTGCTTTGTGTGCGTGTATCCTTCGCCTAGGCATAATTACCTTTTCGTACTGGCGCCATACTACTCTCTGTCGGCTGTTTGTCATGAATGTGTATTGCTGTCTTCCCCGTGATTTGCATAATCTCGACAGTTTGGCGCCTAATCGTTGATACTACTACTACGATAATGTGTCCGCCACAATGAAACCGCAAAGCTGCATTATGGCATAAATTTTAATTATATATTTGCCGAATTGCCCTAAAATCAAGGGTGCACAATTGAGTGATGTAATTGACTTAATTATAGACTAATTTACATCACTGCAATGACTAACTTTTCAGAAGCTGTTTCACAGTAGTTGGTCGTAATAATGACTCCATAGCCAATATTTGGAACTTTTTGATACTTTTTTTAAAAATAACACAACATTAACAAGGTGTACATGGTTAAACTATAATACCATATCATATTAACAAAGTATAGCCATGATAAACACTGTTTCGACCTAATACATGGTTCCAACGATTGGTCGTAATAAAGACACCGGCGTCAAGCAAACCGAATCAAACGTCATTGCCCCTACACAGTTGCATTCGCATGCGCGAGGTTAAAGTTTCAGTATATGGCTAACAACAGACGACCAAATACTTATATGGCATCTGTTTACATAACGATTAGCACAACAGAATGGCCACGACACTCGAGTTTATAGCATACGGTCGTAATGTAACTATTTGTGATGACGACGCGATGTTGCGTAACGTCGATCGACTTCGGGCGCAATTTTGTCTTAGCTGCTTGTCATAAATATTCATTGCCGTCGCCATCGAAGATGTTGCAATCAACATATTTTATTGCATATGGAGCGTTTACCGGCGATCCAAACGTACGTAACGAAATGACAACGCTGATTCTTATAACATTAAACTGATCCTTGCGCTTCAACGGGAACTCTTCACAAAACGTAGAGTAGCACACATTACAGAATATGTGGTATAATAAATGTTAAGCATACAATAATGCTGACAACGCGCGTTAGTTTATAGTTTACGGTTTTTGAAAATTAGTGTAAGCAGTGACGTCGCACATTACGACCGTATGGTCTACCTTTGGAGACTCGTGTTCGTAAAATTAGGAGTACTACGGTCCACTGTAGTTTATAGACAAATTATGTTGAGTATTATACTGTTGTTAGAATTATGTTTGTAAAACTATAATTATATTAATATTATGGTACATATTTTACGATGCAGACGGACTGGCTAATGGCGTCACGTTTTGAATGTACTTTTATAGCCAACATTGCGGAAACTATTGGGCATAAAAAAATGCATTATTAGAGAATCACAAAAACATATTGTATAAGTATATACATTAAAGATACATATTTTTTAATGATTAATTAAGATTGGCACATACAAAATGGCGACCTTTTGAGAATTGCTCATATACTCTTTTTATGCTCCAGAATACATTTTATTATTTAGACTATGTGCTTGTTTGCAGGACGGTTACATCGAAATGTGTTTGTCTTCTACTGCTGCTAGTGGCAACACCAAGTAGAAGTTGGCTGTTCGGGCCCAAAAGTGGGTGAGATCTATCCGCTTGATCAAAATATTTTATTTCGCATTACACACTGAATATAATATTGTAGCAGGGGAGCACATTTGATGTATGCTTTTTAATTCCAACAACAGTTTTGTATTGTCTGTGGTGTTGGAGATACAGTTTAGAGGTATTCCAGTTATGTAGCTAATTTCTGATAAGAAAACGTAGAATCTTTCAGCTGCTGCTGTAGCTGCAGAAACACAGGATATATATTTTCTTGGAAGCAAGTCACACTGTACGCTTAATACTCGTGCCAAATTCATTGTAGTTAAACATACATTTTAACAATGTATACTTTCTGCATTTCTAAATTATTCACTTAGCCGCCTTCTGAAACTGCATTTACAGTTTACTGTTTCCCTGATGCGGCATCCTTGTTATGCGTTGCAATTTGCAAAACCATTTCTTTGAACATATTTCAGAATGCGCTGACAAGCAGTATAACGGAGACACACACATATGTTGTCATGGCGAATTATACGCACGTCCGGACGATTGGGGCTACCCTTCTTGTTGTGGAACAAAACTCATCAAGGCGGAGACGCAAATCTGTTGTCGCAGGAACAACACCAAGTCTGGCGTAGAAACGCGAATCATAGAAAGGGTGGTTGGAGAAAAGCGCTCGGCTACCTGTTTCGGTGTCTGGAACACACCACGGAAAACGTACTGACG
>BSQZ01000004.1:1225000-1525000 GCA_033239005.1 Lamellibrachia satsuma
ACCTTGGTGTTGATATTCATGGTATCATGACAACAACTTACTTGGTGTGGTGGATCAGCTACAGCTAAGAAGTGATAGCCGCCCGCATCAAGACCAAACGTGAACATTCCACGTACGAATCACGGAGAAGTTCAACTGCGATGCAGCATTATGCGTAACAATTCCAAAACTATGAAATGCATTGCCCGCGGAAAATCGTACTTCGTACTTCCAGAACACTTTCTATTTTTAGAATGTTTTGTGTTAATAATTTTCCATTAAAACAAATCATGTGGCTAGATTAACGTGCACATTGATGGAGAGTATTCATGCATTATCATACTATGTATAAACGTCTTTTTTGTGTGTAAAGTGCCATACATTAATTGCATGTTGCAAACTTAGAAGTACTAAATTGGGCCGTACAGTACAGACATCAGTGACGATCCACTTCACAGCGCAGACATCAGTGACGATCTACTTCACAGTGCAGACATGAGTGACGATTCACGTCACAGCACAGACATGAGTGACGATCCACGTCACAGTGCAGACATCAGTGACGATCCACGTCACAGTGCAGACATCAGTGACGATCCACGTCACAGTGCAGACACCAATGACGAACCACGACGACCGACCTTCTCATGTGATATGGCACCACATGATGTTGTTGTTGAACACATGATGTTGTTTTTGAACACATGATGTTGATGTTGAACACATGATGTTGTTTTTGAACACATGATGTTGTTGTTGAACACATGATGTTGTTGTTGAACACATGATGTTGTTGTTGAACACATGATGTTGTTGTTGTTGAACACATGATGTTGATGTTGAACACATGATGTTGTTGTTGAACACATGATGTTGTTGTTGAACACATGATGTCGTTGTTGTTGAACACATGATGTTGATGTTGAACACATGATGTTGTTGTTGAACACATGATGTTGTTGTTGAACACATGATGTTGTTGTTGAACACAGAGGGGAGCAACTAAATTGATTCCAAAACTTAGAGAAAGAGCTGAGAAAGGCGCATACAAATTGCAACAAAGAGGTTAAATGGAGATCATATGGAAGTTTTTAGGATATTGAATGTGTAGGAAAATATTGATAGAAATATTTATTTCTAACATAAGAAGGATATACGACCTAGATGACATCAAGTGACGTTAGTGAGGGAACGGTACAGCTTAGATATCAGAAAGTACCCATTCACGTATAGGACAATAAATTAATGGAACATAGTTTCTACAGATTGTGTCAATGCTAACAGTGTGAATATGTTTAAAAACAAAATTGACGAATATCTCAGAAGGGATAAAACCCTGGTCAAGCGTTTTACGTATCCTGTCTGTCCTGGTGCTGTATGATCCCACAAACACGATGTTGGTAACTGATGTGAATTTCAAATTGTGCGATATCTCTGACAACAAACCTTTCATCAAATCATACCCATGCACTGTATTTACACGTCATATGCAGATAACTTTATTGCAAATATACCGGCGCTAGATCAGAAGACGGATATCATTAATTAATTATGAACTCGGTGTGTGTGTGTGTGTGCGTGTGCGTGTGCTTTTGTGTGTGTTTGTGTGTGTTTGTGTGTGTATGTGTGTGTGTGTGTGTGTGTGTGTGTGTGTGTGTGTGTGTGTGTGTGTGTGTGTGTGTGTGTGTGTGTGTGTGTGTGTGTGTGTGTGTGTGTGTGTGTGTGTGTGTGTGTATGTGTGTGTGTGCCGTCTTTGGACCATCTCTAATATATTTGGATGTAGGGGTCCCAGATGGCAAAACTGTATTTACCGAAAGGACTCTTTTGTGCGTACGATTTCCCCGTAAGGGGGGCTCCTTGCGTCACCTTACCCTAGTTGACACTTTCGTCCTTTGGAATCAAATAAAACATAAAATGCGATAAATATCGCAATACTGACGGATTGCAATAATTATGAGAACGATTAATTCGAACATACATGCGTGCAACTGTTTTAAGTAAACATAGCCAACCGTATCACACGTGATTATCCATTATGATATAATTACAACATAGTTTCAGAGATATCATATGTATTTATAAATACATTTTTTTTACATGTACGGCTAAACAGGGGCAGTCAACTTATTTATTTTTAACTTAACAAGCTAAATGGGTTTACTGACATCAGGGTCATTGACGTGAGGGTTACTGAGATGAGTGTTATTGACATTTTGGTCACTGACACAAAGGACATGACACGGTTATACAACCCTGGTTTGACGATTGACCTGCTCAGTTCGCGAATACATAAGAAACACTTGACTCAGGGAAGTAGAAACAGATATGTCAAAAGCAGAATACAAATGGAAAGAGCTGGAAGCCAAAGTCCAAAACCGTTTCTGATGGAAAGGAGTCGGTGATGGCCAAAGCTCCGTCTAGCAGTTAAAAGGCTTAGTTCAAGTAAGTTCAAGAGTATCGACCCTATGTAACTTGAATATGCGTGTGACACTCGTGACAAAGAGTTTGTATATAAATAGCGATTTTGGTATGAAATTATTTTAGTTAAAGTTGATAAGTTAATTTCCACCAAGGAGCCCACCAGACCACACCGGTACTTACTTCTGCGCCGGACAGATTCACATAAACAGGCTTTATGTAAGTAAGGCGATCAAACATGTGATATTTTAATGAGCACTGTCCGTGAATTGAATTGATTTGTGTCTAGACAATAAATCCAGATTTCTCTCTAATGCACTCACGTACGCACACACGAACACACACATATGCACAAACACACACACGCACACACACACACACACACACACACACACTTTTATTATTTAGGTTGGCACATACAAAATGGCGACCTTTTGAGAATTGCTCATATAATCTTTTTATGCTCCTGAATACATTTTATTATTTAGACTATGTGCTTGTTTGCAGGACGGTTACATCGAAATGCGTTTGTCTTCTACTGTTGCTAGTGGCAACACCAAGTAGAAGTTGGCTGTTCGAGTCCAAAAGTGGGTAAGATCTCTCCTTTTGATAAATAAATTGTTTTTGTCATTGTACTCTTAATATATTAATGTAGCAGTGAAGCAAATTTTATGTTTGCTTTGTAATTCTGACAAAGGAGTTATATCGTCTGTTGTGTTGAAATACACTGGTTGATAAGAAAACGTTGCACACTTCAGAAGCTGCTCTTGCAGAAACACAGGCGAAGAAAGTAACACTGTGCTTTTATTTCTCGTGCCAAATACATTGTAGCTAACAAATTATTTTAACAATGTATACGTTCGATATTTCTAAATTATTAACTTGACCACCTTCTGAAAATGCATGTACAGCTTACTGTTTCTCTGAATCTGCATTCTTGTTATGCAATGCAATTTGCAAAACATTGTTTTTGAACATATTTCAGAATGCTCTGACAAGAAGAACAACGGAGACAGACACATCTGTTGTCATGGTGAATTACACCCACGTCCGGACAACTGGGGGTACCCCACTTGCTGCGGAACAGAACTCTTCAACGCGGAGACGCACATCTGTTGTCGCAGGAGGAACCCCAAGTCTGGCGTAGAGACGCGAGTCACAGAAAATGTGGTTGGAGAACATCTCTCGACAATCTGTGTCGGTGTTTGGAACACATCATAGAAAACCAACTCTAGTAAATACAATGCACGGTATATCTTCATTTTCGTGACATCACCTTTTGAGATACTTGTAAAACCACTAAAATAATAATTAATTCGGACTTTATTTTCATGCTGCTGGCGAGTGAAGTGTCTGTACATTAATGTGGATTCATCTCTGATTTGCTTCTGCAGAGAGATTGTGCATGAATGCGTTGATAAATGATACATTAAAATATGTTCTGATTGTTCGATTTCTTCATGCCTATGCGTCATAAATCGACTAGTGAAAAAAACATGGACGACAGTGTGTATGTGTGTGTGTGTGTGTGCGTGCGTGTGTGTGTGTGTGTGTGTGTGTGTGTGTGTGTGTGTGTGTGTGTGTGTGTGTGTGTGTGTGTGTTGTGCTTGCTTACTTGCTTGCGTGCGTGCGTGGGTGTGTGTGTGCCTACGTGTGTGCACGTGCTTATATGTTGTAAAAGAAAAGTAAACCATGTGGGAAAAATAAAATATATTTTGTGTACTTGTAATTCTGTAATTTAAGTAGACGAAGAGTTGATAACATGACAAATGCAATGTGTATTAATGTTGCAAGCGGCAATGTAGCTGCGTCGACTGACAGGTTGTTCCAGGAAGGATGCGGAATGAATTAAACTGTTTTGTGACTAGGTGGAGGTGAAAAGCTTAATGGTGACTGTGCCGAGAAGGTCTAGCAAGGGATGTGGAGGCTGGTTGTCAATGCGAGTATCTCATGTATTTGAAAAAGTTTGTATTTTGAAAAGTGTATGTTTCGAACAGTTTGTATTTTGAAAAGATTGCCTTGAAAAGAGTCTATGTTTTGGAAAACTTTTTAAGTTTTAGAAAAACTTTGTACATATGAAAAGTTTTGTTTTGAAAAGTTTGTTTTAAAAACTATATGTTTTGAAAAGTTTATGTTTTGAATACTTTACGTTTGGAAAAGTCTATAGTTTGAAGAGTTAAAGAAAATGTCACACATTTAAAGTAAGTGGAGCAACGTGTAATGTCTGCGTGCTATGCTGTTTCGTGGGAATAAATACAATAATCGTCACCACTTGTTTCGCATCTGTTTTATTTATGCACCAAAGAGTAGGTGCTGTAGATCCATATTTACACGAAAGACCATAGCATCTCCACTTGTACTGTACCATCAGTTGCCTGATGGCATAGGGGCTCTTATGGGTGTATTCTACCATCAGGTAAATTGATAGATGTTGGAATGAATATGTTTCAGGTTAATACATTTAAAGTCGGTAGAGGTCATTACAACTTACGAATAATGTTCAATGCAGTAGGCAGATTAGCATACACGTTAAATTAAATGCAGAATAGGCATATGTATGTAAATGTTAGTCATGAATTTTATAATGTGCTAGTCATGAATTATATAATACTACCATGTCATATAACACAAACATGACATAGTTCGCATTCGAGAAAGTGTGGCCATGTTAGATATAAAGACCTGGGGTCCTACATTTTGGAAAGAAATTTGTGGGTGTGGTCATGCTGGAATACGCGGGAGCGGTTATTTTAGAAAGCAACACGTAGGGGCGGCCATTTTGGAATGGGCACAAAAATTATATACATTTATAGAAAATTATAATGTATATATGTATATATATATATATATATATATATATACATATATACATATATACATTATAATTTCTATATATATATATATATATATATATATATATATATATATATATATATATATATATATATATATATATATATATATATATATATATATATATATATATATATATATATATATATATATATATATATATATATATATATATATATATATATATATATATATATATATATATATATATATATATATATATGTATATATATATGTATATATATATATATGTATATATATATATATATATATATATATATATATATATATATATATATATATATATATATATATATATATATATATATATATATATATTGTCGTGCAGCCACAGCTGCGCGGCCTGGAGGGAAATGGAAGAAAAAAAATTCCCTGCCCTTCTCTCCGATCCACACAGGTAAGTAGCTTACTTTCCGTTCTTCTGTCTTATCACTGAGAAGTTCATTTCGCCTATATCTCTCTCAGCGCGGGCGAATCCCAATCAAATGTTGGGTGTAGTACATTGTAATTCATTATAACCTTCCAAACCTGAGTAGTCTTCTGGGCTGTGCGTCCGACTGACTTGTGACACCAAGTAAAGATATGTCTTAACTCTTTATTTAATATAGGTTTATTACCAACATTGACATCACGATACATACGTTGAACTCATGGTCTGACGTCTACACAGATAGTGATGACGCCCACTAAACCGCACAGTGTGTGACGCTTGAACATTCAACTTATGATGTGCTGTCATAAGAGTAACTATGCGGAATGAAACTATTCGTGTCATATGATCTTAAGCTATTTCGTGTTAAATGTATTTCAATTAAGAGTTCCACTTGTTCATTGGCGGACAGCGACGAGTTCCACAAAATCCAAACAGCATAACAAATATCAATTACTTTCATTATCCAGACCAGCTTAACACTGTCGTTAAATCGTCATCCTTATGTGAATGAGAAAAATTGGCGCGCATCACAATCATTGTAGAACATTGTTCCATTTACATTCTTGACACTCGAACGGTGACGCCGGAAACGTCGCAATAATATTTGTTAGGGTCGTAAACGATTTTTCCGCCACAGCAACTATGGGTGGAGTCTTTTGCGTTGACCTTGTCGCCGCAACAAAATTCGGTTTCCTTGTCGAAATACTTCCCGTTGCACCCTGCACAATAAAGAACGATATCAGGTTAAAGGTGCATCCTCAAATAAATTGTTTTGTTTATCTCATTTCAAATTAATATTGGGAAAAAGCAAACCTACCTAGTATCCGCTGCAACATTCTTTTGTAAAATCATGTAGTTTTTGTGAAATCATCAGACACACCATTAAATTACTTGATGTTTGGTCAGACATTAGGTGAAGTGAAAATGGAAACGCTGAAAACTCACGAATGTCACCCTTGGTGAAATTTCCTAACTGTGTCATGTGATCAGCGAGAGGATGGAAGTCACGCCAAGATCGGCATTGACAAGCGCAGTGTTTACCATTTTCGATATCCACTATTTTAGACCTTACGAGATCTAACGAATAATGTCTACTATTTCGATGATTTGAAAAAACTAGGCATTTTTTCCCTTAATTCGTCTGTGGATGTTACATAAACTATTCAATCACAACGTATTTGGGCATCAACGAACCGGATTTGCGATATGTTCGCCCTTTATTTTCGCCGGATTTGTTTTCATCAAGTCAAAATTAATTATCGAAACACAATGAAGTGGCGCCCTCCTGGACTTGTTCCTCAGTTGAGAATATTTCTAACACGCAAAGTAGGGCCATTGCCCCCAGTACTGTCATCTCTCCCCATTGGTTCTGATTTACTCCCACTTTCTGTTGGGCTTGCAAACCTCAAAAGAATGATCACAGAGTTAATGTTTGAGGCCAGTCGCACAGAGTGTATTGATCTTTGCAGGACACAACGAATGTTGGGCTTACAAACCCCAAAAGAATGATCACAGAGTTAATGTTTGAGGCCAGTCGCACAGAGTGTATTGATCTCTGCAGGACACAGCGAATGCTGGGCTTACAAACCTCAAAAGAATGATCACAGAGTTAATGTTTGAGGCCAGTCGCACAGAGTGTATTGATCTGTGCAGGACACAACGAATGTTGGGCTTACAAACCTCAAAAGAATGATCACAGAGTTAATGTTTGAGGCCAGTCGCACAGAGTGTATTGATCTCTGCAGGACACAACGAATGTTGGGCTTACAAACCTCTGAACGAACGCATATTTTAAAGCAACCTTTCGCTCAATATTAGCTTTGTATGTTACACATTTCTGAATTTGAAAGTGACTGCAGCCTTTGCAGACTTCGCATTAGACCCTCCCGTGCGTGCGTGAGTGCGTGCGTGCGTGCGTGAGTGCGTTCGTGCGTGCCTGCCTGCGCCTGTGCTTGCCTGCCTGTGTGCCTGCATGCGTGTTATGAGGGTCATTCCATAATTGCGGTACACTTTTAAGACATTTCTGTCCCAGCAGTTTAGCTACATATCAACGCAACTGTAAAAATATTCCCGTGACGAATTCTGTATTTACTGGGTTCTGTATTTCATTACCTACATATTGTTACGTAGCCAATGCTCTTCTATGAACGAGAGAAATTGGCGTGCAGTACCTTTTTTTTCAATGTACAATCGTGACAATAGAATGGAGGTGCCATAAACTTCACAAAAGTACTCGTTAGGGTCATACACGAATCTTCCGCCACAGCAAGCGTGAGTGGAGTCCTTGGCGTAGACCATGTCATTGCAGCAAAACTCGGTTTCCTTGTCGAAATACTTCCCGTTGCATCCTGCACAACAACGAACGATATCAGTGTTTCGTTTGTTTTATTAATATAGCTTATTCATATAAATACATTGAACATGTTACGTTAAAATCAATTAATTACAAAAGTGACATGGGCCAACAGTGTGTGACAAGGTATATTCAATTTGTGTTCAAGACTAAGTCTACGCTGCACTGTAACAATAGACAATTGGTAAGTTAAAGTTTCCTCCCCAATTCCAATGTTTCGATAGTCACGTTTCAAATTCATTTTGCGAAAAATCAAACCTACATAGTATCACCTGCAACATGCTAGCTCATTTGTGCAACTTTTACATGTAGTTTTTTGTTTACAATCATCATATACACTATTACATTATTTAATCTTTGGTCAAACACGATATTCGATCACATATATGTAAACTTGTTAGACGGGTTAACAACATGACGAATGTTTGAACAAACTGCTATTGCGAAATATGTTGTATTCTTCGTGATAATACCTGTCCCGAAATTCGTTGTCCGTGCGGTTAACCAAACCAAATAACGTCCTAGAAGAATGAATTGTTATTGTATGATGTAATGCATAATCGCTAGATGTCAGTAAATCATTCTCATCAGAATTGCAAAGAAATAGATCGCCACTTTGAATATCAAACCAACCATAGAAGAAAGAAAATGCATAATAATGCTGACAATGTAATATGACCATAGTTTCTTTATAGATATCCATTTTCTCTCAACAATAGCCAACAATAATATAGGATAATATTTCACATTAGCATAAATAATGTTAGCCTAAAATGTCGGTGCGTTCACCCTAAGCAGTTACCGCTCTGGCAATAATTAACCATAACCGACTTGCGTTCAATTGTTATCATGTAAATTATATTTCGTTGTGCATTTATTCACCAATAGGCCTACACAATAAGTAATAATTAAAGTATTTTTTGCAATGCCTACATAAAGAATATGCGTTAACCTTGAGTGTACCGTAGCTTACATTCGACCAGAGATACTTGTATGTCAACGTTTGCTTAAATATATTGGCAGACATACAGACATACATATTTATTTAGACCATACATGTACAAAGTTTGTCAAATTGAAACAACTTAATTATGAATAAAAAGGAGACTCCCATTAAGATATAACATGTCGCTAACATGGGGCCATTATATAGATATAAAGATAACTCGGTTAAATATGATATGTACATTGTTAAAAAATATGTCCAGCTTAAAGCACATCCGCTTAGACGGGCGGTCTATTTGGACAAGGATAAAACATTAGACAAGAACACTGAAAAAGTCATAGAAGTAGCCAATATGACATCCCTCATCCAAATGAAGATTCGCAAACCCTGACGAAACCGGAAAACAGATTCCACAACTTCGTATCATAGAAAATCAAACTATGTATGTTAAACATGGTAGATGATATACGCTTCTGACAGTCAGTTTTATGTGATATGCACATTATGTAGACAAACTGCAAACTGTCTTTAATTATCTATTTTAATCAGTCTCCGTTATGGTCGTCAGGTGTTACATGTTATATTATTATATTGTTACGTAGCCATTGCGTAGCCATTACGTAGCCATTACGTAGCCAGTTCTACGATTTGTATTCCGCGAATCATGTGCGTGAATATGTTCTTGACACGGACGTTATTGCCAAAACATACTCATCACGCTGTAACGTGAAGTGATCGCACAAAAACTGTGTATGGAAATACTTAAGATATTGCTTAGAAAAGAGTATTTTCCGTTGTGAATCACCATTCCTACATGGCACGAGCTTTGTATCGATTATCGCGTCACCACAACATTCTTTGGTCGGATCTCTCGGATATGCGACATGGTAGCAATATATCTCAATGTCTTTGTTGTAGCTTTCTCCTCCGCATTTTGGAAAGGAGACTCAATTTACATGCACGCACGCACGCACGCACGCACACACCCACACACAAAAACACACACACGCTTACTGTAACACACACACACACACACACACTCACACATGCATACACACAAACACACATACACGCTTAACCTAACACAAACATACACACACGCATACGCGCGCGCGCGCTTAATCTAACACACACACACACACACACACACACACACACACACACACACACACACACACACACACACACACACACACACACACACACACACACACACACACACACACACACACACACACACACACACACACGCACACACATACACACACAAACACACACACACACACGCGCGCGCGCGCACGCACGCTCGCACACACGCACGCAGGGAAAGGCAGGACATATAAAAGGTTTTCCCAAAAGCATGATACTTGGCCATTCCTGTTATCGGTAATGGCCAAGTATCAGCAAAGGATGGTTATAATTCGTGTCAAACTTACCATCGTCATCGTCTAATAGAAATGCTTCACGACAGCCGAGAGAGACCAGGATCACGGCGACGATGCCGAGTCTGCCCACGTTGTACCTGCAATGTAAGCCAACAGGACGAATGCAGTTCATGTTGTCTTTCAGTAGAATAGCACAACGACAGTCGTCCAGTACTTTGTCACAAATCGAAAACTCACAACGTCTAATAATGTGCTTTACTTCAAATAAGTAGAGTGTTATCCATACATATTCCAGATAATGTGATGTTCCTTGCGATACGGCTGCAATTGTTGAAATTTCACGGCAACGGCAATAGACAGGAACCGGGTGTAAAATTCATGTTCTGAAGCCGTTCTGAAGAGCCACTTCGGAGAAATATTGACAACTCCTATAAACATACTTCCGCCTCCTATCCTTCGTTCAAGTATTTTGTATGGCTATATCAGGTATCACTTTATTCGAAATATTCCTCCTCGGAAATAATTTGTCATGGCATTATTATTAAATATATTTTAGTTTTAGTGATTTTGTGACAGTTATATGAAATAGTACTGTCAGTGCTACCAAATCGACTGAAATAACAAAAGCAAAGTCAACAAACAAAATACAATTAGACAACTAATGTTTATTAACATCAGCAATATGATAACAATGCAACTGAAACAGTAACACGTTTGACAAATATAATAACTGACACAGCTTGTTTGGTCTATTGAATTAATACTGTTTAATTGGACAAACTGTCGAAAATATCGCCTCAAAACCCGTGTTTTTTTCCAACGGCTCAGATTTAAAGCAGGGACATTGAATGAACCACGTTGAACGGTTGTCTATTGTGAACTTGCCCCAATGTGAAAGTCATCTTGCCCCAGTTGTGGGGTAAGATGGCTAATGTTTGGTAATATTTTTCTCGCTCTCCTTTTAATAGCATGATAAATGTGATTATATTGAAAGAAGGTATACGTGTTACTCTTTCAGTTGTATTGTTATCGTATTGCTGATGTTAATAAAAGCCACGTATATCAACGATAACTACTAATCGTCGTCAACTTGCCTCAGTCTCCCCTACCCTTATATAATATGTAGGTCAGGTTGGAACGCCCTCTATCCTGGTTACCTGACATTCAGGACAACGACGTAGCTGACAAGTGACACTTGTACTTTACGCTCGACTAGAACAGCCTCGGATCAAGCATCGAAATGCACAGCGAACAATACATTCACAAGGGACCTGTGCATAACGGGCAATTCAAGGTCCGCGTACTCATCCATGTATATGCACCAGACTCATTTAACCCTGGTAAACAATACCAATACTTTCTGGACCTGCTGCAGTTAAAGATCAGTGCCATCCAAAAGGTTAATGCGCATATTGCCAACCAAAAAGCAGGCTTGATCATTTTGTTCAACTCTTGTGAAACAAACATTGCAAACTTATTTTGACAGATTGGAGATAGGCGGGGGGACAGCGACCCGGATTTGTGCTTTCCACGGTTACACCACTCATTATCGCCCAACCTTCAGTTTGGCCTTAGGGAGAACGCAAAATGAGTAAATCAGTTCATCAACTGTTCGTAGTTATTTGGAATGAGAGTTGTTGAGCGGTATCGGTTGGAAAATGTTGCCGGACAGATTGAATTGACACGGCTATCAAGACAGTTACCCACCGCGCTGCCTGGTTCCGTTAACCACAATAGTCATTGTAAATAATTATTAATATCCATTTCACTAATTTTAGGTTTAGGTGTGTTTAAGTTTAGGTGGCGCCACTGCTGAACTTCCCTTCCCCGTGGGGCGACCAAGCCACCACCCACCAATGTGTAGTGGTATTATACGTTTGTTTGGACTTTGAAAACTTATGGGACGATCCAGAATAAACAAATGGTATCTGTACAGCTAATCGCTGTGTGTTTTTCTATTTCACCATGAGTAATTTGTGTGTGAGGTCTTTATCATATTCGAGACAATGGCGCCAAAACGATTGTCAGTAACCCTGCAATGTATATTTTGGTTAGATTTCGCTTCATGTGTTTATAGAACGGTTTTCCCATACACACAATCATTAACATCTAGCACGTAGTATAACTAACTAATACATACAAATATATAAATGGCGCATACCGTCGTACTGTTGGGTGTGATAAATATTCACTTTCTGAACAGCTGCTGCTTAAACGACTGACGCCAATCGACCTTTGTACTAACCTGTGACACTCGTAAGTTGAGTGTCGACATAGCTCTTCACAGATTGTATAAACTTCCTGCTAGCCACCTTCGACACAGATTGTGAGATTGCTCTCAGGCGCTTTACATACATAGTGGTATTTTACAGGCCAAAAGTTGCTAAGAGAATAATTATACTAGGAATAGTCTACACAAATGCTAAACATAAATAAGACATGCTAACAAAATAAACATGTTAAAATATTTTATTACACTACTTTAAATATAATTAGTAATAAAAGTAAAAGTAAAAACATGATCATGAAACTGCTAACAAAATTAAATATACTAAAATTTAAAAAGTAAAATGCTTTAAATATATTCATTGATACAAGTCGGAATAAGAATATAACCATAAAACCTGTTAATACAATTATATTAAAATATATGACCATAAATATGCTTAGAAACTGATATATGCAATATCTAATGCATACACATAAAATGTCCCCCCTTATCATGTTATCAGCAAACTGAGACTAACATGTCCCCCCTTATCATGTTATCAGCAAACTGACACTAACATGTCCCTATTATGATGTAGGCATGCGGAATCATTAGTAAAATAAATTATTACACGATCAGGTTATTATCAAAATAGCGCTGTAAGCTATTTAGTGTGGAATTCCATGTGTTGTGGAAAGAATGAAACATTCGTGAGATTTTTAGATGAGAACTTGAAATTCTGCTTATAAATCTCACGAAAAAATATAACGGAATCACTTCGGGTCTGAGCAATTTGATTATATTAAGTAGATGATTCACTTGAGCGGCGCATTTCATTATTGCGGGAATAGGGAGTGACTGCGTCCCAAGGTGTTTCTGTTATCGGTGATTACGCTCACCAACATCGCATAGACGCCAGGCGCATTAGCACAAATAATATGTTATTTGAGCTACTGCTCCATCGTCTCGCACGAATTCACGGGCGAATCATATCACAACGGTGCCATTTATTAAAAAGTTATTACTAATGTACCATAATGTACACTGTATTTGTGATATTTGTGACATTAACTATTACAATGTTGCTGCTGCTGCTGTGCTGCTTCTGCTCTGCTGCTGCTGCTGCAGCTGCTGCTGCTGCTGTTGAAATTCCAGCTATAAATTCGACGAATGTCTGCAGTTCGTCTTGACTGACGTGAAGGTTCGGCTTGAGCACGACGTAGGCTCTCGGCACTTCCCCGGCTCTCTCGTCCGGTTGACCGGGGTGACCCGGTGACGACCTGGCGATCAAATTTAGAGCTGAATTCATTGATAAAACCGTGGGGAAAACAATATGTCTTTGCGGCGACACCACCCAATCGTATACCGATGTCAAGTCAAAAGTCACTTGGTATCACGACACTATGTTACAGCGTCGCTGTACGCAGTTCCAAGCGGATTCCTCCATTAATACATTAATTACCGTTGCTAAAATATTTGCAATTGCACAATAATAATCAACGGTTTGTCAGGTAAAACTAATAACCTTTTAAATATTAAATTGCTATACCAGTATAGCAAAAATAAAATATTGGTTAATGTGTGAAGATGCATTCCTTTATACTTGATCAGTTGTTTGATACGATCAGCTATAACTATTGATCGCTATAACAACGTTCCCATCATCATTAACAAACCCTAGGTCGCCTAAAACACAGTAACAAAACTGCCGAGTTCAACAACCCCTAAATCCATATTTGTAATAAGGGAGAAAAACGTATTCCAAGCTTGAACAGTATATTTCACGGTTAACGTATATTGTATATATATATATATATATATATATATATATATATATATATATATATATATATATATATATATATATATATATATATATATATATATATATATATATATATATACATGTGTGTAAAACAGAGGACCATTTTGCAGGATATATCTAGTAGCTACCCAGTACGCAAAAGTCTGTAAACATGGCTGTCCTTTCATCTTCAGAAATAGCTCCATAGTTGCATGTCGTGGTGGGTGGGTTAAGAGGTTGTTCACCAAGTGTATTTTGCCATTCGAGTCACCCAGTAAAACGAGGATAACAGGACTTTGGTGCACGAAATCATTAATATTAGTATGTGGTAGTACACATAGATAGTAGCGACACATGTTCATCAAATAATTTGTTTTCTCCAACAAATGGACTTAGGGGGTTGTTGAACTAAGCAGCACAGTTCCACCTCAGGCTATAGAATAACTACAACCCTAAAACTAGACATGACTATCGGTGTTGGTGTTGTGTGCGCGCGTGCATGTATGCCTGGTGTCAATGGCGTAAATCCAGAACGAATATCGTAAGCCAATAGTGTCTGCACTGTTGCAAAAGAAGAGGATATTGTCTAAGTCTAGAAAAATCCTACTACTCGAAGTAGTGTATATTTAACCGCCAGATGGCGACGTCGTCTTATTACAAGGTATCCTGGGACCGATGCCGACAAAACGTATGTGTAATTAAAACAAGTGTGGTTTACAGTGACGTATTAGGAGCTGTGACAACATGAGTTTTCATCGTGGTATTGTACGCTGTTCGTCAGCCATGATTCCAACCGTGACGTGGTACATTTATATGTGTGCAAATGTTAGTCATGAATTTTATAATGTGCTAGTCATGAATTTTATAATACTACCATGTCATATAACACAAACATGACATAGTTCGCACTCGAGAAAGTGTGGCCATGTGAGATATAAAGACCTGGGGTCCTACATTTTGGAAAGAAATGTGTGGGGGTGGTCATGCTGGAAAGTAATACGCGGGAGCGGTTATTTTAGAAAGCAACACGTTGGGGCGGCCATTTTGGAATGGGCACAAAAATTATATACAGTTATAGAAAATTATAATGTATATATGTATATATGTATATATATATATATATATGTATACAATATATATATATATATATATATATATATATATATATACATATATATATATACATATATATATATATATATATACATATACATATATATATATATATATATATATATATATATATATATATATATATATATATATATATATATATATATACATATATATGTATATATATATATATATTGTCGCAGCCACAGCTGCCCGGCCTGGAGCGAAATGGAAGAAAAAAATGTCCCTGCCCTTCTCTCCGATCCGCACAGGTAAGTAGCTTACTTTCCGTTCTTCTGTCTTATCACTGAGATGTTCATTTCGCCTATATCTCTGTCAGCGCGGGCGAATCCCAGTTAAATGTTGGGTGTAGTACATTGTAATTCATAATAACCTTCCAAACCTGCGTAGTCTTCTGGGCTGTGCGTCCGACTGACTTGTGACACCATGTAAAGATATGTCTTAACTCTTTATTTAATATAGGTTTATTACCAACATCGACATCACGATACATACGTTGAGCTCATGGTCTGACGTCTACACAGATAGTGATGACGCCCACTAAACCGCACAGTGTGTGACTCTTGAACATTCAACTTATGATGAGCTGTCATAACAGTAACTATGCGGAATGAAACTATTCGTGTCATATGATCTTAAGCTATTTCGTGTTAAATGTATTTCAATTAAGAGTTCCACTTGTTCATTGGCGGACAGCGACGAGTTCCACAAAATCCAAACAGCATAACAAATATCAATTACTTTCATTAATAAGACCAGCATAACACTGTCGTTAAATCGTCATCCTTATGTGAATGAGAGAAATTGGCGCGCATCACAATCATTGTAGAACATTGTTCCATTTACATTCTTGACACTCGAACGTTGACGCCAGAAACGTCGCAATAATATTTGTTAGGGTCATAAACGATTTTGTCGCCACAGCAACTATGGGTGGAGTCCTTTGCGTTGACCATGTCGCCGCAACAAAACTCGGTTTCCTTGTCGAAATACTTCCCGTTGCATCCTGCTCAATAAAGAACGATATCAGGTTAAAGGTGCATCCTAAAATATTTTTTTTGCTTATCTCATTTCAAATTAATTTTGCGAAAAAGCAAACCCACCTAGTATCCGCTGCAACATTCTTTTGTAAAATCATGTAGTTTTTGTGAAATCATCAGACACACCATTAAATTACTTGATGTTTGGTCAGACATTAGGTGAAGTGAAAATGGAAACGCTGAAAACTCACGAATGTCACCCTTGGTGAAAATTCCTAACTGTGTCATGTGATCAGCGAGAGGATGGAAGTCACGCCAATGATCGGCATTGACAAGCGCAGTGTTTACCATTTTCGATATCCACTATTTTAGACCTTACGAGATCTAACGAGTAAAGTCAATTATTTCGATGATTTGAAAAAAATAGGCATTTTTTCATTAACTCGACTGTGGATACTACATACACTATTCAATCAAAACGTATTTGAGCATCAACGAACCGGATTTGCGATATGTTCGCCCTTTATTTTCGCCGGATTTGTTTTCATCAAGTCAAAATTAATTATCGAAACACAACGAAGTGGCGCCCTCCTGGACTTTTTCCTCAGTTGAGAATATTTCTAACACGCAAAGTAGGGCCATTGCCCCCAGTACTGTCATATCTCCCCATTGGTTCTGATTTACTCCCACTTTCTGTTGGGCTTGCAAACCTCAAAAGAATGATCACAGAGTTAATGTTTGAGGCCAGTCGCACAGAGTGTATTGATCTCTGCAGGACACAACGAATGTTGGGCTTACAAACCTCAAAAGAATGATCACAGAGTTAATGTTTGAGGCCAGTCGCACAGAGTGTATTGATCTCTGCAGGACACAACGAATGTTGGGCTTACAAACCTCAAAAGAATGATCACAGAGTTAATGTTTGAGGCCAGTCGCACAGAGTGTATTGATCTCTGCAGGACACAACGAATGTTGGGCTTACAAACCTCAAAAGAATGATCACAGAGTTAATGTTTGAGGCCAGTCGCACAGAGTGTATTGATCTCTGCAGGACACAACGAATGTTGGGCTTACAAACAAATTTTTAAACATGTTTTTACATATTTTGTGTGTGTGCGTGTGTGTGTGTGTGTGTGTGTGTGTGTGTGTGTGTGTGTGTGTGTGTGTGCGTGCGTGCGTGCGTGCGAGTGCACGTGTGCGCGCGTGTGTAGTAATATTAAACCTGTGTGTTTATGTCCATACCTTTTTCGTCATTGTGAACAACTTTTCCGCGCACGCAGTCGCTCGCACGTGTGTCTATCAACTGGCGGTCACAACAGTCAATGTTGGGATCTCTCGGGTACAGCATCTCGTCGCAACAGAGATGTTCGTTCCTGTTGTAGGACATACCGTGACAACCTGAAACACGGACACTTCTGAACGAACGCATATTTTTAAGCAACCTTTCGCTCAATATTAGCTTTGTATGTTACACATTTCTGAATTTGAAAGTGACTGCAGCCTTTGCAGACTTCGCATTAGACCCTCCCGTGCGTGCTAGCGTGCGTGAGTGCGTGCGTGCGTGCGTGCGTGCGTGCGTGCGTGCGTGCGTGCCTGCGCCTGTGCTTGCCTGCCTGTGTGCCTGCATGCGTGTTATGAGGGTCATTCCATAATTGCGGTACACTTTTAAGACATTTCTGTCCCAGCAGTTTAGCTACATCTCAACGCAACTGTAAAAATATTCCCGTGACGAATTCTGTATTTACTGGGTTCTGTATTTCATTACCTACATATTTATGTAATTTTTACATGTACATTACACATTGCTCTTCTATGAACGAGAGAAATTGACGTGCAGAACCTTTTTCAATGTACAATCGTGACAATCGAATGGAGGCGCCATAAACTTCACAAAAGTACTCCTTAGGGTCATACACGAATCTTCCGCCACAGCAAGTGTGAGTGGAGTCCTTGGCGTAGACCATGTCATTGCAGCAAAACTCGGTTTCCTTGTCGAAATACTTCCCGTTGCATCCTGCACAACAACGAACGATATCAGTGTTTCGTTTGTTTTATTAATATAGCTTATTCATATAAATACATTGAACATGTTACGTTAAAATCAATTAATTACAAAAGTGACATGGGCCAACAGTGTGTGACATGGTATATTCAATTTGTGTTCAAGACTAAGTCTACGCTGCACTGTAACAATAGACAATTGGTAAGTTAAAGTTTACTCCCCAATTCCAATGTTTCGCTAGCCACGTTTCAAATTCATTTTGCGAAAAATCAAACCTACATAGTATCACCTGCAACATGCTAGCTCATTTGTGCAACTTTTACATGTAGTTTTTTTTTTACAATCATCATATACACTATTAAATTATTTAATCTTTGGTCAAACATTAAGAGAAGTGAAAATGGAAACGCTGAAAACTCACGAATTTCACCTTTGGTGAAATTTCCTAACTTTGTCATATGATCGGTGAGAGGATGTAAGCGAAGCTTTTCATGCGCAAATATCACGATATTCGACCACATATATGTAAACTTGTTGGACGGGTTAACAACATGACGAATGTTTGAACAAACTGCTATTGCGAAATATGTTGCATTCTTCGTGATAACACCTGTCCCGAAATTCGTTGTCCGTGCGGTTAACCAAACCAAATAACGTCCTAGAAGAATGAATTGTTATTGTATGATGTAATGCATAATCGCTAGATGTCAGTAAATCATTCTCATCAGAATTGCAAAGAAATTGATCGCCACTTTGAATATCAAACCAACCATAGAAGAAAGAAAATGCATAATAATAATGCTGACAATGTAATATGACCATAGTTTCTTTATAGATATCCATTTTCTCTCAAAAATATCCAACAATAACATAGGATAATATTTCACATTAGCATAAATAATGTTAGCCTAAAATGTCGGTGCGTTCACCCTAGGCAGTTACCGCTCTGGCAATAATTAACCATAACCGACTTGCGTTCAATTGTTATCATGTAAATTATATTTCGTTGTGCATTTATTCACCAATAGGCCTACACAATAAGTAATAATTAAAGTATTTTTTGCAATGCCTACATAAAGAATATGCGTTAAACTTGAGTGTACCGTAGCTTACATTCGACCAGAGATAGTTGTATGCCAACGTTTGCTAAATATATTGACAGACAGACAGACATACATATTTATTTAGACCATACATGTACAAAGTTTGTCAAATTGAAACAACTTAATTATGAATAAAAAGGAGACTCCCATTAAGATATAACATGTCGCTAACATGGGAGCCATTATATAGATATACAGATAACTCGGTTAAATATTATATGTACATTGTTAAAAAATATGTCCAGCTTAAAGCAGATCCGCTTAGACGGGCGGTCTATTTGGACAAGGATAAAACATTAGACAAGAACACTGAAAAAGTCATAGAAGTAGCCAATATGACATCCCGTATCCAAATGAAGATTCGCAAACCCTGACGAAAGCTGAAAACAGATTCGCACGCACGCACACACCCACACACAAAAAAACACACACGCTTACTCTAACACACACACACACACACACACACACACACACACACACACACACACACACACACACACACACACACACACACACACACACACACACACATGCATACACACAAACACACATACACGCTTAATCTAACACAAACATACACACACACGCACGCGCGCGCGCGCTTAATCTAACACACACACACACACACACACACACACTCACACACTCACACACACACACACACACACACACACACACACACACACACACACACACACACACACACACACACACACACACACACACACACACACACACACACACACACACACACACACACACACACACACATACACACACACAACACACACACACACACACGCGCGCGCGCACGCACGCTCGCACACACGCACGCATGCACGCAGGGAAAGGCAGGACATATAAAAGGTTTTCCCAAAAGCATGATACTTGGCCATTCCTGTTATCGGTAATGGCCAAGTATCAGCAAAGGATGGTTATTAGACGTGTCAAACTCACCATCGTCTTCGTCAAATAGAAATGCTTCACGACAGCCGAGAGAGACCAGGATCACGGCGACGATGCCGAATCTGCTGCCCACGTTGTACCTGCAATGTAAGCCAATCGGACGAATGCAGTTCATGTTGTCTTTCAGTAGATTAGCACAACGACAGTCGTCCAGTACTTTGTCACAAATCGAAAACTCACAACGTCTAATAATATGCGTTACAAATATGTAGAACACTGAGTGTTATCCACACATATTCCAGATAATGTGATGTTCCTTGCGATATGGCTGCAATTGTTGATATTTCAAGGCAACGGCAATAGACAGGTACCGAGTATCAATTTTCTGTTCTGAAGCCGTTCTGAAGAGCCACTTCGGAGAAATATTGACAAAACCTATAAACATACTTCCGCCTCCTATCCTTCGTTCAAGTATTTTGTATGGCTGTATCAGGTATCACTTTATTCGAAATATTCCTCCTCGGAAATAATTTGTCATGGCATTGTTATTAAATATATTTTAGTTACAGTGATTTTGTTACAGTTATGTGAAATAGTACTGTCAGTGCTACCAAATCGACTGAAATAACAAAAGCAAAGTCAAAAAACAAAATACAATTAGACAACTAATGTTTATTAACATCAGCAATATGATAACAATGCAACTGAAACAGTACAACGTTTGACAAATATAATAACTGACACAGCTTGTTGGGTCTATTGAATTAATACTGTTTAATTGGACAAACTGTCGAAAATATCGCCTCAAAACCCGTGTTTGTTTTCCAACGGCTCAGATTTAAAGCAGGGACATTGAATGAACCACGTTGAACGGTTGTCTATTGTGAACTTGCCCCAATGTGAAAGTCATCTTGCCCCAGTTGTGGGGTAAGATGGCTAATGTTTGGTAATATTTTTCTCGCTCTCGTTTTAATTGCATGATAAATGTGATTATATTGAAAGAAGGTACACGTGTTACTCTTTCAGTTGTATTATTATCATATTGCTGATGTTAATAAAAGCCACGTTAATCAACGCTAATTACTAATCGTCGTCAACTTGCCTCAGTCTCCCCTACCCTTATATAATATGTAGGTCACACTTGTACTTTACGCTCGACTAGAACAGCCTCGGATCAAGCATCGAAATGCACAGCGAACAACACATTCACAAGGGACCTGTGCATAACGGGCAATTCAAGGTCCGCGTACTCATCCATGTATATGCACCAGACTCATTTAACCCTGGTAAACAATACCAATACTTTCTGGACCTGCTGCAGTTAAAGATCAGTGCCATCCAAAAGGTTAATGCGCATATTGCCAACCAAAAAGCAGGCTTGATCATTTTGTTCAACTCTTGTGAAACAAACATTGCAAACTTATTTTGACAGATTGGAGATAGGCGGGGGGACAGCGACCAGGATTTGTGCTTTCCACGGTTACACCACTCATTATCGCCCAACCTTCAGTTTGGCCTTAGGGAGAACGCAAAATGAGTAAATCAGTTCATGAACTGTTCGTAGTTATTTGGAATGAGAGTTGTTGAGCGGTATCGGTTGGAAAATGTTGCCGGACAGATTGAATTGACACGGCTATCAAGACAGTTACCCACCGCGCTGCCTGGTTCCGTTAACCACAATAGTCATTGTAAATAATTATTAATATCCATTTCACTAATTTTAGGTTTAGGTGTGTTTAAGTTTAGGTGGCGCCACTGCTGAACTTCCCTTCCCCGTGGGGCGACCAAGCCACCACCCACCAATGTGTAGTGGTATTATACGTTTGTTTGGACTTTGAAAACTTATGGGACGATCCAGAATAAACAAATGGTATCTGTACAGCTAATCGCTGTGTGTTTTTCTATTTCACCATGAGTAATTTGTGTGTGAGGTCTTTATCATATTCGAGACAATGGCGCCAAAACGATTGTCAGTAACCCTGCAATGTATATTTTGGTTAGATTTCGCTTCATGTGTTTATAGAACGCTTTTCCCATACACACAATCATTAACATCTAGCATGTAGTATAACTAACTAATACATAAAAATATATAAATGGCGCATACCGTCGTACTGTTGGGTGTGATAAATATTCACTTTCTGAACAGCCGCTGCTTAAACGACTGACGCCAATCGACCTTTGTGCTAACCTGTGACTCTCGTAAGTTGAGTGTCGACATAGCTCTTCACAGATTGTATAGACTTCCTGTTAGCCACCTTCGACACAGATTGTAAGATTGCTCTCAGGAGCTTTACATACATAGTGGTATTTTACAGGCCAAAAGTTGCTAAGAGATTAATTATACTAGGAATAGTCTACACAAATGCTAAACATAAATAAGAAATGCTAACAAAATAAACATGTTAAAATATTTTATTACACTACTTTAAACATAATTAGTAATAGAAGTAAAATAAGAACATGATCATGAAACTGCTAACAAAATAAACATGTTAAAATATTTTATTACACTACTTTAAACATAATTAGTAATAGAAGTAAAAGTAAGAACATGATCATGAAACTGCTAACAAAATAAACATGTTAAAATATTTTATTACATTACTTTAAACATAATTAGTAATAGAAGTAAAAGTAAGAACATGATCATGAAACTGCTAACAAAATAAACATGTTAAAATATTTTATTACACTACTTTAAACATAATTAGTAATAGAAGTAAAAGTAAGAACATGATCATGAAACTGCTAACAAAATAAACATGTTAAAATATTTTATTACACTACTTTAAACATAATTAGTAATAGAAGTAAAAGTAAGAACATGATCATGAAACTGCTAACAAAATAAACATGTTAAAATATTTTATTACACTACTTTAAACATAATTAGTAATAGAAGTAAAAGTAAGAACATGATCATGAAACTGCTAACAAAATAAACATGTTAAAATATTTTATTACACTACTTTAAACACAATTAGTAATAGAAGTAAAAGTAAGAACATGATCATGAAACTGCTAACAAAATTAAATATACTAAAATTAAAAAAGTAAAATGCTTTAAATATATTCATTTATACAAGTCGGAATAAGAATATAACCATAAAACCTGTTAATACAATTATATTAAAATATATGACCATAAATATGCTTAGAAACTGATATATGCAATATCTAATGCATACACATAAAATGTCCCCCCTTATCATGTTATCAGCAAACTGACACTAACATGTCCCCCCTTATCATGTTATCAGCAAACTGACACTAACATGTCCCTATTATGATGTAGGCATGCGGAATCATTAGTAAAATAAAGTATTACACGATCAGGTTATTAGCAAAATAGCGCTGTAAACGATTTAGTGTGGAATTCCATGTGTTGTGGAAAGAATGAAACATTCGTGAGCTTTTTACTCGAAATTCTGCTTATAAATCTCACGAAAAAATATAACGGAATCACTTCAGGTCTGAGCAATTTGATTATATTAAGTAGGTAATTCACTTGAGCGGCGCATTTCATTATTGCGGGAATAGGGAGTGACTGCGTCCCAAGGTGTTTCTGTTATCGGTGATTACGCTCACCAACATCGCATCGAAGCCAGGCGCATTAGCACAAATAATATGTTATTTGAGCTACTGCTCCATCGTCTTGTACGATTCACGGGCGAATCATATCACAACGGTGCCATTTATTAAAAAGTTATTACTAATGTACCATAATGTACACTGTATTTGTGATATTTGTGACATTAACTATTACAATGTTGCTGCTGCTGCTGCTGTTGCTGCTTCTGCTGCTGTTGCTGCTGCTGCTGCTGCTGCTGCTGCTGCTGCTGCTGCTGCTGCTGCTGCTGCTGCTGCTGCTGCTGCTGCTGCTGCTGCTGCTGCTGCTGCTGCTGCTGCTGCTGCTGCTGCTGCTGCTGCTGCTGCTGCTGCTGCTGCTGCTGCTGCTGCTGCTGCTGCTGTTGAAAATCCAGCTATAAATTCGACGAATGTCTGCAGTTCGTCTTGACTGACGTGAAGGTTCGGCTTGAGCACGACGTAGGCTCTCGGCACTTCCCCGGCTCTCTCGTCCGGTTGACCGGAGTGACCCGGTGACGACCTGGCGATCAAATTTAGAGCTGAATTCATTGATAAAACCGTGGGTAAAAACAATATGTCTTTGCGGCGATACCACCCAATCATATACCGGTGTCAAGTAAAAAGTCACTTGGTATCACGACATTATGTTATGCTGTACGCAGTTCCAAGCGGATTCCTCCATTAATACATTAATTACCGTTGTTAAAATGTTTGCAATTGCACAATAATAGTCAACGGTTTGTCAGGTAAAACTAATAACCTTTTAAATATTAAATTGCTATACCAGTATAGCAAAAATAATGTGTGAAGATGCATTCCTTTATACTTGATCAGTTGTTTGATCAGCTATAACTATTGATCGCTATAACAACGTTCCCATCATCATTAACAAACCCTAGGTCGCCTAAAACACAGTAACAAAACTGCCGAGTTCAACAACCCCTAAATCCATATTTGTAATAAGGGAGAAAAACGTATTCCAAGCTTGAACAGTATATTTCACGGTTAACGTGCTTCGTATATATATATATATATATATATATATATATATATATATATATATATATATATATATATATATATATATATATATATATATATATATATATATATTTCTGAAGATGAAAGGACAGCCATGTTTACAGACTTTTGCGTACTGGTAGCTACTAGATATATCCTGCAAAATGGTCCTCTGTTTTACACACACACACACAATATATATATATATATATATATATATATATATATATATATATATATATATATATATATATATATATATATATATATATATATATATATATATATATATATATATATATATATATATATATATATATATATATATATATATATATATATATATATATATATATACATGTGTGTAAAACAGAGGACCATTTTGCAGGATATATCTAGTAGCTACCCAGTACGCAAAAGTCTGTAAACATGGCTGTCCTTTCATCTTCAGAAATAGCTCCATAGTTGCATGTCGTGGTGGGTGGGTTAAGAGGTTGTTCACCCAGTGTATTTTGCCATTCGGGGCACCCAGTAAAACGAGGATAACAGGACTTTGGTGCACGAAATCATTAATATTAGTATGTGGTAGTACATATAGATAGTAGCGACACATGTTGATCAAATAATTTTTTTTCTCCAACAAATGGACTTAGGGGGTTGTTGAACTAAGCAGCACAGTTCCACCTCAGGCTATAGAATAACTACAACCTTAAAACTAGACATGACTATCGGTGTTGGTGTTGTGTGCGCGCGTGCATGTATGCCTGGTGTCAACGGCGTAAATCCAGAACGAATCTCCCTAGCCAATAGTGTCTGCACTGTTGCAAAAGAACAGGATATTGTCTAAGTCTAGAAAAATCCTACTACTCGAAGTAGTGTATATTTAATCGCCAGATGGCGACGTCGTCTTATTACAAGGTATCCTGGGACCGATGCCGACAAAACGTATGTGTAATTAAAACAAGTGTGGTTTATAGTGACACATTAGAAGCTGTGACAACATGAGTTTTCATCGTGGTATTGTACGCTGTTCGTCAGCCATGATTCCAACCGTGACGTGGTACATTTATACACTTGAGTGACTAACTACACCATCATTTGATTAATTTGACATCTAACAAATCACCGCGTTTTTTGCCGTGCGCCAAAACGATTGCGTATCTATATCAAGGTGTGCTCGATCGATGGAAAGGTCAGATCGACATATTTTTTTGCGCTTTGACACTGGCATTGTGATTTTTGTTAACTCTAGGATCGGCCAAGGGTAGTGACCCATTAGTTTACTATGTAGCGGCACAACGGAAAAACACGGGAAACAAATCAAAATAGTTCAGCCAAAGGGGGCATGGCTATTTCGGTTCTGCCCCCTAAACATACCACTGGCTGTAGGCGTTATTGTTGGTAAGATCTATTCATTGATGTCACAATAATTTGCAAAATATTTTTTGGACCATGATCGGTCGTGTATCCCTACGTGATTCGTCTGCAAACAGTTTATCGACAGATGATTGGCAGGTGTCCATCAGAGTCGTCACGTGTAATTTCGGGTAGCGTCTATTGAGTCATGCTTATCCGACTCTCGCTCGCTTTACAATAACAATGAATGAAATTAACCAAACAAAGAAACGTCATTTATTGCTAAACGTGACATTTTATCTGATAGCTCAAATGTGCTGTCTTGCAAGCTTCTTATAACATTGACAACAAGACAAAAACTGCCTGAAATTATTAATTAACCTTAATAATTTAAAATATTAGTTAACATACCTACTACAGGACGTTTCCAGTTTCGGCCTCGCGCATGTGAAACAACCTCCCTCTAAACACAAAAAAAGCATTTTTTTTAGCAACTTTTAAATACGCACCTTTTGTGTCTTACCATATATAGCTACACAGATGTACACATACATGTACGATGTACTGCATATATGTGTGCACATGTTATATATTTTTTCAGCGACGTTTAAAGACGCACACTTTTGTGTGGCATAGCTATATAGATGTATACATATGTGTACGATGTACTGCATAGATGTGTACATATATTAGTTAATGTTATGCGATTTATATATGTATGTACATGGAATGAGTAACTAAATAGATGTATCGGAAGCATTTATTTTGATTCATCATATATACAACGTCGTCAAATCGGGCAAAACAAAAGCGTTGATATGAAACTGCGACTCCACCTAGTGAATGGATCATTTATTATTAAACCGCGCACTCGCTAACACTGGCGCTACTGACGATATCATTTTTACGCATGCGCGGAAGTTGAACAATCCAGCGAACTCCGCTAGGTGCTGGAACGCCTAGCGACGAGGCATTTTATTCGTCCGATTAACAGACAACGACATCCGATTAACAGACAACGATATAATGAACTAGAAATTTGCTAACAATGTCGAACTAAAACATTATCTTCATTCAACTTGTGAATTAATTCTCGCAAAAACATTTTATTTTCTCGATAACCGACAATTTACATTTTTCTTGTGGACAGTCACGTGGCTGACGCTGAGTGACATCACAGACGGCGTCCATGCTTCGTAGCCCTTAAGCGTCTAGTCGGACCGGCCACGAAGTGCCACGTACCAGCCATCCCGACAATGAGGAAGCGCAGATTACAAGCAGCGGAAAACATAAGAACTGCGCGAACTTGGAGCAAATAAGTGGACGCGTTGCTTTATTATTATTAGCGTCATATTCTATGTGCATTATGTTATATATACAATCGTAATTTCGTGCGATTATAGAGCCTACCTAGTTTTTCGTTTGTTGAAATCGCGGCCTTGTTATGGCAGGCTATGCTGACGACAGTTAACAATGCACAATCTGTATTCGTTGATTTAATGTTAACATATCTTCTATCGAATGTGTGCACATCATTGTTGGATAGAGGATATTTATATATTAAATTTTGTTTTGTCCTTGATAAAGGTCAAGTGATATGCCGTAATTAAAAAATGATCGTTGTCATTGATAATGTAAAGGAACGCTTGCTAATCCGTTCGGAATCTCGAGCAATTGTTGCTAGTCGTGGTATCCATGCGCGAACGTACAGTTGGAACTTTCGCGAGTGAGTATCGAACATAAATCAGCTGGATAGTTACCTGAAGAGTTTTGGGATGAAAAAAGACATATTTATGGGTTTACACACATATTGTTACACACGGGCTTCCAAAATCATTGAAAACCAGATTAAAGTTATATAAAATGTTTAATTAACCTCATTATTTTCATTAATAACTAAATGCATTGATATATATATATATATATATATATATATTGGCAAAACGTAGATCCTTTGTCTTGATATTTCATCAGAGCTTCAAACTTATTAAAAATGTCGACCTTATTGGTAAGATATCAAATTATAGAGGTTTAAAAAATTATTTGTTAATGGGGTATTTGGTCCGTGTTATAATTCATACCTGTACAGCAACAATGAATGAAATTAACCAAACAGAGAAGCGTCATTTATTGCTAAACGTAATATTTTATCTGATAGTTAAAATTTGCTAGCTTGCAACCTACTACAACAAGAACAAAAATGGCTGAAACTGTTAACTAACCTTAATAATTTAAAATATTAGTTAACATACCTGCAACAGGACGTTTTCAGTTTCGGCCTAACGCATGTGAAACAACCTTCGTCTCAAAACAAAGAATCTATTTTTAAGCAACTTTTAAATATGCACGTTTTTGTTTCTTACCATATATAGTTACACAGATGTACACATACATGTACGATGTACTGCATAGATGTGTGCGCATGTTAGATATTTTTCAGCGACTTTTAAAGATGCACATTTTTGTGTGGTATAGCTACATAGATGTATACATATGTGTACGATGTACTGCATAGATGTGTACATATATTAGTTAATGCTATGCGATTTATATATGTATGTACATGGAATGAGTAACTAAATAGATGTATCGGAAGCATTTATTTTGATTCATCATATATACAACGCCGTCAAATCGGGCAAAACAAAAAGCGTTGATATGAAACTGCGACTCCACCTAATGAGTGGATAATTTATTATTAAACCGAGAACTCGCCAACACTGGCGCTACTGAGGATATAATTTTTACGCATGCGCGGAAGGTGAACAATCCAGCGTACTCCGCTAGTTGCTGGAACGCCTAGCGACGAGGCATTTTATTCGTCCGATTAACAGACAACGACATCCGATTAAAAGACAACGACATCCGATTAAAAGACAACGATATAATCATTTAGAAATTCGGTAACAATATCGAAGTAAAACATTACTTGCTAATCCGTTCGGAATCTCGTTCAATTGTTGCAAGGCGTGTTATCCATGCGCGAACGTACAGTTGGAACTTGCGCGAGGGAGTATCAAACATAAATCAGCTGGTTGGTTAGCTGAAGAGTTTTTGGATGAAAAAAGACATATCTACGCGTTTACACACATATTGTTACACACGGGCTTCAAAAAACATTGAAAACCAGATGAAAGTTATATCAAATTCTTAGTTAACCTCATTAGTTTTCATTAATAACTAAATACATGGATATATATTGTCAAAACATAGATCCTTTGTCTTGACATTTCACCAGAGCTTCAAACTTATTAAAAATGACGACCTTAATGGTAAGATATCAAATTATAGAGGTAACGCCGCAATTGAACGTCCTGTGCATTGATTCACATGAATGTAGTACAGTGAGTGGTCCTTTTATTAGTAAACCGCGCACTCGTCAACAGTGGCGCTACTGACGATATAATTTTGACGCATGCGCGGAAGTTGAACAATCCAGCCAACACCGATTGGGGCTGGTACGCCTAACGACGAGGCATTTAATTCGTCCGATTAAAAGACAACGACAGTATGATTTTGAAATTCAGTAACAATGTCGTAGTAAAAAATTGTCTGCGGTCAACCTGTGAATTAATTCTCGCCAAAACATTTTATTTTCTCGATAACTGACAATTTACATTTTTGTGGTGGACAGACGGCGTCCATGCTTCGTAGCCCTTAAGCGTCTAGTCGGACCGGCCAAGAAGTGCCACGTACGGGTCATCCCGACAACGAGGAAGCGCAAATTACAAGCAGCGGTAAGCATAAGATCTGCGCAAACTTGGAACATGCAAAATGCTGCCGAAAACATAAGAATTGCACGAACGTATAATAGATAAGGCGTGTGTCACTTTACTATTAATATCTTCATATTCCAGGTGCATTATGTTATATAGTTAATCGCAATTTCCCACGATTATAAACCTTCCTGTTTTCAGAGTCTCAACCTTCTTGTCACTAGGGCTGTTAAACTATATTCTTTTAGGGAATATTCGTTTCTAAGGTCTCTCTTTTCTTGAATCATTTTAGTTGTTCTGCTTTGTATTCGTTCAAACGGTTTATAGCGTTCTGATGATATGATATACAGTATTCTAAATGAAACGTAACTATTGCTTTAATACAGAGGTTTAATTAACTTGTTTTCCATGTATGTTATATTTCTCCTAATAACCCGATACATTTATTATCCTTCGAAAATGCATAACCACACTGCACTGAAACGTTCATATCAACTTATTTGTACACTCCTAAATCCTTTTCTTGTACAGTGCTATCTCCCATATTATTGTTTACATCCAAGTTCCTGTGTCCTATGAGTAGGCATTTACATTTCCCAAAGTTGCCTCACATCTGTCATTTTTTAGACCATTTGACTAAATTAATTCATCTGCAAATCTCAGTGTGTTGCTTGTTATATTATTATGCCAACCACGATATCATTATCTTTTAATTTAAGGAGTAGACTTTGATGTGGCACTCTGCCTAAAGCTTTCTGAAAATCTAAGTAAATAATATTTACTTGTGATCCCTCGTCTATCCACTTAGTTGTTTCTTCCAACAAAACATGACATATTTTTAAAGCATGACCTCACTTTTAGGAATCCAGGTTGAGATGGATTTAATAATTTATGCCTAACGAAGAAGGCCACTGTATGTTCTGTTATTAAGCTTTTCTAATAATTTACAAATCACTTATGTTAGACTCACTGGTCTGTATATATCTATCTTATTTCTCGAACCCTTTTTGAACAATGGTTTGATGTTTGCTTATGTCCATTCAAAAGGAGCCAGTTCCTCTTCTTATGACAAGTTGAGCACTATATGTGTTCTACTGTTGCCATTAGTATTCCTGGCGGAATGCTTACTCCGGATGAGTTCCTATACTTCTCTGCCTTCATTTTCTTAGCTACCTTTTCTAGAGTTACAATTAACTGCCCTTAGTAGTCCGATTTAGCCTCCTGAAATTTAGCATCTGGAACTGATAATAGTCTCTCTGGTAAACACTGAACTGAAGTATCCACTTAGGCATTCCGCCATTAAGAAATTGATGTATATTTCCAGCACTCTCTTTTAGTGGTCCAACCTTTTCTCGTACGTTTTGTTTAATCCTGACGTATGCATAAAACCTCTTGCTGTCATTGTTTATGTTAATTGCAATTTTATTTTCATAGCGTCTATTAGATTATCTCATTTCAGTCTTAGCTGCATTAAGTGCCTCTTTGTAATTTGTGTAGTATTCTGCCTTTCTGGTACGCCTATAAACCAAACACATAGTTTGCTTGTACGCTATTTTTCTAATAGCTTCTTGTGATAAGTGTTTCTTTCTAGAAATTTGTCTTTGTTTTATCAAGGGAACAAATTGTTCAATATCCTTCTCGGCCATCAACATGTCACCTTTCCCTCCTGTCTCCCGGCTTTATTGCGCTCATGTCGCCTCTTGACGCCTTCGTTATCTTCTCCTTCGCTCCCGTCGCCTTCCCTCCCGTCTCCTTCGTTCCCGTCGCCTTCCCTCCTGTCGCTTTCGCCCCTTTCTTAGACACTCCCGTTTCCTTTCGCCCCGTCTCCATGCATCATTCCTTACCTCCTCTGAGCCGCCACCCAGGATGATGTGAGCTCACCCTAGCATGTATCTCATCGCCGCCCTCTACTTTATCACCCACTGTTCCCCACCGGAATCACTGTCTCAACTTACACCTTCCCTTCCCACCAACACCAAAGCGAGGCGCCTCAGCATATCCATCTCCACCTCTAGTCCCTTCATGTTCGCACCTCCCCTACACGCAAAACTTAAACTATCCGTCTGAACCTCAGCCCAGGACTTCTCAAATCCGGACTTGATGAAATCCACCCAGTTGCTGCAACTCTCGCATATCAAGAGCCTTAAATCACTGTATTGGTTCCCTGTCCGACATCGCATAAAACACATGACATTCAAGTAACACTAACGATAACACTAATGATGATCCTGATATGAGTGTGATATGTGGTAATATTTGTTTTATTATAAGAAGTTTTGTTCCGGCAGCTAACACAAAATCAGTGATACAATAACAATATGTGCATGACTGACATAGCACTATATGAATATATACTGACTGTACCAATATTATTATTAAGTGCAAAATGCAAATCTAAATAGTTATACCTTGATGTAATCAGCGTGTGCAAATAACACCTGTCCGGTATCGCATTATTTTAAAGCACTGCACAGTTACCTATCAAGCAGTTTCATTCAAGCAACCCTCATATTTACATTCACTGTTCACCCCTGCAAGACAGCCTAGACAACTTAGATCATCTAATTATAATCTTCATTTTGTTCCCAGTGTTAGACAAATGTCGGGAGTAGAGCTTGTTCAGTTGCTGCACCGACTCTGTGGAATTCACTCCCTATTAGCGTTAAATATGTAGGAAATATAACAACATTTCGCCGTAAACTAAAAACCCACATGTTTTAACTTGTTTATCCTCCATATCTCCTCAGCGTACCACTCGTATTGTTTACAACTGGAACTGCTTACCGAATAGGAACAGCTCAACCCCTTTTCTTTTGGTTCGCTGACGAGCTTGGTTTTCCCGATGATTTTAGCACAATAGAATATTGCATTTATATTATATTTTATATTTATTATATATTATATATTATTGTATTTATATTATATTTGAACACATATAAGTGTGTGAGTCTGTATGTCTGATCCCTTATATATCCGTCAGTTTCGCAGGTATGGAGCTGAAATTGGGTAGGCATGTCCGGGTGCTCATTTGAAATCCCCCGGGTTGGGGTATTACGTCGAAGGAACCACTGTGGACATTTGACTCAGAACAATATATAAATATATATATATATATATATTATACGTATCGTCACAAAAATAGCAAATTCATCAATAGCTTACCTAGAAATCTCCAAGTTGGCCAACAACACTTAGAAACCAGGTCTTATTCCGCATTTGTCAGACCGCAACTGGGGTAGGCTGCTGCCATATGGGACCGCTACACCAAAACATATAAATCAAAACTAGAGATAGTCGAAAGACGAGCATCCCGGTGTGTCTGCTACAACTATAGCCGTGAAGCCAGTGTCACCAACATCCTAAAGCACCTATACTGGCCTTCAACAAAGGAGAGTTGGTGTCCGGCTTGTCATGATGTACAATATCATACATGACATACTCGCATTGTCAATCAGCCTCCACCTCATGCCGTTTGCGAGACGCTCTCGCCACAGTCACCACCAAGCTTTTCAGCTCCCGCTATCACTAAACAATGCAATTCTTTCCGCTTCCTTCCCCGTACAAGAGCTAATAGGAACAACCTGCCAGTCGACGCAGCTACAGCGCGGCTTTCAAGGGTAATACATACTGCATCTTTCACGCGATCAACTCTTCATCTACTTAAATTGCATTACTACACGCACACATCTGTTCTCTTTCTCCCACATATTTTATAACTTTTCTCTTACAACACGTTTGGACGTGTACATGCATGCACGCACGCACGCACGCACGCACGCACGCACGCAAGCAAGCACGGACGCACGCACGCACACACAAACTTGGCCATCAATAGTTCGGTAGTTTGTGGCTTGGTCGACTATTGTCCTGTAGTTTGTCATCTGATCGACTATTGTCTGGTAGTTTGTCATCTGGTCGACTA
The DNA here is from genome assembly GCA_033239005.1 of Lamellibrachia satsuma. NCBI lineage: Eukaryota > Metazoa > Annelida > Polychaeta > Sabellida > Siboglinidae > Lamellibrachia > Lamellibrachia satsuma. Next base: position 1,259,132 of record BSQZ01000004.1, read on the forward strand.
TTGTATGATAGTTTGTCATCTAGTCGACTATTGTCCGGTGATTTGTATTCTGGTCGATATATGACGAATAGGCAGGAATAAATGGAACAATGAGAACATATTTTAATGAGTTATTTATCAAAACATTCGCGCACGAATCCAGAGCTCTCTGCAGAAGTAAATCTGATATGTATAAGCAGTAAAGTCCAAATGAATTATTATTTTAGTTGTTTTACAAGTATTTCAACCGGTGCTGCCACGATAATGATTGTAATTACTTCAGTTGGTTTTTTACGATGCATTCCAAACACCGGAACATATTGTCGAGACCTTTTCTCCAACCACCTTTTCTGTGACTCGCGTCTCTACGCTAGACTTGGGGTTCCTCCTGCGACAACAGATGTGCGTTCCCCCGTTGAAGAGTTCTGTTCCGCAGCAAGAAGGGTACCACCAGCCGTCTGGACGTGGGTATAATTCGCCTTGACAACACATGTGTTTGCCTACGTAGTACGGCTTGTCAGAGCACTCTGAAATATGTTCAAAGAAAATGTTTTGCAAATTTCAACGCATGAAAACGATGCAGCATCAGAGAAACTGTAAATGCATTTCCATTAGGTAGTTACCGTAATAATTTTGAAATACCTAACGTACACATTGTTGAAATGTATGTTTATTTACATTGTATTTTGGCACGAGAAATAAACGCAAAGTATGATTTGCTTCCAAAAATATCTCGCCTGTGTTTCTGCAAGAGAAGCTTATGGAATGTGCTACGTTTTCTTATCAGCAATTACCTACATAATTGGAATACCTCTAAAGTGTATTCCCAACACAATAGACAATACAACCCTGTTGTTGGAATTACAAAGCAGACATAAACTTTGCTTCACTGCTACATTAAGTGTATAATGCCAAATACAATGCATTTATCAAATGGATAGATCTCACCCACTTTTGGGCTCGAACAGCCAACTTCTACTTGGTGTTGCCACTAGCAGCAGAAGAAGACAAACACATTTCGATGTAACCATCCTGCAAACAAGCACATAGCCTAAAAAATAAAATGTATTCAATCACCTACGAAGAGTAGATACAGGGTATGTGTGTGTGTGCGTTTGCGTGTGTGCGTGTTTTTTGCGTATGTGAGTGCGTATGTTCGTGTGTGCGTACGTGAGTGCATTAGAGAGAAATCTGGATTCATTGTCTAGGTACAAAGCAATTCTCGGAAACTTTTCTCTCTGCAATGCTCCACAAAATATCAAAGACATGCTCTCCTTACTTACATGAAGCCTGTTTATGTGAATCTGTCCGGCACAGCAGTAAGTAACGATGTGGTCTGTTGGGCTCCTCGGTGGAAACTAACCTAGCAATCTGATGTTAACTAACTAAACTTGACAAGGAAAATGTCAAGTTTTGTTTTGGTTATTGACGATAAAGTTAAATCGTTTTTTAAAGTCAGATACTAAATAAAGGTGGACACACACACACACACACACACACACACACACACACACACACACACACACACACACACACACACACACACACACACACATATATATATATGTGTTATATATATATATATATATATATATATATATATATATATATATATATATATATATATATATATATATATATATATATATATATATATATATATATATATATATATATATATATATATATATATATATATATATATATATATATATATATATATATATATATGTATGTATGTATAAGCAACATCAACAAACATGATGGATATAAGGAAAATTAATTACCTGAGGGAAAGCGAGAGCAGTGGCGTCGAGACAGCGAAGTCGCAGGAAAGGGGACGACCAAAGTTACGATGAGAAGACTGCGTTAAGAAAGTCGTGAGAAAGGCGGAGGTTAAAGGAAAGTGCAGCAGAGACAAGCAGCTGAGACAGAGCATTGGAAACGAACGACAGCCGTGGCAGTGCAGCAGGACAAGTATTAGTCGGCTTCGTCCTATTCTGAATGATACTACGAAGAAGAACAAAAAGTAACAGCTGCAGTGACAGATTCACCACTAACCACACTGCCATACACGAAACTCCAAGAATGCACATAAAGCGAAGAACACCCGCGACAGTGGCGCCACCCAGCATATCACCGGTGGGTAGTCTGTAAGCGAAGACGAGATTGTTACGTAACTAGACAATCGCTAGCCACGTGACATGATTTCTTAGTAACGTTAAAATCATGTAGGAAATATTTTATGTTATTGATTGGTCATACTCGTATGGCCTGAGGGTAGCAGTATTGGTCCTGCGGCCTCGGGCCAATACGGCTACACTCTGGCCAATACTAAGGCAATACGAATATGACCAATTGATAATTTTTTATTAATTGACAATTCTACATTATCATGAGTAAATGTATGGGTGATAAATTCATTTCCTCGCCAACCGACGACGACAGTTTATCTAACAATCGGTTTTAGAGTGCGTGCGTGACGCGGTTCTCTTTGATTAAACATAAACATTACCGTCACTTAAGTCCCTTATATATCATTATCTTTTATCTTCAGACGGTACATTATATTCTGACCACTTCGTTTTTTTCTTGTCGACTTGATTTTAATATTTGTTTCCCGCTGTAATGACGTGTATATTTATGCACATTTTAGATAATGAGAACACTATTATTTAATCAGTTATTTAATCATTATGGTGTCTCAGATTTATTAAATGTGGTGTATAATAAACATGTAGTTGCATAAATATATATATATATATATATATATATATATATATATATATATATATATATATATATATATATATATATATATATATATATATATATATATATAATTCATTTGTGATTGATCATCCCACGTTGCCACAGTTCATTCAGCTGTATAAATGAGTACCTGGCAATACAGACAGTGGTGGATATGTGGACGAATAGTCTTCGCGCAGTAATTGCAGCGTGGCTGAATGCTTCCCATATAATTTGAAGTGGCCTTGGAATGAACAGGTCTGCCAAACAAACATTATATTCAACGCCCCGCCCACTTTGAACCACTTTTCACCGTAGCTGTCAATTTGTTGCTTAATTTAAAATTGCGCATGCGCAAGTTGCATAAACTGCTTTCACACTATCACATCGGCTACTTTCCTGTAGCTATTGTTTTCGCGTGCTACATTTACGGAATTTTGGAAGAGAGGTACGTAAATTAATAGATTGCATTAGATGCGCTATGTAATGTTGCATGCTTGATACCAAACCCTGTAAAAGATTATTTCCAATAATTAAGCTTATCTGATTTGTGTTTTTGTACGCGTGCGTTTGTCAAACTGATTTCGCCTTGCTCTTGCGCGATGCGATCGCTGCCCTTGTAGTTATAACTTCTGTATAACATCGTCCTTTCTCTCCTCAATTTTGGCTCCGCAAATATTACCTAATATATGTATAATATAAACGACAATAATGACTGATCTAGTGAAAATAGTACGGTTATTTGCTGTATAAGTAATTAATTATATTGTTAACCATCTTGTGAATACACCTAATTTTAATGTAGCAAATAGAAGCTGAGGAGCTCAACCTCTTGCTTAGCAATCAAATATAATGGTACACCATTTTTGTACACAGAACAAGTAAGTAATTAATTAACTAAATAATAAAAAAATGTATTAACAGTCCAAGTTTAAATATTTTCATTATGTAATATGTGCTATAAAAGTTGAGTACAGAAAAATATACAATATGTATATAATATAGGCATTATCACAGTATTGAGGGGAGCAGTGCCTGAGGAGGGTAAACTATTGACGGCAATTTTTTCCTATTCCAATGTGGGATGCTATATCCAAGTTTATGAAATTCATTAACGTTTGGGCAGAATGACAAATTTTATTATTCTGAAAGCATAACAATGTTATATATATATATATATATATATATATATATATATATATATATATATATATATATATATATATATATGTTTCTTATTTATATGTGAAGCCACAAGAACACATATAATGCATGTATACCTATATCTATGCAACCCTTCATCAAATCATTACACAATGTTCACATATTTTGGCACCGAACTCCTCCCACATTTATGTATGATACAAGTACCACAGTGTAAATATTTGCCATGGTTACCAATGTGCAAAAGAAGAAATGTCGAGATGATTGTGACCTTAAACTACATGAACTATATTCACAATATTCATATGGCAATGGTTTTCAGCTTATTGGTGAAAACTACATTTTATTATTTTAATTCATTAAATTCATTGCAATGCTGAGTTTTTAATTACATTATTGCAGATTAAGTTTTTTTATTGTTAAAATGTACTAGTATAATTCTTTCACATCAAATTTATTTTATGATTGAAATATAAATGTATTGCATGATATTGTAGGAACCGCATATTTCATCTTGTTCTATCGGACGCTCAAATTTATGATTGAAACATAAATGTAAAAACATGCAATTATTATTTCAGTTGGTCTAATTATATAAAATTATTGTTTATTGTAGAATACACTGCCTGTTGGGTATGAATATAATATATGAGCATTCGAGCGTGTTGATGAGCGTATGTTCACAGCTGAAATTTGTGTTCCACTCGATCTTGTTTCAGAGGTTCAGATTTGGCTCAAGCATTACGAAAATGTCAATACAACTTTGCGCATCGCAGTTACGAGACCGGAAGTTAAGGTGTAACTATATGTTAAACAAATTGTACAACAATTCGCTGAGAATGCTTATGAAAAATATTGTAGTGCGAGCAAAATGTTTGCTTATATATTATACTAATATTTTCAAGTTATTTTAGGATATAATTTTGTGTAATTCTTTTGAATACTTATCGATTTGTGATCTAATGATTACTTTCTCATGACGCACTTGTATAAATAAATGTTGTCGTCATTTTCTCCAGCGTACTATTTTAACTTCGTTAATAACATTGGTTATGAAATAAATGATTTGTAGAAACATAATATAATGCTAATTTTCTTCGATTTACCATAAAATAGCATTGTTTCCACACTGACCATATTGGTAATTAAGTAAATTCGTTTAGCCAATATTTCTCTAAAATGAGAATTGTACCATAATAATAGTTTAAATATTAAAATACATTATAAATACTAAATTACTGTTTACTCTTTTACATATCTTAGTCAAAAGTACATCGCTTCCCTATGGCAGCCTTGATCTCGAATACTCCACACTGGCAGTCAAATGCAGTAACCACTACCCTAACACAAATCGTTGGATTACGCACCACTGTTATGTCAATTAAGTCGTAATGCAATACAAATTATCTAACTATTTATATTTTATTTATATATACGCATTTCTTACAGCAGTATATAAATTTATGTCAGTGTTTTATTTCTTCCAAAACACTAATATTATTACAGTTTATCAATAGCGGTAAAGCTGGGGTTGTCACGCATGCGCGGATATATTCTTGCGAGACGACTGACAAAGAGGGTGGAGCTATATGCAAGGTGGACGGTGCGATGGATATACTGTTTGAGAAAAAAGAATTTGCGACCCGGTCAAGAATGATATTTGCCCGATGATTTCATAAGAGATAAACAGTAATTCTCGTCAATTCCCGTTCAGGCTTTTCACAGATACGCACATATATTTATTTTATGAAACCCACAATATTTAAAAATTCCGCACAAATTGTTGCATTTAAGGCACACTCCGCCAATCACACGTCCATTCTAAAGCAGTGGCGAAATATATTTTGTTTCCTTCTAAGCATTTTCCAAGCCGGAATCGTTCACGGGAAGGTATATGTGGCAGTATCCCACCTATTTCGCCGGAACAGAGCATGCACAAAATCTTGGCGAACTGGACTATCTTCAGAACGACCGAGTGTCTTGTGTTGACATGACCATCCACTGTAAGACAGCAACTTCTAGACGTGCCCATCACATCTGAGCTGAATAGCAAGTGTAATCCCATCTCCAGGAATGTAGTATCCTCTACATAACCAGATTCCTTAAAAATAAGTACAAACATTATTCTCTTCGCGGCCACTTACTCGTAAAGATGTTGTCATAAAAATAGCAAATTCATCACTAGCTTTCCTAGGAATCTCCAAGTTGGCCAACAACACTTGAATACCAGGGTTTATCCAGAATTTATCAGATCCCAACTGGAGTAGTCTGGTATCATATGGGACCCCTACACATAAACATACAAATCAATACTGGAGATGGTCCAAAGACGGGCGGCCCGGTATGTCTGCTGTGACTGCAGCCGTGAAGCCAGAGTCAGCAGCATACTAAACTACCTATACTGGCGCAGCCGTCAACAAGTTAGAGTTGATGTCCGGCTTGTTATGCTGTGCAAGATCATACATGACATACTAGCATTGGCAATCAACCTCCAACTAATCGCCCTTTTCGAGACCCTCTCGCCACAGTCACAATGAAGTTATTCAGATAGTTACAAAACAATGCAATCCTTTCCGCTTCCGTCCCCGTGCAATAGCTATCTGGAGCAACCTGCCAGCCGACGCAGCTACAGTGAGGCGTACAGCGGTAATACATATTGCATCTTTCACGCTATCAACTCTTCCTCTACTTAAATTGCATTACTACATGCACACAAAATCTGTTCTCTTTCTCCCACATATTTTATCACTGTTTCTTTCTTTACCTTACTACGTGCACACGCACGCACACCTGGTAGTCTATAGTTCGGTATTTTGTGGTTTGGTCGATCAGTGTATGTAGTTTGATGCATGGTTCAACTGTTGTCCAGTGGGTTTTTTTCTGATCGATATATGACGTATATGCATACATAAGTCAAACAAGGAGAAAAAAAATTAAAGTATTATTTATCACCCATTCGTGTACAAGCCAGAGCTGTCTGCAGAAGTAAATCGTTTATGTATCAACTTTAATATACAGACACTTCACTTGTCAGCAGCGTGACAATAGCGTCCGAATTAATTATTATTTTAGTGCTTTATCGAGTATCTCACCCGGGGTTTCCACGATACTAATGATATATAATTTCATTGTAATTACTTCAGTTGGTTTTCTACGATGTGTTCCAAACACCGGAACAGATTGCCAAGAGCTTTTCTCCAACCACCTTTTCTGTGACTCGCGTCTCTACGCCATACTTGGGGTTGCTTCTGCGACAACAAATGTGCGTCCCCCCGTTGAAGAGTTCTGTTCCGCAACAAGAAGGGTAGGTCCAGATGCCCGGACGTACGTATAATTCGCCAAGACAACAAATGTGTTTGCCTACGTAGTACTGCTTGTCAGAGCATTCTGAAATATGTTCAAAGAAAATGTTTTTCAAATTGCAACGCATAACAACGACGCAGCATCAGAAAATCAGTAAGCTGTAAATGCATTTTCAGAAGGTAGTTATGTTACTAATTTAGAAATACCGAACGTACACATTGTTGACATTTATTTTTAAATACAATGTATTTTGGCACGAGAAATAAAAGCACAGTGTGAATTCCTTCCAAAAATATCTATCGTGTGTTTCTGCAAGAACAGAGTCTGAAGTGTGCAACGTTTTCGTATTAACAATTACTTACATAATTGGAAAACCTCTAAAATGTATTTCCAACACAATAGATAATACAACTATATTGTCAGAATTACAAAGCAGACATCAACTTTGCTTCACTGCTACATTGTTACATTAAGTGTACAATGCCAAATACAATGTATGTATCAAACGGATAGATCTCACCCACTTTTGGGCCCGAGCAGCCAACTTCTACTTGGTGGTACCATTAGCAGCAGTAGAAGACAAAGGCATTTCGATGTGACCGTCCTGTAAACAAGCACATCGACTAAATATGCATTCAATCATATACAAAGAGTAGATACAAAGTATGTGCGTGTGTGTGTGTGTTTGAGTGCATCAGAGAGAAACCTGGATTAATTGTCTATGTACAAAACAGTTCATGGACAATTATCTGTCTGCAGTGCTCCACAACATATCAAAGGTATGCTCTCCTTACTTACATAAAGCCTGTTTACGTGAATTGAATCTGTCCGGCACAGAAGTAAGTAACGGTGTGGTCTGGTGAGCTCCTCGCTGGAAACTAACATAGCAAGCTGAAGTTCACTAACTAAACTTGACATAAGTATTCATACCAAAATCGTTATTTATATGCAAACTCTTTGGCACAAGTGCATATTCAAGTGACATAAGGTCAATACTCCTTGACTTACTTGACCTAAGCCTTTTTACTCCCAGACGGAACATAGGCCATCAGCGAATCCTTTTCTTCGGACACGGTTTTGGACTTGGGCTTCCAACTCTTTCTATTTGTATTCTGCTTTTGACATCTCTATTTCTACTTCTCTTACCCAAGTGTTTCTTCTGCGTTCTCGAACGGAGCAGGTCAATCGTCAAACCAGTGTTGTATAACCGTGTCATGTCCCTTGTGTCAGTGACCAAAATGTCAATAACCATCGTCTCAGTGACCCTCATGTCAATGACCCTGATGCCAGTAAACCCATTTAGCTTGTTAGGTTAAAAATACATTAGTTGACTGCCCCTGTTTAGCCGTACACGTAAACAAATGTATTTATACATTTATATGATATCTCAGAAATGATGTAATTTTAGCAAAACTTGATAATTAAGTGCGATGCGGTTAGGTATGTTTACTTATGACAGTTGCATCCATGTAGACTCTATGTTGGAATTAATCGTTCTCATAATTATTGCAATCCGTCAGTTTTGCGATATTTATATGATCGTATTTCATGTTTTATTTGATTGAAATTCAAAGGACGAAGGTGTTAACTACGGTAGGATAAGGCAATGTTTAACAGGAAATCGTATGCGAGAAAGAGTCCTTTCGGTAAATATAGTTTGCGTCTTATGCATGATTTAGTTTATTATCTTAGGTACATTCCGTTTGTTGAAATTGTTGACATACTAAGTCTTTTTAAAAGTTGCAATCAGCTTAGCAGAGGATCCTATGGTTTGGAAAGAAGCCCACCCACGGGACAAGAAGCCCCGCTGGGCGTTTGAAATATTACAATTTCGGAATTTGAATATAATTAAATTGATCGTATTCCGCCCACAACGGATACATTTATGCCACTATTGTGGAGGAGGGTAACAATGTCTCGCATAGGGGCGCCTTGCCACTTCTTAACCTACTAAATGCAATACCAACATATATTATTTTACAGTATGATTATCTACACTACTTGAGTGACCCCTCGCTGTCCTCCGGGAGGGGTCACCCTTCCATCCTGTTATATTTATTGCCCGGAGTCTTCTGTGCCAGATCATATCTATGATGGATTTACGAGTAAATTATTAAAAACAGTATTACAACTTGCTCAGCCCCCTCATCTCGTGGGTGACTCTGATTAACTGATCGCCTAGCGACATATTTCCAGCAGTCGCCACCGAATCGGTGGCCGGCAATCCAATATCGTCGAAAATAGTCGCCAACTGTCGGTGAATATCTAGCAGTGCCATATAATCATCGACTGGTCGACGATTAGAAAACATTGTTGCCAATCTTTGGTGGAGAACATACGCGTAGAAACAATAGTTTAGTTGCCAACTGAGTTGGCAACTGAAAAACTAAAACTCTCCTTACACATACCGCCTTTTAACTTTGTCGACAACAGTTTGTCAACCGATTATGTGACCAACTTTTGAACATACACATAATTTTCACGTCGTTTCAAACTCCACCCTCAACTGAATTGGCCTTAAATTGAAAAGAATTTCTATGTCAGGTTGACACTGAGGCGCGGTGTTGTCTATTTGGCGTTAGCATATGGAGAGTACTTATCATCTAACTAGTGAGTTTAAGTTGACCCGGCTGTGAATTCCTATTCTGCACTATATCTTCGAATGAGTTTATGAAATAGTGCAATTTGGCTCAACCAAAATTGCATAAGTATTTTATTGAAGCAACAATGCAAAGATGATTCAAGTAAATGATGCTAATTATTTATGCTAATCTATGCTAAGTTCCCGCTAGGAGTGACACCTGTCGGTACTTCACTGCATAACAGCCGGTGCCATTGCTTACAGGGAATTTCGCATACTTAGTTGACCCTTTGTAAAACCCTGTCTGTCCTGAATTTAGTTTCACAAATCCTTAGCATAATTAATTAACATTTTATCATCTCGCGGGCAATCACTGTTGCTTTTCTAGCTTGATGCATTTCCTGACATTCCCGGTCCTGATTCTCGTTGTCTTCCTTGGTGTCCTAAGGTTCGACTGCATTGCTTCCTTGCGACTTTCACTATGCAGCATCCTCCTCCATCGAATCGAAGGTCATACTTCTCCCAAGTCGTGTTGGTTTGGATGTGTTGTTAATACATACGTAATCCATTAAATCCACTAAGCGAAGCACACACCCCAACAGTGGCGCCACCCAGTATATCACCGGTGGGTATTCTGTAAGAGAAAACGTGATTGTTACGTAATTGGACAATCTAGCCGCGAGACATGATTTCTTAGTAATCATATTCTTATTGCTTTAAGGTAGCCGTATTGCTCCTGCGGCCTCGGCCAATACGGCTACACTCAGGCCAATACTAAGGCAATAAGAGTATGACCAATTGATAATTGTTTATTAATTGACAATTTTGCATTATCATAATTAAAAGTATGTGTGATAAAATCGTTTCCTCGCCAACCGACGACGACAGTTTAAGTAACGATCGGTTTTTGATCGCGTTCGTGAGGCGGTTCTGTTTGATTAAACAGAAACATTACAGTCATTGTTTCCGCAAGTATCCAGTCCCTTATATAATTATTATCTTTTATCGTCAGACGGTACATTATATTCTTACCACTTCGTGTTTTGTTCTTGTCGACTTGATTGTAATATTTGTTTTCCGCTGTAATAACCTGTAAGCTATATATTTTTTCTCATTTTAGGTAATGATAACACTGTTATTTAATTAGTTATTTAATCATTGTGGTGTCTCAGATTTATCAAACGTGGTATATAACAAAACATGTAGTTGCATAAAGTTATATATAATTAATGTGTTTATGTCTTCCCTCATTGAAATAACACGATGGAGTAAAACTCGCTTATCAATTAATATATCGTTCTTTGGTGTTAAAAGATGCAGTGCTTGAATAGACTTTGTAATATGCGAAGTTATTCTAATAATACAGTTGTCCGTACTTTTTTAAATCATCGAAAGAATTGACCTTGACCTGGTAACTCATGAAAGGGTTAATTTTGAACATTCACCTGACCCGGTCAAGAATCATATTTGTCCGATGACTTCATGAGAGTTAAGTAATAATTCTCCTCAATTCCCGTTGCAAACATTTCACAGATACGCATATATATTTATTTTATGAAGCCCACAATATTCTGAAATACAGGTCCGCACAAATTTTTGCATTTAAGGCAAACTGCGCCAATCGAACGTCCATTCAAAAGCAGTGGGGAAATATATTTTGTTTCCTTCTAAGCATTTTCCAAGCCGGAATCGTTCATGGGAAGGTATGTGTAGCAGCAGTATCTTAAGTATTTCGCCGGAACAGAGCATCCACAAAATCTTGGCGAACTGGACTATCTTCAGAACGATCGAGTGTCTTGTATTGAAATGACCATCCACGACTAAGACAGCAACTCATAGACGAGTACATCGCATGTGAGCAGAATGGCAAATGGAATCCCATCTCCAGGAATTAAGTGTCCTCTATAAAACCAGATACCGTAACGATAAGTACAAACATTATTCTCTTCGCGGTCACTTACTCGTAATAATGTTGTCACAACAATAGCAAATTCATCAATAGCTTTCCTAGGAATCTCCAAGTTGGCCAACAACACTTGAAAACCAGGGCTTATTTTTTCAGACCCCAACTGGAGTAGGTTGCTGCCATATGGAACCCCTACACCTAAACACACAAATCAAAACTAGTGATGTTCCAAAGACGAGCAGCCCGGTATGTCTGCAGTAACTACAACCGTGAAGCCAGTGTCACCAGCATACTAAGCTACATATACTGGCGCAGCCTTCATCAAATTAGAGTTGATGTCCGGCTTGTTATGCTGTGCAAGATCATACATGACATACTAGCTTAGGCAATCAGCCTCAAACTCAACGCCCTTTGCGAGACCGTATCGCCACAGTCACCATGAAGTTATCTAGCTCCCAGCAGTTACTAAAAAATTCAATTCTTTCCGCTTCCTTCCCCGTGGTATAGCTAATAGGAACAACCTGCCAGTCGACGCAGCTACAGCGCGGCTTCCAAGGGCAATACATACTGCATCTTTCACGCTATCAACTCTTCCGCTACTTAAATTGCATTACTACACGTATACAACATATGTTCTTGTTCTCCAACATATGTTATCACTTTTCTCGTACAACACATAAGCACGTGCACACGGACGCACTCACGCACTCTCGCACACAAACACACACACGCACGCACGCACGCACACAAACCTGGTCGTCTATAATTCGGTAGTTTGTGGTTTGGTCGACTAGTGTCTGTAGTTTGTTGCATGGTTCGACTCCTGTCCGGTAGTTTGTCATCTGGTCGACTATTGTTTGGTGGTTTGTTTTCTGATCGATATAATTATGACCCATAGGCAGGAATAAATGGAACAAAGAGAACACATTTTAATGCATCATTTATCCACGCATTCGTGCGCAATACATAGTTGTCTGTATAAGTAAATCGTTTATGTATTACCATTAATATACAGACACTTCACTTCTCTGCAGCGTGACAATAAAATCCGAATAAGTTATTAGTATCTCAACCGGTGCTGGCACGATAATGATGATATACGCGTGCATTGTAATTACTTCAGTTGGTTTTCTACGATGTGTTCCAACCACCGGAACAGATTTCCGAGATCTTTCCTCCAACCACCTTTTCTGTGACTCGCGTCTCTACGCCAGACTTGGGGTTGATCCTGCGACAACAGATGTGCGTCTCCCAGTTGAAGAGTTCTGTTCCGCAACAAGAAGGGTAGCGCCAGCCGCCCGGACGTACGTATAATTCGCCACGACAACACAGTTGTTTCCCTTCGTTGTACTGCTTGTCCGAGCATTCTGAAATATGTTCAAAGAAAATGTTTTGCAAGTTGCAACGCATAACAACGACGCAAAATCATAGAAACAGTAAGCTGTAGATGCATTTTCTGAAGGTAGTTATGTTACTAATTTAGAAATACCGGACGTACACATCGTTGACATTTATGTTTAACTACAATGTATTTTAGCACGAGAAATAAACGCACAGTGTGACTTGCTTCCAAAAATATCTCGCCTGTGTTTCTGCATGAGCAGTTTCTGAAGTGTGCAACGTTATCTTATCAACAATTACCTACAAAATTACCTATTAAACATAATACCTCTAAAGTGTATTTCCAGCACAATAGACAATACAACTCTGTTGTTTGAATTACAAAGTAGACATCAACTTTGTTTCACTACTTCATTACTACATTAAGTGTACAATGCCAAATACAATATATTTATCAAACGGATAGATCTCACCCACTTTTGGGCCCGAACAACCAACTTCTACTTGGTGGTACCACTAGCAGCAGTAGAAGACAAACGCATTTTGACGTGACCTTCCTGCAAACAAGCATATAGCCTAAATAATAAAATGTATTTAATCACCTACAAAGAGTAGATACAAAGTATGTGTATGCGCGTGTGTGTTTATGTGCATGTGTGTGTCTGTGTGTGTGTGTGTGTGTGTGTGTGTGTGTGTGTGTGTGTGTGTGTGTGTGTGTGTGTGTGTGTGTGTGTGTGTGTGTGTGTGTGTGTGTGTGTGTGTGTGTGTGTGTGTGTGTGTGTGTGTGTGTGTGTGTGTGTGTGTGTGTTTGTGTCTGTCCGGCAGATAAGCAGGTAACGGTGTGGTCTGGTGGGCTCCTCGTTTTAAACTAACCAAGCAAGCTGAAGTTATCTAACTAAATTTGAAGTGTTCATGCCAAAATCGCTATTTATACGCAAACTCTATGGCACGAGTGTCACACGCATATTCATGTTACACAGGGTCAATACTCCTTGACTTACTTGACCGAAGCCTTTTTCACTCCCAGACGGAACATAAGCCATCAGCGACTCCTTTTCACCGGACACGGTTTTGGACTTGGGCTTCCAACTCTTTCTATTGGTATTCTCTTTTGACGTAACTGTGTCTATTTCTCTAACCCAAGTGTTTCTTCTGCGTTCGAGAATGGAGCAGGTCAACCGTCAAACCAGTGTTGTATAACCGTGTCATGTCCCTTGTGTCAGTGACCAAAATGTAAATAACCCTCGTATCAGTGACTCTCATGTCACTGACCATCATTGCCAGTAAACCCGTTTACCTTGTTAGGTTAAAAATAAATGAGTTGACTACCCCTGTTTAGCCGTACACGTAAAAGAAATGTATTTGTAAAATTATTATATGATATCTCAGAAACGATGTTGTAATTATAACAAAACTGGATAGTTAAGTGCGATGCGGTTAGGTATGTTTACTTATGACAGTTGCATGCATGTAGGCCTTATGTTGGAATTAATCGTTCTCATAATTATTGCAATCCGTCAGTTTTGCGGTATTTATGTGATCGCATTTTATGTTTTATTTGATGGAAATCCAAAGGACGAAGGTGTCAACTATGGTAAGGTGGTGCTAGGAGCCCCCTTTAACGGGAAATATTTATACCACTATTGTAGCCTATTGTATGCATTTTGTTCTCATAGTTAGGTGGACGCTTTTGACATATCTGTTTCTACTTCCCTGAGTCAAGTGTTTCTTCTGCTTTCGCAAATTGACCAGGTAATCCTTCAAACCAGTGTTGTATAACCGTCCCTTGTGTCAGTGACCAAAATGTCAATAAACCCAGTTAGCTTGTTAGGTTAAAATTGACAATCCATGTTTAGCTCATTATCGTAGGTACATTCCATGTGTTGAAATTGTTAACGTACCTATTATTTAAACAAAAGTTGCAATCACCTTAGCAGGGATTTTATGATGTGGAAAGAAGCCCACCCACGGGACAAGAAGCCCCATCTGGATGTTTGAAATATTATAATTTCGTAATTTTAATATAATAAAATTGATCGTTTACCGCCCACAACGGGTACATTTATAGCACTATTGTAATCGTATTAGCCTATTTTATGCATTTTGTTCTCATTTTTAAGGTGGATGGGGGTAGCAATGTCTCGCAAAGGGGCGCCTTGCCCCTCTTTGCCCTACTAAAGGTAACGCCAACATAGGTTCGTTTACAGTATAATTATCTAAAGAGAACTACACTACTTGAGTGACTCCTCGCTGTCCTCCGGGAGGTGTCACCTTTCCATACTGTTATATTTATTGCCAGGATTCTTCTGTGCCTGATGACATCTATAATAGATTCAGGAGTGAATTATTAAAAACAATACTACCACTTGCTCGGCCTCCTGTCGCGTTTGCCACTTTGATTGACTGATTGCCTAGCGACATGTTTCCAGCAATCGCCAACGAATCGGTGGCCCGCAGACCATTATCGTCGAAAACAGTCGCCAACTCTCTGTGAATATCTAGCAGTGTGATATCATCACCGACTGTTGCCAACCTTTGGTGGAGAATATACATGTAGAAACTACTAAATTTGAGTTACCAACTCAGTTACGACTGAAAAACTAAAGCTCTCCATACACATACCGACTTTCAGCTTTGTCGCCAATAGTTTGTCAATCGACTATGTGACGGACTGTTGAACAGACACGTGCTTTTCACGTCATTTCAAACTCCACTCTCCATTGAATTGGCCTTAAACTGAACAGAATTTCTATGCCAGGTTGACACTGAGGTGCGGTGTTGTCTGTTTAACATTAGCATATGGAGAGTACTTATCATCTAACTGATGACTTTACGTTGACACGGCAGAGAATTCCTATTATATACTTCGAATGAGTATATGTAATAGTGCAATTTGGCGTAATACTGACGGATTGCAATAATTATGAGAACGATTAATTCCAACATACATGCATACAACTGTCATAAGTAAACATATCCAAACCTATCGCACTATCCGTTAAGTTATAATTACAACATAGTTTCAGAGATATCATAAGTATTTACAAATACATTTCTTTTACGTGTACGGCTAAACAGGGGCAGTCAACTTATTTATTTGTAACCTTTCAAGCTGAATGGGTTTACTGGCATGGTGGTCAGTGACATGACGGTCACTAAGATGAGGGTTATTGACATTTTGATCACTGGCACAAGGACATGATACGGTTATGCAACACTGGTATTACGGATGACCTGCTCAGTTTGCGAACACAGACAAAATACTTGACTCAGGGAAGTAGAAATAGATATGTCAAGACAAAATACAAATGGAAAGAGCTGGAAGCCCAAGTCCAAAACCGTGTCCTATGGAAAGGAGTCGCTGATGGAATATGTTCCGTCCGGGAGTGAAGAGTCTTAGTTCAAGTAAGTCAAGGAGTATTGACCCTATGTAACTTGAGTATGCGTGTGACACTCGTGTCAAAGACTTTGCATATAAATAGCGATTATGGTACGAACACTTACGTCCAGTTTAATTAGTTAACATCAGATTGCAAAACCGTGTCCGATGGAAAGGATTCGCCGACCTTACTTGACATACTCAAGTAAGGTCAAGTATGTCAAGGAGTATTGACCGTATGTAACTTGAATAAGCGTGTGGCATTAGGGCCAAAGGTATAAATAACGATGTTGGTACCTGGGTATAAATACCTATGTCCAGTTTAGTTAGATAACTTCAGCTTGCTTAGTTAGTTTCCACCGAGGAGCCCACCAGACAACACCGTTACTCTCTTCTGTGCCGGACAGATTCACATAAACAGGCTTCATGTAAGTAAGGAGAGCATACCTTTGATATTTTGTGGAGCACTGCAGACAGAGAAATGTCCGTGAATTACTTTGTACAAAGACACTTAATCCAGGTTTCTCTCTAATGCACTCATGTACGCACACACGAAGAGACACATACACACGCACTTACACACACACACGCACACAAACACACAGGCACACACACATACTTTGTACCTACTCTTTGTTTATTTATATTATTTAGGCTATGTGCTTGTTTGCAGGACGGTTACATCAAGATGCGTTTGTCTTCTACTGCTGCTAATGGTACCACCAAGTAGAAGTTGGCTGTTCGAGCCCAAAAGTGGGTGAGATCTATCCGTTTGATAAATACATTGTGTTTGGCATAGTGTATCAGTTAAGCAAAGTTGATGTCTGCTTTGTAATTCTGACAACAAAGTTGTCTTATCTATTGTGTTGGGAATACACTTTAGAGTTATTCCAATTTTGTAGATAATTGTTGATAAGAAAACGTTGAACACTTCAGAAGCTGCTCTTGCAGAAACACAGCCGATAATTTTTTTGGAAGAAAGTCACAAAATACATTGTAGTTAAAATAAATTCCAACTATGTGTACGTTCGTTACATCTTAATTAATAAAAAAACTACCTTCTGAAAATGCATTTACAGCTTACCGTTTCTCTGATGCTGCATCGTTGTTATGCGTTGCAATATGCAAAACATTTTCTTTGATCATATTTCAGAATGCTCTGACAAGCAGTACAACGGAGACAAACAAATTTGTTGTCGTGGCGAATTATACGTACGTCCGGGCGGCTGGCGCTACCCTTTTTGTTGCGGAACAGAACTCTTCAACGGGGAGACGCACATCTGTTGTCGCCATAGCAACCCCAAGTCTGGCGTAGAGACGAGAGTCACAGAAAAGGTGGTTGGAGAAAAGCTCTCGGCAATCTGTTCCGGTGTTTGGAAGACATCGTAGAAAACCATTGAAGTAATTACAATGCACTTTATATCATCATTATCGTTGCAGCACCGGTTGAGACACTTGAACAAAAAACTAAAATAATAATTAATTCGGACTTTATTATCACGCTGCTAACAAGTGAAGTGTCTGTATATTAAAATTGATACATCAACGATTTACTTCCGCAGAGAGCTTTGGATTGTGCACGAATGCTGAATAAATAATACATTAGAATTTGTTCTCCTTGTTCGATTTATTCATGCCTTTGCGTCATAAATTAATCAGAAAACAAACCAATCGACAAGATGACAAACTACCGGACAATAGTCGAACCATGCAACAAACTACAGACACTAGTCGACAAAACTATAGACGACCAGGTGTTCGTGCGCGCGTGTGTGCGTGTGCAGGTGCTAATGTATAATAAAATATATGGGATAAAGAGAACAGATGTTGTGTGCGTGTAGTAATGCAATATAAATAGAGGAAGAGTTGATAGGGTGAAAGATGCAATATGTATTACCCTTGGATGCAGCGCTACAGTTGCGTCGGCTCTCAATTTGTTCCAATTAGCTATTGTACGGGGAAGGAAGCGGACATAATTGGATTGTTTAGTAACTACGGGGATCTGAATATCTTCATGGTGATTGTAGCGAGAGGGTCTCGCAAAGGGCGATTAGTTGGAGGTTGATTGCCAATATTATTATGTCATGTATGATCTTGCACAGCATAATAAGCCGGACATCAACTCTAATTTGTTGAAGGTTCGCCAGTATATGTAGTTTAGCATGCTGCTAACACTGGCTTCACGGCTGCAGTTACTGTCGATATACCGCGCTGCCCGTCTTTGGACCATCTCTAGTATTGATGTGTATGTTTAGTTGTAGGGATCTCATATGGCAGCAGCCTACTCCAGTTGGAGTCTGACAAATTCGGGATAATCCTTGGTTTTCAAGAGTTATTGGCCAACTTATCGATTCCTAGGAAAGCTGGTGATGAATTTCTTATTTTTGTGACAAAATCATTAAGAGAAAATCATCGCGAAGAGAGTAATGTTTGTACTTATTGTTACTGGTTATGTAGAGGACACTTAAGTCCTGGAGATGGGATTCCATTTGCCATTCAGCTCAGATGCGATGTACTCGATGTACTTCAACACAAGACACTCGGTCGTTCTGAAGAGAGTCCAGATCGCCAAGATTTTGTGCATGGTCTGTTCCGGCGAAATAGTTATTTGCTGCCACACATACTTTCCCGTGAACGATTCCGGCTTGGAAAATGCTTAGAAGGAAACAAAATATATTTCGCCACTGCTTTAGAATGGACGTGCAATTGGCGCAGTTAAATGCAACAATTTGTGCGGACCTGTATTTCAGAATATTGTGGGGCTTCATAAAATAAAGATATATGCGTATATGAGGATAATTATTATTGTTTTACTCATATTAAATCATCGACAAATATCATTCTTGACCGGTCAGGTGAAAGTTCAAAATTCACCCTTTCCCGTTGCGCGATCAATGTCAAGTCTTTCGATGATTTAAAAAAAGTACGGACAACTTTATTATTAAAATGACTTCGCATATTACATAGACTATTCACTTACTGCAACTTTTATCACCACCGAACGAGATTCGCGATTGGCTAAATTAATTGATAAGCGAGTATTATACTATCGTGTTCTTTCAATGAGGGAAGACATAAACAAATGAATTATATATAACTTTACGCAACCAATCACATGTTTATAATACACCACGTTTGATAAGTCTGAGACATCATGATGATTAAACAACTAATTAAATAACAGTGTTCTCAGCATCTAAAATAAGCAAAAATATTTAACTTACACGTAATTACAGCGGCAAACAAATATAACAATTAAGTCGACAAGAAAAAAGTGGCAAGACTATAATGTACCGTCTGAACATAAAATATAGTTATATATAAGGGACCGGAGACTCGCGGTCAATAACATACAATATTTCCTGCGGTGCGTCGACGTGATTTTTACGTTACTAAGAAATCATATCACGTGGCTAGCGATTGTCTGATTACGTAAAAATCACGTCTTGCTTTAAGAAAACCCAGCCGTGATATGTTGGATGGCGCCACTGTCACTGCAGCCGTTACTTCACTGTTCTTCTTCGTAGTGTCATTTAGAATGGGGCATAACCGACTAATACTTGTCCTGCTGCACTGCCACGGTTGTCGTTAGTTTCCTATGCTCTGTCTCTGCTGCACTTTCCTTTAACCTCCGCCTTTCTCGCGACTTTCTTAAGGCAGTCTTCTCATCGTAACTTTGGTCGTCCCCGTTCTTGCGACTTCGCTGTATCGACGACACTGCACTCTCTCTCTCTCTCTCTCTCTCTCTCTCTCTCGCTCTCTCTCTCTCTCTCTCTCTCTCTCTCTCTCTCTCTCTCTCTCTCTCTCTCTCTCTCTCTCTCTCTCTCTCTCTCTCTCTCTCTCTCTCTCTCTCTCTCTCTCGCTATCTATCTCTCTCTCTCTCTCTTTCCCTCAGGTAATTTATTTTCCTTATATCCATCTTCTTTGCTTATGTATTTGCACATGTTGTTTATGCGGTGTCTAGATAAAAATGGAAGGAGGAAAGTGTAGGAGACACTACGAAGAAGAACTACAAGTGACAGTTGCAGTGATAGTTTCACCACTAACCACACTGTCATAAACGAAATTCCAACAAAGCACATAAGCGAAGCACACCCCCCCCCCCCCGACAGTGGCGCCACCCAATATATCACGGCTGGGTAGTCTGTAAGCGTAAATGTGATTTGTATGTAACTAGACAATCGCTAGTCGCGTGACACGATTTCTTCAATACGAATGTGACACAATAAATAAAATATTTATTAATTAACATTTCTATATTATCATGAATAAATGAATATGTCATAAATTCATTTCCTAGCCAACCGACTACAACTGTTTAACTAACAACGGTTTTGGACAGCTTGCGTGACACAGTTCTCTACGACTAAACAGAAACTTTACAGTCATTGTTTCCGCGAGTCTCTAGTCACTAATATATCATTATATTTTATCTTCGGACGGTACATTATATTCTTTCCACTTACCACTGAAATTCAGGTGCGCACAAATTGTTGAATTTAAGGCACACTCCGCCAATCGCACATCCATTCTAAAGCAGTGGTGAAATATATTTTGTTTCCTTCTAAGCATTTTTCAAGCCTGAATCGTTCAAGGGAATGTATGTGTGGCAGCAACACCCTAAATACTTCGCCGGAAGAGAGCATGCGCAAAATCTTGGCGAAATGGAATATCTTCAGAACGACCGAGTGTTTTGTGTTGAAATGACCATCCACGACTAAGACAGCAACTCTTAGACGAGTACATCACATCTGAGCTGAATGGCACATGGAATCCCATGTGAAGGAATGAATTGTCCTCTATGTAACCAGTTACCGTAACAATAAGTACAAATATTATTCTCTTCGCGGCCACTTACTCCTTATAATTTTGTCACGTAAATAGCAAATTCATCAATTCCTTTCCTAGTAATCTTCAAGTATTTATCAGACCCCAACTGGAGCAGTCTGCTCAACATGGGACCCCTACACCTAAACATACTAATCAAAACTAGAGATGATCCAAAGAAGGGCGGCAAGGTATGTCTGCTGTAACTGCAGCCGTGAAGCCAGAGTCAGCAGCATACTAAACTACCTATACTGGCGCAGCCGTCAACAAGTTAGAGTTGATGTCCGGCTTGTTTTGCTGTGCAAGATCATACATGACATACGAGCATTGGCAATCCGCTTCCAACTCAACGCCCTTTGCGAAACCCTCTAGCCACAGTCACCATCAAGCTACTTAGATACCCTTAGTTACTAAGCAATTCTTTAATTCTTTCCGC
Source organism: Lamellibrachia satsuma (assembly GCA_033239005.1). Classification (NCBI taxonomy): domain Eukaryota; kingdom Metazoa; phylum Annelida; class Polychaeta; order Sabellida; family Siboglinidae; genus Lamellibrachia; species Lamellibrachia satsuma. The sequence goes on from BSQZ01000004.1 coordinate 1,280,799, forward strand.
TTCCGTACCCTTGCAGTAGCTATTTGGAACAATTTGCCAGCCGAGGTAGCTACAGCTCGGCTTCAAAGGGTAATACATATTGCACATTTCTCGCTATCAACTCTTCCTTTGCTTAAATTGTATTATCACACGAACACAAAATCTTTTCTCTTTCTCCCACATATTTTATCACTTTTTTCTTACAAAATATCAGCACGTGGACATGCACGCACGCACGCACGCACGCACGCACGCACGCACCCACGCACGCGCGCACGCACGCACGCACGCACGCACGCACACCTGGTCGTCTATAGTTTGGTCAAATAGTGTATGTAGTTTGTTGCATGGTTCGACTATTGTCCGGTGGTTTATTTTCTGAATAATGTACTACGCAAAGGCATGAATAAATCGAACAAGGAGAAATAATTTTAATTTATTATTTATCCATGCATTCGTGCACAATCCACAGCTCGCTGCAGAAGTAAATCTTTGATGTATCAATTTTAATATACGGACACTTCATTTGTTAGCAGCGTGATAATAAAGTCCGAATTAATTATTATTTTACTTTTTGTTTTAAGTATCTCAACCGGGGCTGCCACGATAGTGATGATATATCGTGCATTGTAATTACTTCAGTTGGTTTTCTACGATGTGTTCCAAACACCGGAACAGATTGCCGAGATCTTTTCTCCAACCACCTTTTTTGTGACTCGCGCCTCTATGCCATACATGAGGTTGCTCCTGCGACAACAGATGTGTGTCTCCCCGTTGAAGAGTTCTGTCCCGCAACAAGAAAGGTAGCGCCAGCCGCCCGGACGTGGGTATAATTTGCCACGACAACACATTTGTTTGCCTAGGTTGTATTGCTTGTCAGAGCATTCTGAAATATTATCAAAGAAAATGTTTTGCAAATTTCAGCGCATAATAACGATGCTCATGAGAGAAACAGTAAGCAGTAAATGCATTTTTAGAAGCTAGTTATGTTATTAATTTAGAAGTAACGAACGTACACATAGCTGAAATTTATTATAACTACAATGGATTTTGGCACAAAACATAAACGCTCCGTGTGACATGCTTCGAAAAGATATCTCGACTTTGTTTCTGCAAGAGCAGCTTCTGAAGTGTGCAACGTGCAACTGCTACATTACTACATTAAGTGCACAATGTCAATTCAATGTATTTAACAAACGGATAAATTGCACCCACTTTTGGGCTCGAACAGCCAACTTCTACTTGGTGTTGCCACTAGCAACAGTAGAAGACAAACGCATTTCGATGTAGCCGTCCTACAAACAAGCACATAGTCTAAATAATAAAATGTATTCAGTCACATGCAAAGAGTAGATATAAAGTATGTGTGTGTGTGTGTGTGTGTGTGTGTGTGTGTGTGTGTGTGTGTGTGTGTGTGTGTGTGTGTGTGTGTGTGTGTGTGTGTGTGTGTGTGTGTGTGTGTGTGTGTGTGTGTGTGTGTGTGTGTGTGTGTGTGTATGTGTGTGTGTGTGGGTGTGTGTGTGTTTGTGTGCGTGTGTGTGTGCGTGTGTTCGTGGGTGCGTACATGAATGCATTAGAGAGAAACCTGAATTAATTGTCTAGGTACAAATCAATTCACGAACATTTCTCTGTCTGTAGTGCTCCACAAAATATCAAAGATGTCCTCTCATTACTTACATAAAGCCTGTTCACGTGAATCTGTCCGGCACAGAAGTAGGTAACGGTGTGGTCTGGTGGGCTCTTCGGTGGAAACTAACCTAGCAATATGATGTTAACTAACTAAACTGGACATATGTATTCATATCATAATCGCTATTTATATGCAAAGTCTTTGGCACGAGTGTCACATGCATATTCAAGTTACATAGGGTCAATACTCCTTGACTTACTTGAACTAAGACTCTTCACTCCCAGACGGAACATTCTCCATCAGCGACTCCTTTCCATAGCACATGACTTCTGACTTGGGCTTCCAGCTCTTTCCATTTGTAGTCTACTTTTGACATATCTGTTTCTACTTCTCCGAGTCAAGTGCTTCTTCTGTGTTCGCGAACTGAACATCCGTGTCATCCGTCAAACCATCGTTATATAATAGTGCCATGTCCTTGTTGTCCGTGACCAAAATGTCAATAACCCTCACCTCAGTGACCCTCATGTCACTGACACTGATGCCAATAAACCCATTTAGGTTGTTATTATGTTGTAATTATAACTTAATGGATAACTAAGTGCGATACGTTTGGTTATGTTTACTTATGACAGATGCAAGCATGTATGTTGGAATTAATCGTTCTCATAATTACTGCAATCCGTCAGTATTGCGATATTTATATGATCGCAGTTTATGTTTTATTTGATGGAAATTCAAAGGACGAACGTGTCAACTAGGGTAACACAAGGCAAGGAGCCCCCATTTAGGGGAAATCTTATGCGGGAAAGGGTCCTTTTCGGTAAAAAATAGTTTGTGTCCTATGATTGATTTAATTCATTATCTTAGGTACATTCCGTGTGTTGAAATTGTTGACGTCCTAGCATGACAAAAAAGTGGAAAGAAGCCCACCCACGGGACAAGAATCCCCATCTGGGCGTTTGAAATATTATAATTTCGTAATTTTAATATAATAAAATTGTAATCGTATTGTATGTATTGTGTTCTCATGGCTAAATGGTATAATTATCTAAAGAGAATTACCCTACTTGAGTGACCCCCGATGTCCTCCGGGAGGTGTCACCTTTCCACCCTGTTATATTTTTTTCTCGGAGTCTTCTGTGTCTGATAACATCTATTGTGGATTCAGGAGTAAATTATTAAAAACAATATTACAACTTGCTCAGTTCCCTGTTCGCGTGGGCCACTCTGATTGGCTGATTGCCTAGCGACATGTTTCCAGCAGTCGCCAACGTATCGATGACCGGCAGACCATTATCGTCGAAAACAGTCGCCAACTGTCTTTGAATATCTAGCAGTGTCAGATAATCACCGACTGGTCGACGATTGGTAAACATTGTTGCCAACCTTTGGTGGAAAACATACACGTAGAAACTAAATTTGAGTTGACAACTCAGTTGCGACTGAAAAACTAAAGCTCTCCATACACATACCGACTTTTAGCTTAGTCGCAAACAGTTTGTCAACCGATTATGTGAAAGATTGTTGAACAGACACGGTCGTTTTATGTTATTTCACACTACTCCCTCAATTGAATTGGCTTTAACTGAACATAATTTCTATGTCAGGCTGACACTGAGGCGCGGTGTTGTCTATTTGACGTTAGCATATGGAGAGTACTTCTCATCTAACTGATGACTTTACGTTGAGCTGGCAGCGACTTACTATTCTTTACGTCTTCGAATAAGTATATGAAATAGTGCAATTTGGCGCAACAAAAATTGCATAAGTAGTTTCATGCCAACAGCAATGGAATTATGAGTCAATTACATGATGCTAATTAATTTTGCTAATCTATGTTAAATCAAAGTGATTTCCCGCTAGGGGTGATTCCTGTCGGTACCCCTCTGCATAACAGCCTCGTGTAATTGCTTATAGAGAATTTCGCATAATTAGTTGGCCTTTTGTTAAACCCTGTCTGTCCTGAATATGCCCATCTAGCCCCACTCATCCCTAATGCAACTAATTTACATTTCATCATTCAGCGAGCAGTCAGTTTTGCCTTTCTAGCTTGACGCATTGTCCTAACATTCCAGGTCACCATTCTCGTTGTCATCCTTCGTGAACTAAGGTTCGACTGCATTGCTTTCTTGCGGCTTTCACTTCATAGCATTCTCCTGCATAGAACTGATGGTCCTACTTCTTCCAAGTCGTGTTGGTTTAAACGTGTCGTTAATACATATGTAATCCTATGAATCCACTAAGTGACAGATTACCCTACTTAGTTTCACAAGTGCCCTATGCGCGTAACAGAACACAATGTTGATCTTCAGAAATAACCATTCTCTTCTCTTCTGTCATCAACTGGGCATTTTCGATTAGTATCAATGTACACAAATCCAGAAAATGCTAAGTTAAAACTAATGTAGCAGTTATTTGCAATTGTGTCCTGTGTAGCAATAACTTTACTATTTCAATTTGGAAAAATATGACCAATTATTATCAAGTACTATTAATACTGTAACGATGAAAGAATGAAAAACTGAATTTAAGTGACTGCAAGATGTGATACACAATCGCTTCTAGAATATCTATGTTGTAATATCTCATTTTATAACCAAATGCTTGAAAAAATTAAATTGATTACAAGGTCGAAATATTCGATTTACTTAGTAGCAAAAGTAAGCCAACACTTAACAAGCGCAACGTTACCTCTCAATACTTCCGCGTGTCAATTTATATTCATAATTGTCACCGAATGCCTTCTTTAAATCATTGCTTTGCATTATATACTTTGCCGTAGTCACCTTCCAAAAAATATTGTTTTACTTCCGGAACCTGGGCAAAATAAGTGCCTTCATCCGTTTTGTCTTTTCGGTGAGCTCTAGTTTTAATATCTAACTCTCTCTTTTTCTCTCTCTCTCTCTCTCTCTCTCTCTCTCTCTCTCTCTCTCTCTCTCTCTCTCTCTCTCTCTATATATATATATATATATATATATATATATATATATATCTCTCTCTCTCTCTCTCTCTATATATATATATATATATATATATATATATATATATATAGATCTCTCTCTCTCTCTCTCTCTCTCTCTCTTGCTCTCACTCTCTCTCTCATTCCCTGTCTCCCCTCTCTTCTGGGAGAATATCCTCATAGATGGCAATACTAACTATTGTGATTCTGGAGATAGTATTTCTTCATATTACTGCACATTATATACAACTTCCCTCCGTTTACATATCTTTACTTGTGCCAACTCTCTTCCACCAATTTGTTCTCCAATACCCGCCGTAAGATCTTCCCATTATCTGATTTCTAGATATCTCTTTCCGGAATTCAAAGCCTCCTCGCAACTGCTTGTAGGGCACCATTTGCTCAGTTGAGAAACAAACATTAGTCACTATATCGCATTTATTGTTTGACAACAATGAAAGCCGCCCAAGGAAAATGTCTAATTTTGTTTTCGTTATTGATAATAAAGGTAAATCGTGCTTTTCACCAAATCCTAAAGAAAATGTTTAGCATGTGTGGCATTATGTCACCCCTGAATAAATTTTTTTGAGAAATGCGGTGTCTAGATAATTTTTTTAAGATTTGAATTTGATAACGATTTGTATTGTACGCCACTGTGGCATATTTGTAAAAGACAGTGCGGATAAACAATCTAACCAATACCAGAAACTCAAGATGGCGTTTGTTTATTGCCAACAAAAGATGCCTACACAACTATTCTTTCTTCTCTGTGGAGTTTCGGAAGAGTTTCGCCAAAGAAGATGCGACGGAAAGCACCGACTAAAACATTTCTCCAAGATAGGCGGGGCATTGTCTCCTTTTGCTCGAGGAAACGAAGCAGAAAGTCATATATTTGTAGCTGCCGTTAACATTTTTTAAAGTCAGATAATAAACTAACGTGAATATTATGAAATTCAGGTCTGCACAAATTGTTGCATTTAAGGCATATTCCGCCAATCACCCGTCCATTCCATAGCAGTGGGGAAATATAATGTGTTTCCTTCTAAATATTTTCCAAGCCAGAATCGTCCACGGAAAAGTACATGTGGCAGCAATATCCTAAGTACTTCGGTCTAGGCGAATTGGACTTTCTGCACGACGACCGAGTGTCTTATGTTGAAATCAACATCCACAACTAAGATAGCAACGCACAGACGACTCCATCACATGTGAACTGACTGGAATGTAGTGTCCTCTACACAATTAGATCCCGTCGTAACAGAAAACACTCTTCGTGGCCTCTTACACGTATTGCCACAAAAATATCAACTTCATCAATAGCTTACTTAGAAATCTCCAATTTGGCCAGCAACATTTAAAAACCAGGGCTTATCCTGCATTTGTCAGACCCCAACTGGAGTAGGCTGCTGCCTTATGGGACCCCTACACATAAACATACAAATCAAAACTTGAGATGGTCCAAAGGCGAGCAGCTCGGTGTGTCTGCAATAACTACAACCGTGAAGTCAGTGTCACAACCATGCTAAAGCACCTATACTTGCGCAGCCTCCAAAAAAGCAGAGTAGATATCCGGCTTGTCATGCTGTACAAGATCATTCATAACATACTAGCATTGGCAATCAGCCTCCAACTCATACCCCTTGCGAGACCCTCTCGGCACAATCACCATAAAGCTTTTCACCTCCCTCCAGCCACAAAACAGTTAAATTCACTCCACTTCCATCAAGCTTTTCAGCTCCCCCATCATTAAACAAAGCAATTCTTTCCCCTTCCTTGCCCGTACAATATCTAATTGGAACAACCTGCCAGTCGACGTAGCTACAGTGCGGCTTGCAACGGTAATACATATTACTTCTTGCACGTTGTTAACTCTCCCTCTACTTAAATTGCATTACTACACGCACACAAAATCTGTTCTCTTTTTCCCACATATTTTATCACTTTTCTCTTACAACACGCTAGCACATGCACATACACACACGCACGCACGCATACACACCCGCACGCACACACGCACGCACGCACCCACGCACGCACGCACGCACGAACGCACACACACACCTAGTCGTCTATAGTTCGGTATTTTGTTGCTTGGTCGACTATTGTCCGTAGTCTGTTGCATGGTTCGACTATTGTCCGGTAGTTTGTCATCTGGTCGACTATTGTCCGGTGGTTTGTTTTCTGGTCGATATATGACATATAGAAGAAATCGAACAATCATAACATATTTTAATATATTTATCACAGCATTCGTGCACAATCCAGACCTCTCTGCAGAAATAAATCGTATATGTATCAGCATTAATATACATACATTTCAATTGTCAGCAGCGTGGCAATAAATTCCCCAATAATTATTATTTTAGTTGTTTTACAAGTATTCCAACCGGGGATTCCACGATAATGATGATATACCGTTGCATTGTAATTACTTTACTTGGTTTTCTACGATGCATTCCAAACACCGGAACAGATTGCCGAGAAACTTTCTCCAAACACCTTTTCTGCGACTCGCGTCTCTACGCCAGACTTGGGGATGCTCCTGCGACAACATATGTACATCTCCCCGTTGAAGAGTTCTGTTCCGCAACAAAAAGGGTAGCGCCAGCCGCCCGGACGTACGTATAATTCGCCACTACAACATATCTGTGTGTCTTCGTTGTACTGCTTGTCAGAGCATTCTGAAATATGTTCAAACAAAATGTTTTGCAAATTACAACTCATAACAATGACGAAGCATCAGAGAAACAGTAAGCTGTGAATGCATTTAGTTAGTTATGTTACTAATTTAGAAATACCGAACGTAAACATTTTTGAAATATATTTTATCTACACTGTTTTTTGGCACGAGAAATAAAAATTTTTGAAATATATGTTTATCTACACTGTATTTTGGCACGAGAAATAAACGCACAGTGTGACTTGCTTCCAAAAATATATCGCCAGTGTTTCTGCAAAAGCAGCTTCTAAAGTGTACAACGTTTTCTTATCAACAATTACCTACATAACTGGAATACTTCTAAATTGTATTTCCAACACAATAGACATTACAATCCTGTTGTCTGAATTACAAAGCAGACATGAATTTTGCTTCACTGTTACATTATTTCTTTAAGTGTGCAATGCCAAATACAATGTATTTATCAAATGGATAGATCTCACCCACTTTTGGGCCCGAACAACCAACTTCTACTTGGTGGTACCACTAGCAGCAGTAGAAGACAAACGCATTTTGACGTGACCTTCCTGCAAACAAGCACATAGTCTAAATAATAAAATGTATTTAATCATCTACAAAGAGTAGATACAAAGTATGTGTATGCGCGTGTGTGTTTATGTGCATGTGTGTGTCTGTGTGTGTGTGTGTGTGCGTGCGTGTGTGTGTGCGTGTGTGTATGTGTGTGTTAGTGTGTGCGTGCGTGAGAGCATTCGATAGAAACCTGGATTAATTGTCTAATTACAAAGCAATTCAAGGACATTTCTCTGTCTGCAGTGCTCCACAAAATATCAAAGGCATACTCTCCTTACTTACATGAAGCCTGTTTATACGAATCTGTCCGGCACAGAAGTGGGTAACGTTGTGGTCTAGTGGGCTCCTCGCTGGACACTAGCATAGCAAGCTGAAGTTGGCTAATTAAACTGGACATAAGTGTTCATACCAAATTCGCTATTTATATATAAACTCTTTGGCACGAGTGTCACATGCATATTCAAGTTACACAGGTTCAATACTCCTCCACTTACTAGACCTAAACCTTTTCACTCCCAGACGGAACATAGGCCATCAGTGACTCCTCTAATAGATACGGTTTTGGACTTGTGTTTGTGGTTTTCCATTTGTATTCTGCTTTGACATATCTGTTTCTACTTCCCTGAGTCAAGTGCTTCTTCTGCATTCGCAAATTGACCAGGTCATACTTCAAACCAGTGTTGTATAACCGTGTCATGTCCCTTGTGTTGTAAGTGACTAAAATGTGAATAAACCCAGTTAGTTTGTTAGGTTAAAATTGACTATCCATGTTTAGTTCATTATCTTAGGTACATTCCATGTGTTGAAATTGTTAACGTACCTATTCTTTAAAAAAAATTGCAATCACTTTAGCAGGGATCGTATGATGGGAAAAAATCCCACCCACGGGGCAAGAAGCCCCATCTGGGCGTTTTAAATATTATAATTTCTTAATTTTAATATAATAACATTTATCGTATACCGCCCACAACGGGTACATTTATACCACTATTGTAATCGTATTAGCCTATTGTATGCATTTTATTCTCATTGTTAGGTGGCGGGGGTAGCAATATCTCGCACGCCTTGCCCCTCCTTACCCTACTAAATGTAATGCCAACATAGGTTCGTTTACATTATAATTATCTGAAGAGAACTACACTACTTGAGTGACCCCTCGCTGTCCTCCGGGGGTGTCACTCTTCCATCATCCTGTTATATTTATTGCCCGCAGTATTCTGTGTGTGATGACATCTATCATAGATTCAGGAGTGAATTATTAAAAACAACATTACCACTTGCTCGGCCCCCTTTGCCTAGCGACATATTTCCAGCAGTCGTTAACGAACCGGTGGCGAAAACAGTGGCCAACTGTCGGTAAATATCTAGCAGTGCCATATAATCACCCCCCGGTCGACGATTGAGTGGCCAACTCAGTTGGCGACTGAAAAACTAAAGGTCTCCTTACACATACCGACTTTTAGCTTTGACGCCAACAGTTTGTCAAACGACTGTGTGACGGACTGTTGAACAGACTCATGCTTTTCACTTTATTTCAAACTCCACCCTCAATTGAATTGGCCTTAAGCTGAACAGAATTTCTATGTCAGGTTGACACTGGTGCGCGGTGTTTTTTACCTAACTGACGAATTTACGTTGACACAACAGCGAATACCTATTCTATATGCCTTCGAATAAGTATATGAAATAGTGCAATTTGACGCAACAAAAGTTGCATCAGTATTTTTATGCACGCAGCAATGCAATGATGAATCAATTAAATGATGCTAATTAATTATGCTAATCTATGTTAAATCAACCTGAGTTCCCGTTAGGGGTGACACCTGTCGGGTACCCCTTTGTATAAAAGCCCCGTGTCCTTGCTTACAGATAATTTCGCATACTTAGTCGACCCTTTGTTAAACCCTGTCTCTCCTGAATATGTCCACTTAGCCTCACTCATCCCTATTACAGCTAATTTACATTTGATCATCCCGCGAGCAGTCAGTTTTGCCTTTCTAGCTAGATCCATTGTCCTGACATTCCAGGTCACCGTTCTCGTTGTCATCCTTGGTGTCCATGGCTTCGAACTGCATTGCTTCCTTGCGGCTTTCACTACATAGCATCCTCCTCCATCGAACTGAAGGTCCTACTTCTCCCAAGTCGTGTTGGCTTAAACGTGTCGTTAATACATATGTAATCCTATGAATCCACTAAGTGAGGGGTTACCCTACTTAGTTTCACAAGTGCCCAGTGCGCGTGACAGAACACAATGTTGATCTTCGGAAATATCTCTTCGCTTCTGGTTAGCTCTGTCATCAACTGGGCATTTTCGGTCAGTATCAATTTACACAAATCCAGAAAATGCTAAGTTAAAACTAATGTAGCAGTTATTTTCAAGTGTGTCCTTTGTAGCAATAAATTTTACTATTTCAATTTGGAAAAATATGACCAAGTACTATTAATATTGTAATGATGAAAGAATGAAAAACTGAATATTTAAGTGACTGCAAGGTATGACACACGATGGCTTCTAGAAATCGTAGAACACTGTTGTAATATCCCATTTTATAACCAAATGTTTGAACAAATTAAATTAATTACAAGGTCGAAATATTCGATTTAATTAGTAGCAAAAGTAAGCCAACACTTAACAAGCGCAATGTTACCTCTCAATATTTCCGCGTGTCAATTTATATCCATAATTGTCACCGAATGCCTTCTTTATCATTGCTTTGCAGTATATGCTTTGCCGTAGTCACCTTCCAAAAAATATTGTTTTGCTTTCGGAACCCGGGCAAAATTAGTATCTTCATCCATTGTGTCTTTTCGGTGAGCTCTAGTTTTAATATATATCTTCTCTCTGTACCTCTCTCTCTCTCTCTCTCTCTCTCTCTCTCTCTCTCTCTCTCTCTCTCTCTCTCTCTCTCTCTCTCTCTCTCTCTCTCTCTCTCTCTCTCTCTCTCTCTCTCTCGCTCGCTCTCTCTCTCTCTCTCTCTCATTCTCTGCCTCCTCTCTCACTCTCTCTTCTGGTAGAATATCCTCATAGATGGGAACACTAACTATTGTGATTCTGGAGATAGTATTTCTTCATATAACTGCATAACATATAGAACTTCCCTCCGTTTACATATCTTTACTTGTGCAACTCTCTTCCACCAATTTGTTCTCCAATACCCGACGTAAGATCTTCCCATTGGCTAATTTCAAGATAGCTCTTTCCGGAAGTCAATACTGCTTGTAGGGCGCCACTTGCTCAGTTGAGAAACAAACATTAGCCACTATATCGAAATTATTGTTTGACAACAATGAAAGCCGCTCAAGGAAAATGTATAATTTTGTTTTGGTTATTGATAATAAAGGTAAATCGTGCAAAGGAAAGCACCGACTAAAAACATTTCTCCAAGATAGGCGGAGTATTGTCTCCTTTTGCTCGAGGAAACGAAGTAGAAAGTCATATATTTGTAGCTGCCGTTAACATTTTAAAAAGTCAGATAATAAACTAACGTGAATATTATGAAATTCAGGACCGCACAAATTGTTGCATTTAAGGCATATTCCTCCAATCACCCGTCTATTCTATAGCAGTGGGGAAATGTATCGGCACAATCACCATAAAGTTTTCACTTCCCTCCAGTCACAAAACAGTTACATTCACTCCACTTCCATCACGCTTTTCAGCTCCCCCATCATTAAACAAAGCAATTCTTTCCCCTTCCTTGCCCGTACAATATCTAATTGGAACAACCTGCCAGTCGACGTAGCTACAGTGCGGCTTGCAACGGTAATACATATTATTTCTTGCACGCTATCAACTCTCCCTCTATTTAAATTGCATTACTACACGCACCCAAAATCTGTTCTCTTTTTACCACATATGTTATCACTTTTCTCTTACAACACGTTAGCACGTGCACACACACGCAAGCACGCACACACGCACGCACGCACGCATACACACACACACAGACACTCACACACACACACACACCTAGTCGTCTATAGTTCGGTATTTTGTTGCTTCGCCGACTATTGTCTGTGGTCTGTTGCATGATTCGACTATTCTCCGGTAGTTTGTCATCTGGTCGACTATTGTCCGGTGGTTTGTTTTCTGGTCGATATATGACATATAGACATGAAGAAATCGAACAATCATAACATATTTTAATATATTTATCACGGCACAATCCAGACCTCTCTGCAGAAATAAATCGTATATGTATCAGCATTAATATACATACACTTCAATTGTCAGCAGCGTGACAATAAATTCCCCAATAATTATTATTTTAGTTGTTTTACAAATATTCCAACTAGGGCTTCCACGATAATGATGATATACCGTTGCATTGTAATTACTTCAGTTGGTTTTCTACGATGCATTCCAAACACCGGAACAGATTGCCGAGAACCTTTCTCCAAACACCTTTTCTGCGACTCGCGTCTCTACGCCAGACTTGGGGATGCTCCTGCGACAACAGATTTGCGTCTCCCCGTTGAAAAGTTCTGTTCCGCAACATGAAGTGAAGCGCCAGTATTCCGGACGTACGTATAATTCGCCACCACAACATATCTGTGTGTCTTCGTTGTACTGCTTGTCAGAGCATACTGAAATATGTTTGAACAAAATGTTTTGCAAATTACAACTGATAACAATGACGAAGCATCAGAGAAACAGCAAGCTGTGAATGCATTTTCAGAAGTTAGTTATGTCACTAATTTAGAAATACCGAACGTAAACATTTTTAAATAGATTTTTATCTACACTGTATTTTGGCACTAGAAATAAACGCACAGTGTGACTTGCTTGCAAAAATATCTCGCCTGTGTTTCTGCAAAAGCAGCTTCTGAAGTGTGCAACGTTTTCTTATCAACAATTACCTACATAATTGGAATACTTCTAAAGTGTATTTCCAACACAATAGACAATACAACTCTGTTGTCTGAATTACAAAGAAGGCATAAACTTTGCTTCACTGTTACATTATTTCGTTAAGTGTACAATGCCAAATACAATGTATTTATCAAACGGATAGATCTCACCCACTTTTGGGCCCGAACAGCCAACTTCTACTTTGTGGTACCACTAGCAGCAGTAGAAGACAAACGCATTTTGATGTGACCTTCCTGCAAACAAGCACATAGCCTAAAAAATAAAATGTATTCAATCACCTACAAATAGTAGATACAAAGTATGTGTACGTGCGTATGTGTTTAATGTGCATGTGTGTTTGTGTGTGCGTGCGTATGTATGTGTGTGTTAGTGTGTGTACGTGAGTGCATTAGATAGAAACCTGGATTAATTGTCTAAATACAAAGCAATTCAAGGACATTTCTCTGTCTGCAGTGCTCCACAAAATATCAAAGGTATACTCTCTTTACTTACATGAAGCCTGTTTATGTGAATCTTTCGTGCACAGAAGTGGGTAACGGTGTGGTCTGGTGGGCTCCTCGCTGGACACTAGCATAGCAAGCTGAAGTTAATTAATTAAACTGGACATAAGTGTTGATACCAAATTCGCTATTTGTATACAAACTCTTTGGCACGAGTGTCACACGCATATTCAAGTTACACAGGGTCAATACTCCTCCACTTACTAGACCTAAACCTTTTCTCTCCCAGACGGAACATAGGCCATCAGCGACTCCTTTCCACCGGACACGGTTTTGGACTTGGGCTTCCAGCTCTTTCTATTTTTATTTTGTTTTGACATATCTGTTTCTACTTCCCTGAGTCAAGTGTTTCTTCTGCTTTCGCAAATTGACCAGGTCATCCTTCAAACCAGTGTTGTATAACTGTGTCTTGTCCTTTGTGTAAGTGTCTAAAATGTCAATAAACCCAGTTAGCTTGTTAGGTTAAAATTGACTATCCATGTGTAGTTAATTATCTTAGGTACATTCCATTTATTCAAATTGTTCACGTACCTATTCTTAAAAAAAGTTGCAATCACCTTAGCAGGGGATCCTATGATGGGGAAAGAAGCCCACCCACGGGCAAGAAGCCCATCTGGGCGTTTGAAATATTATAATTTCGTAATTTTAATATAATAACATTTATCGTATACCGCCCACAACGGGTACATTTATACCACTAGTGTAATCATATTAGCCTATTGTATGCATTTTGTTCTCATTATTAGGTGGAGGGGGTAGCAATATCTCGCACGCCTTGCCCCTCCTTACCCTACTAAATGTAATGCCAACATAGGTTCTTTTACATTCTAATTATCTGACGAGAACTACACTACTTGAGTGATATGATAGATTCAGGATTGAATTATTAACAACAATATTATCACTTGCTCAGCCCTCTAATCGCGTGGGCAGATCTGATTGGCTGATTGCCTAGCGACATGTTTCGAGCAGTCGTTAATGAATCGGTGGCCGGCAGACCATTATCGTCGAAAACAGTTGCCAACTGTCGGTAAATATCTAGCAGTGCCATACAATCACCCACTGGTCGATGATTGGAGTTGCCAACTCAGTTGGCGGCTGACAAACTAAAGCTCTCCTTACACATATCGACTTTTAGCTTTGACACCAACAGTTTGTCAAACGACTGTGTGACCGACTGTTGAACAGACTCATTTTCACTTTATTTCAAACTCCACCCTCAATTGCATTGGCCTTAAACTGAACAGAATTTCTATGTCAGGTTGACACCGGTGCGTGGTGTTTTTATCTAACTGATGAGTTTATGTTGACCCAGCAGCGAATACCTATTCTATACGTCTTCGAATAAGTATATGAAATAGAGCAATTTGGCGCAACAAAAATTGCATCAGTATTTTTTATGCACGCAGCAATGCAATGATGAATCAATTAAATGATGCTAATTAATTATGCTAATCTATGTTAAATCAAACTGAGTTCCCGCTAGGGGTGACACCTGTCGGGTACCCCTCTGTGTAATAGCCCCGTGTCGTTGCTTACAGATAATTTCGCATACTTAGTCGACCCTTTGTTAAACCCTCTCTGTCCTGAATATGTCCACTTATTAGTCTCACTCATCCTTATTACTGCTAATTTACATTTGGTCATCCCGCGAGCAGTCAGATTGGCCTTTCTAGCTAGATCCATTGTCCTGACATTCCAGGTCACCGTTCTCGTTGTCATCCTTGGTGTCCGTGGGCTAGAACTGCATTGCTTCCTTGCGGCTTTCACTATGAAGCATCCTCCTCCATCGAACTGAAGGTCCTACTTCTCCCAAGTCATGTTGGCTTAAACGTGTCCTTAATACAGATGTAATCTTTTGAATGCACTAAGTGAGAGATTACCCTACCTAGTTTCACAAGTGCCCTGTTGGCCGCCTTTATCCGTTTCCATCTGCCACTCTGATGACGTAGGTTTGGGCTTTGAGAGGCGGATCAATAGTCCAAGCCACTTCAAATACAACCACAAGACATAGTATAAATAATTGTTTCGAGTATATATGTGACAACATGTCTGCATGCCCGTTCGTGCATGTGCAGGTGAAGGTGCATGTGCAAGTGAAGGTGCAGGTGTGTTTGTGTGTGCGTGTGTGTTCGTGTTCGTGTGTGTATGTGTGTGTGTGTGTGTGTGTGTGTGTGTGTGTGTGTGTGTGTGTTTGTGTGTGCGTTGGCATATGCGTGTGCTTGTGGGTGTGCTTGCGTGTTTTTGCATGCGCGTGACAAAACACAGTGTTGATCTTCAGAAATATCCGTTCTCTTCGCTTCTGGTTAGCTCCGTCATCGACTGGGCCTCCTCGATCAGTATCAAAGTGTTTACACACATCCAGAAAATACTAAGTTAAAACTAATGGAGCAGTTATTTTCAACGTGTCCTGTGTAGCAACAACTTCACTATTTCACTTTGGAAAAATTTGATAAATTATTATCAAGTACTATTAATATTGTAATGAGGAAAGAATGAAAAACTTAATTTAAGTTACTGGAAGGTGTGACACACGATGGCTACTAGAAATCGAAGAACATTATTGTAATATCCTTTTTTATAACTAAATGCATGAACAAATTAAATTAATCACACGTTCCAAATATTTCGATTTAATTAGTAGCAAAAGTAAGCTAACACTTAACAAGCACAATGTTACCTCTCATTACTTCTGCTTATCGATTTGTATTGATAATCTTCACTGAATGCCTACTTAAAATAACTGCTTTGCAGTATATGCGTTGGCGTAGTCACCTTCCAAAATATATTGTTTTTCTTTCGGAACCTTTGCAAAAGTATTGTCTTCGTCCGTTTTGTCTTTTCGGTTAACTCTAGTTTTAATATATATATATATTTTTTTCTCTCTCTCTCTCTTAACCACTACCACAAACAAAAAATGTCTTTTGTTTATTGCCAACCAATGATGCCTAAGAAAATGATGCATATATATATATATATATATATATATATATATATATATATATATAGAGAGAGAGAGAGAGAGAGAGAAAGAGAGAGAGAGAGAGAGAGAGAGAGAGAGAGAGAGAGAGAGAGTTCGCACGAAAGGGGGCGATCAGATCAGAACACTGCGTTAAGAAGGACGCGAGAAAGACGGATGGTGATGGAAAGCCAATAGAGAAACAGAGAGAGCAGTGACGTCGATACATTGAGGTTGCAAGAAGGGGGTGACCCAAGTAACGATTAGAAGACTGCGTTAAGAAAGTCGTGAGAAAGGCGGTGGTTAATGGAAAGTGTGGCAGAGACAAGCAGCTGGGAGAGAGCACTGGAAACAAACGACAGCCGTGACAGAGCAGCAGGACAAGTATTAGTCGGTTTCGCCCCATTCTAAATGATACTACGAAGAAGAACAAGAAGTGACAGCTGCAGTGACAGATTCACCACTAACCACATTGTCATACACGTAACTCCAAAGCGATGCACAACCCCTGATAGTGGCGCCACCCAGCATATAACCAGTGGGTATTCTGTAAGCGAAGACGTAATTTTTAACGTACCAGGTAACTAGACAACCGCTCTAGCCACATGACATGATTTCTTAGTAACGTAAAAATCACGTCGACACACCACAGGAAATATTATATGTTATTGATTGGTCATATTCGAATTGCCTGAGGGTAGCCGTATTGGCCCTGCGGCCTCGGTCCAATACGGCTACACTCAGGCCAATACTAAGGCAATACGAATATGACCTATTGATTACAATTTTATTAATTGACAATTCTACGTTATCATGAGTAAAGGAATGTGTTAATTTCCTCGCCAACCGACAACGACAATTTTTCTAACAATCGGTTTTGGAGCGCGTGCGTGACGCGGTTCTCTTTGATTTAACAGAAACATTAAAGTAATTTTTTCGCGAGTCTCCGGTCCCTTATATATCATTATCTTTTATCTTCAGACGGAACATCATATTCTTTCCAATTAGTTTTATTGTCGACTTGATTGTAATAATTGTTTTCCGCTATAATGACGTAGAAGCTATATATTTTTGCTCATTTTAGATAATGAGAATATTGTTATTTAATCATTTATTTAATTATTATGGTGTCTCAGATTTATAAAACATGTAGTTGCATAAAGTTATATATATATATATATATATATATATATATATATATATATATATATATATATATATATATATATATATATATATATATATATATAATTTATTTGTTTATATCTTCCCTCATTGAAAGAACTCGTCGAAAACTCACTTATCAATTAAGTTAGCCCATCGAGAATCTCGATCGTTGGTGATAAAAGATGCAGTGCGTGAATAGTCTCTGTAATATGCGAAGTCATTTCAATAATAAAGTTATTCGTACTTTTTTTAAATAATCGAAAGAATATACCTTGATCGAGTAACTTAAGAAAAGGTGAATTTTGAACTTTCACCTGACCCGGTCAAGGTTAATATTTGCCCGATGATTTCAATAATAATTTTCTTCAACCCCAGTTGCAGATATTTAAGAGGTACACATATATCTACTTTATGAAGCCCAATAATATTTTGAAATTCAGGTCCGCAAAAATGTTTGCATGTAAGGCACACTCCGCCAATTGCACGTCCATTGTTAAGTAGTGGGGAAATATATTTTGTTTCCTTCTAAGCATTTTCTAAATCGGAATCGTTCACGGAAAAGTACGTGTTGCAGCAATACTCTAATTACTTCGCACTACTGGACTGTCTTCAGAACGACCGAGTGTCTTGTGTTGAAATGACCATCCACGACTAAGACAGCAACTCATAGACGAGTACATCACGTCTGACGTGAATGACAAATTTGATCCCATCTCCATGAATTAAGTGTCCTCTATAAAACCAGTTACCGTAACAATAAGTATAAACATTATTCTCTTCGCGGCCAGTTCCTCATACTAATTTTGTAACAAAAATAACAAACTCATCGCTAGCTTTCCTAGGAATCTCCAAGTTGGCCAACAACACTTGAAAAACAGGGTTTATCCCGAACTTGTCAGACCCCAACTGGAGCAGGCTGCTGACATCTGGGACCCCTACACCCAAACATACAATTCAAAACTAGAGATGATCCAAAGACGGGCAGCCCGGTATATCTGCAGTAAATGCAGCCGTGAAGCCAGTGTCACCAGCATACTAAGCTACCTATACTGGCGCAGCCGTCAACAAATTAGAGTTGATGTCCGGCTTGTTATGCTGTGCAAGATCATACATGACATACTAGCATTGGCAATCAGCCTCCACCTCATCGCGCTTTGCGAAACCCTCTAGCCACAGTCAGCACGAGGCTATTTAGATCCCAGTAGTTACTAAACAATTTAATTCTTTCCGCTGCCGTCCCCGTGGTATAACTAATAGGAACAACCTGCCAGTCGACGCAGCTACAGTGCAGCTTCCAAGGGTAATACATATTGCACCTTTCATGCTATCAACACACCAACACCCACACCCACACCCACACACACACACACACACACACACACACACACACACACACACACACACACACACACGCACACACACACGCACGCACGCACACACACACACACACACACACACACACACACACACACACACACACACACACACACACACACACACACACACACACACACACACACACACACACACACGCATACACACACACACACACACACACACACACACACACATATACACACCTGGTCGTCTATAGTTCGGTAGTTTGTGGTTGGATCATCTAGTCAACTATTGTCCCGTAGTTTGTTTTCTGATCGATATATGAAGCATAGGTATGAATAAATCGAACAAGGAGAACCCATTTTAATGTATTATGTATCACCCATTCGTGCACAATCCAGAGCTGTCTGCAGTAGTAAATCGTTTATGTATCAACACTAATATACAGACACTTCACTTGTTAACAGCGTGACAATGAAATCCGAATGTATTATTATTTTAATGTTTTTTAAGTATCTCAACCGGTGCTGCCACGATAATGATTATATACCGTTCATTGTAATTATATCAGTTGGTTTTCTACGATGTTTTCGAAACACCGGAACAGATTGCCGAGAGCTTTTCTCCAACCACCTTTTCTGTGACTCGGGTCTCTACGCCAGACTTGGGGTTGCTCCTGCGACAACAGATGTGCGTCTCCCCGTTGAAGAGTTCTGTTCCGCAACAAAAAGGGTACCGCCAGCCGCCCGGACGTACGTATAATTCGCCACGACAACAAATTTGTTTGTCTCCGTTGTACTGCTTGTCAGAGCATTCTAAAATATGTTCAAAGAAAATATTTTGCAAATTGCAACGCATACAACGATGCAGCATCAGAGAAACAGTAGGCTGTAAATCATTTTCAGAAGTCAGTTATAGTTATAGTTATGCACGAGCAATAAACGCAGTGTGACTTGCTTCCAAAAGTATCTCGCTTGTGTTTTTGCAAGAGCAGCTTCTGAAGTGTGCAACGTTTTTTGATTAACAATTACATACATAATTGGAACATATCTAAAGTGTATTTCCAACACAATGCACAATACAAATATTTTGTCAAAATTAAAAAGTAGACACAACATTTGCTTTACTGCTACATTATTACATTAAGTGTACAATGCCAAATACACTGTATTTAATAAACGGATAAATCTCACCCACTTTTGGGCTCGAACAGCCAACTTCTACTTGGTGTTGCCACTAGCAGCAGTAGAAGGCAAACACATTTCGATGTAACCGTCCTGCAAACAAGCACATAGTCTAAATAATAAAATGTATTCAGTCACATGCAAAGAGTAGATACAAAGTATCTATGCGTGCGTGTGTGTGCGTGTATGTGTGTGTGTGTGTGTGTGTGTGTTTGTGTGTGTGTGTGCTTGCGTGCGTGTGTGAGTGTATGTTCGTATGTGCGTATGTGAGTGCATTAGATATAAATCTGGATTCATTGTCTAGATTCAAAGCAATTCTCGGAAACTTCTCTGTCTGCATTGCTCCACAAAATATCAAAGGCATACTCTTCTTACTTACATGAAGCCTGTTTATGTGAATCTGACTGGCACAGAAGTAGATAACGGTGTGGTCTGGTGGGCACCTCGCTGGAAACTAACCTAGCAAGCTGAAGTTAATTAACTAAACTGGGCATAAGTGTTCATACCAACATCGCTATTTATATAACTATTTGGCACGAGTGTCACACGTATATTCTAGTTACAGAGGGTCAATACTCCTGGACTTACTTGACCTAAGCCTTTTCACTCCCAGGCGGAACATAGTCCATCAGCGACTCCTTTTGCATTAAATTTTTATTACAGTATAATTATCTAAAGAGAACTACGCTACTTGAGGGACCCCTCGCTGTCCTCCGGGAGGTGTCACCCTTCCATACTGTTATATTTATTGCCTGGATTCTTCTGTGTCTTATGACATCTATGATAGATTCAGGAGTGAACTATTAACAACAATATTATCACTTGCTCAGCCCTCTAATCGCGTGGGCGACTCTGATTGATTGATTGCGAAACGACATGTTTCGAGCAGTCGTTAATGAATCGGTGGCCGGCAGACCATTATCTTCGAAAACAGTCGCCAACTGTCGGTGAATATCTAGCAGTGCCATATAACCACCCACCGGTCGACGATTGGAGTTACCAACTCAGTTGGCGACTGAAAAACTAAAGCTCTCCTTACACATACCGACTTTTAGCTTTGACACCAACAGTTTGTCAAACGACTATGTGACCGACTGTTGAACAGACTCATGCTTTTCACTTTATTTCAAACTCCATCCTCAATTGAATTGACTTAAAACTTACGAATCGGTGGCCGGCAGACCATTATCGTCGAAAACAGTCGTCAACTGTCGGTGAGTATCTAGCAGTGCCATATAATCACCGACTGGTCGACGACTGGCAAACACTGTTGCCAACTTTCGGTGGAGAACTTACACGCAGAAACAAAATTTGAGTTAACAACTCAGTTGGCGACGGAAAAACTAAAACTCGTCATACACATACCGACTTTTAGCTTAGTCGCCAACAGTTTGTCAACCGACTAATAATTGGCTACTGCCCGTCGACAGATCGTCGGCCGACCGAAAATGTGACCAACTGTTGAATAATCATATGCTGTTCACGTCATTTCAAAGTCCACCCTCAATTGGCTTGGCCTTAAACCGAGGAGAATGTCAGCTTGACACTGAGGCGTGGTGTTGTTTATTTGACGTTAGCATATGGTTCTTATCATCTCGCTGATGAGTTTACCTTGACCCGGCAGCGAATAGCTATTATATAAGTATTCGAATGGGTATATGAATTAATGCAATTTGGCTCAACCAAAATTGCATAAATATGTTTATGCAAGCAGGAAATCAATGGTGATTCAAGTAGATGATGTTAATTAATTATGCTAAGCTATGCTAAATTTAAGTGAGCTCCCGCTAGGGGTGACACCTGTCTGTATCGCTCTGCGTTACAGCCCTGTATCCGGGCTTACAGAGAATTTCGGGTACTTAGTTGACCCTTTGTAAAACCCTGCCCGTCATGACTGTGTCCATCTATTCTCACACATACCTAGTGAAGCTAATTTATATTTGATCATCTCGCGTGCAATCAGTGTTCCCTTTTTTATTGGACTGCGGCATCGGGCCAACACGGCTACCCTCAGGCCAACACGGCTACCCTCAGGCCAATACGAAGGCAATAATGACAAATCAATAATATATTACATAGAGCAGTACCCAGTATGCATAGGACAGTTAAGAGCCCTTTTCACTTCATTTCAAAGTTCACCTTCAATTGATTTAGCCTTAAACTGAAGAGAATCTTCGTGTCAAGTTGACATTGAGCCGCTGTTTTGTCTATTTGACATCAGCACGTGGAGATTAAAAAACACCTAGCTGATGAGTTTACGTTGACCCGGCAGAAAGAGTGTATGAAATTATGTAATTTGGCGCAACCAAAAAAGTACTTTTATGCAAGCAGCAGTGCAATGATGATTCAAGTTGATGATGCTAATTAACTATGTTAATCTATGCTAAGTCAAAGTGAGTTCCCGCTAGGGGTGACACCTGTCGGTACCCCTCTGCGTAACAGCCCCTTGTCTTTGCTTAAAGAGAATTTCGCATACTTAGTTGACCCTTTGTTAAACCCTCTCTGTCCTGAATGTGTCTAGTCTCATTCATCCCTAATACATCTAATTTACATTAGATCATCCAGCGAGCAGCCATTTTGCCTTTCTAGCTTGATGCATTATCCTACCATTCCAGGTCACCATTCTCATTGTCTACCTTAGTGTCTTAAGGTTCGACTGCATTGTTTCCTTGCGGCTTTTACTATGCAGCATCATCTTCCATCGAATTGAAGGTCCTACTTCTCCCAAGTTGTGTTGGTTTAAACGTGTCGTTAATACATATGTTAATCATTTGAATCCACTAAGTGAGAGATTACCCTACTTAGTTTTACAAGTGCCCTGTTTGTCAGTTTTACCCGTTTCTATCTCCCACGGCGATGACGTAGGTTTTGGCTTTGGGAGGCGGATCAATAGTCCAATCCACTTCAAATACAGCAACATAGGATAACGTATGAGCATGCCCGTTCGTGCAAATTCAGTTGAAGGTGCAGGAGCAGGTGACGCTGCAGGTGTGTTCGTGTGTGTGCGTGTGTGTGTGTGTTTGCGTGTGCGTGTGCATGTGCGTGTGCTTGCGTGTGTTTGCGTGCGCGTGACAGAACACAGTGTTGATATTCAGAAATATCAGTTCTCTTCGCTTCTTGTTAGCTCCGTCATCAACTGGGCGTCCTCGGTCAGTATCAAAGTATTAAACTTACCCATATTATCCAGAAAATGCTAAGTTAAAACTAATGAAGCAGTTATTTTCAACTATGTCCCGTGTAGCAACAACTTTACTATTTCACTTTGAAAAAATATAAAAAAATTATTATCAGTACTATTAATATTGTAATTATGAAAGAAAGAAGAACTTAATTGAACTGATGCAAGGCGTGACACACAATGTCTTCTAGAAATCGAAGAACATTGTTGTATTATCCTTTTTTATAACTAAATGCATGGACAAATTAAATTAATCACACGGTCGAAATATTCGATTTAATTAGTAACAAAAGTAAGCCAACACTTAACAAGCGCAATGTTATCTCTTTCTTTATTTCCGCTTGGCCATTTATGTTGATAATTGTCACTAAATGCCTACTTTCAATAATTGCTATCTCTCTCCCTCTCTCCATCTCCCTCTCTCTCTCTCTCCCTCTCTCCCTCTCTCCCTCTCTCTCTCTCTCTCTCCTCTCTCTCTCTCTCTCTCTCTCTCTCTCTCTCTCTCTCTCTCTCTCTCTCTCTCTCTCTCTCTCTCTCTCTCTCCCTCTCTCTCCCTCTCTCTCTCTCTCTCTCTCCCTCTCTCCCTCTCTCCCTCTCTCTCTCTCTCTCTCTCTCTCTCTCTCTCTCCAGCATATCACGGCTGGGTAGTCTGTAAGCGAACACGTGATTTTTACGTAATTAGACAATCACAAGCCACGTGACATGATTGCTTAGTAACATAAAAATCACGTCGACACACCGCAGGAAACATTATTCTTTATTACACACGCGTTAAATTGCCGTGAAATACTAAACCCGTGGACACCGCGTACAAAATGGCGCGTGCGATGACGAAATCAAGCCGTCCGAGTCCACTGTCGTTGGTCTGGGTTGGTGCGTATCCCTGCTTTCTATGGCGTAAGAAAAAACTATATAGGTTACTCCTTTGCCATTCTCCAATGCACATATTACATACCGTCAAAAGTATTGTTTAAAACCGAATGACAATCGACTGCAATAACATAGAACATAGTCCCCAACTTTTAATTGAACTTAAGACGTGTTAAATGCATTTTGAAAGGCACTTTTGAGGAAAGAATTGCTCAGCGTATCGTACTCGACGACTGGCGGAGTAGCCTTAGTAATCGAACGCGGCATTCTTCGCCACCGTCTCGTACGAGTCACGCGCTATTCACATCGCAAAGGTGCCATTTAGTAAAAAGTTATTACTAATGTACCATAATATGTACTATATATATATAAATATATATATATATATATATATATATATATATATATATATATATATATATACACATATATACACATATATACAATATATAATATATATATATATATATATATATATATATATATATATATATATATATATATATATATATATATATATATATATATATATATATATATATATATATATATATATATATATATATAATGTTGTTGCTGCTGTTGCTGATTATTTCTTTAAAAGTATGTACGATAACCAATATGGATTTAGAAAAGAACATTCAACGGAATTAGAATCAATTGATAGGACATTGACACGTATGGATAATAAAGAAATAACTATAAATATTTACTTGGACCTGTTAAAAGTATTTGACACCCTGGACCACTCAATATTAATACATAAGTTAGAGTTTTATGGCGTAAAAGGAGTAGCTTCAGATCTATTAAAAACATATTTTATCAATAGAAAACAGTACGTAGAAATTGAGAAAGCCCAATCAGACATGCTTAATATCTCAACAGCCGCACCTCAAAGACCAATTCTAGGCCCTTTATTATTTATAATTTACATTAATGACTTTGCTCAATCTAGTCCGACATTCAACTTTATTATGTATGCCGATGACACGACCCCTTCAAATACCCTGCACTATTTTGTACAATATAAACAATTTAAATGTAGCATTTCTAATCGACAAAGAACTAAAAATATAACGAGTGGCTCAAATTAAACCAATTATCTCTAAATGTAAATAACTCCAAATATATGATTTCTAAAACGGATAGTAGAAATAATATGGTAAATCCACCAAATCTAGTAAAGATACTACAACTATTGATAGAGTATATAAGTACAATGTCCTAGGGCTAAGTGATAATAAACAATTAAACTGAAAACTACATCGACATTTCAAATAGGTGCTCCAGGAATATACATATCCCAAATAAATTCAAAAGACTATTACATCTTAATATAAAGATGATGCTGTATAGCACTCTGATATTGTCACATCTAAACTATGGCTTAACGGCCTGGAGCTATCGATGTGATTAAATTAAAAGACTTCAAAAGAAAACCGTCGGAATGATATGTTAAAACAAATATAATGCTCATACCGACCCGCTGTCCAAAAGTCGTAAACACTAAAAGTAGAACATATTCTAAAATTAAAAGGATTAAAATTATATCATAAATGTACACACAATAAACTACCTGTCTACCTGCAAATATTACCACGTGATCAAAACTATATTATTCAAAACTTTAATACAGTGGTCAGTATAACATACATACAATCAGTGTACACCTTTTTTACATAAATTAAATTTAAATTAATTGACAGTGTGGATCCTACGACAGCGATTAAATTTAGTCTTAGCAGGAGTCTCACATTATCTTCAAACCGTACATTATATTCTTACCATTTCGTTTTTTTTCTTGTCGATATGATATTTGTTTTCCGCTGTAAATATTTGCTGATTTTAGATGATGATAACACTGTTATTTAATCAGAGTCTAGACACATGGCCGTCTATCTGCACGTGGCTGTCGAGGAGACAGCGTCAATTTCTTATTAAATTTACTGATTCGAATATACAAAATGCATTCCCGGCCACGGCATCCAGACGAGTGGACACTACCTACACCGCGCAAAGAAGGATCACATTCCCAACGTCATCTCCCTGGCTCCGTTGCCTAGCATTCTCTCTCCCTGGCCCCGTTGCCTAGCATTCTCTCTCCCTGGCTCCGTTGCCTAGCATTCTCACTGAACTAGTCACTTAGCATTACTATGTTGGTGTATGACCGCAAGGCTTTCGAACAGCATATTTATATTGCATTTTGGTCTCTTTGAACAGGTTTGCCAACACTAGACCAGGAGAATATAATGCCAGATTGAAGGTTTTACTATTTAACAGTCACGATGATAACGAATGTTCCTCAAACTTACAGTAGGCATAAGAACTATATGATAGAAGAAGTGTTTGTTAAAGGTCGATGTGGGTTGGATGTGAATATGATGTGAATATATTGAATGGGAATTTAGTCAAATTATATATTATTTGCGTCCAAGCAATCAACGTAATACGTTTTAAAAAGGCCCATCATACATAGATGAGAGGAGTACTTATTCTAGACACACCGCGGCCATGATGCACCACCATATATAGTGAGAAATAATACGTAATTATACAGAGAGAAAAAGTAATGGTCTTGCCGAAAAAATTGAGACATGATTTGTGCAACGTTTTAGGCGTCAAGGAAGTAAACTGGGGGATCGGGTGAACTAAAGTATTGACGCTGTCTTCAGGTAGGCCTTTATTCAATGGCTATTGCTACAACTATTCCAGTTGGATCACTGTTGTTATTCCGAGTTTATGGTAGACAATTGTAGTGGTGGTGCATTTGAGACAGTACCTCTTTTGGCGATTAATTCCTCTACTTAACCAGATCCCGTCGTAACAGGAAGTACAAACAGTCTTCGCGGCCACTTAAACGTGTTGTCACAAAAATAGCAAATTCATCAATAGCTTACCTAGAATCTCCAAGTTGGCCAACAACACATACAAATGGAATTCCATCTCCAGGAATGTAGTGTCCTCTACTTAGCAAGATCCAGTCATAACAGCAACTAAAAACAGTCTTCGCGGCCACTTAAACGTGTTGTCACGAAAATAGCAAATTCATCTATAGCTTACCTAGATTCTCCATGTTGGCCAACAACACATACAAATGGAATTCCATCTCCAGGAATGTAGTGTCCTCTACTTAGCAAGATCCAGCCATAACAGCAACTACAAACACTCTTCGCGGCCACTTAAACGTATTGTCACGAAAATAGCACATTCATCAATAGCTTACCTAGAAATCTACAAGTTGGCCAACAACACATAAAAAACCAGGGCTTATTCCGCATTTGTCAGACCCCAACTGGAGTAGGTTGCTGCTATATGGGACCGCTACACATAAACATGCAAAAATCGAAAATTAGAGATGGTTCAAAGATAAGATAAGAAGAACATTTGTACAGCGCCATCAATCTAGATAAATCCATTCAGAGGCGCATAAAATACATTTATATGCTAAACATTGATAAGTTATGTAAATGATGACAAATTAATTCAAATAGAAGATAATATATCATATTAAAAAATAAATTATATAAAAGATAATTATTAAAGATATATAAATAGGTGGTGCTTAAAGACGAGCAGCCCGTTGCGTCTGCATTAACTATAGCCATGAAGCCATTGTCACCAGCATGCTAAAGCACCTATACTGGCGCAGCCTTCAACAAAGGAGAGTTGGTGTCCGGCTTGTCATGCTGCATGAGATCATACATGACAAACTCGCATTGGCAATAAGTCTCCACCTCATGGCGTTTGCCAGACCCTCTCGCCACAGCCACCGTCAAGCTTTTCAGCTCCCCCATCATTAAACAATGCAATTCTTTCCCCTTCCTTCCCCGTGCGATAGCTATTTGGAACAGCCTGCCAGTCGACGCAGCTAAAGCGCGGCTTTCAATGGTAATACATATTGCATCTTTCACGCGATCAACTCTTCCTCTACTTAAATTGCATTACTACACGCACACAAAATCTGTTCTCTTTCTCCAACAAATTTTATCACTTTTCTCTTACCACACGTTAGCACGTGCACGCGCGCGCACGCACGCACGCACGCACGCACGCACACACACACACACACACACCTAGTCGGCTATAGTTCGGTATTTTGTTGCTTGACCGACTAAAGTCTGTAGTCTGTTGCATTGTTCGACTGTTGTCTGGTAGTTTGTCATCTGGTCGACTATTGTGTGGTGGTTTGTTTTCAGTTAAATTTTTTCCGCTTCCTTCCTAGAACATCCTGCCAGTCGACGCATCTAATGCGCCGCGTGCAACATTAATACATATCGCATTTTTCACGCTATCAACTCTTCGTCTATTTACATTACTGTACTAGACGCACACAAAATATTTTTGATTTCTCCCACATATTTTAACAGTTTTCTTTTACAACACATTAGCACGTGTACACACGCACCCACGCATGCACACGCGCAAGCAAACACGCACACAAACGCACACATACACACGCACACACGCGCGCGCGCATGCACGCACGCACTCGCACGCACGAACACACGCACACACACACACCTGGTCGTCTATAGTTCGGCAATTTGTGGTTTGGTCGACTAGTGTCTGTAGTTTGGTGCATGGTTCGACTATTGCCTGGTTGATTGTCATCTGGTCGACTATTGTCTAGAAGTATATTTTTAAACTATATATGACGCATAGGCATGAAGAAATCGAACAATCAGAACATATTTTAATGAATTATTTATCACCGCATTCGTGCACAATCAAGAGCTCTCTGCAGAAGTTCATCGGATATGTGTAAACATTAATATACATACACATCACTTGTCAGCAGCATGACAATACAGTCCCAATTAATTATTATTTTAGTTGTTTTACAAGTATTTCGAACGGTCCTGGCACGATAATGATGATATACCCTACATTGTAATTACTTCAGTTGGTTTTCTACGATGTGTTCCAAACACCGGAACAGATTGACGAGATCTTTTCTCCAACCACCTTTTCTGTGACTCGCGCCTCCACGGCAGACTTGGGGTTCCTCCTGCGACAACAGATGTGCGTCCCCCCGTTGAAGAGTTCTGTTCCGCAACAAGAAGGGTACCACCAGCCGTCTGGACGTGGGTATAATTCGCCATGACAACAAATGTGTTTGCCTACGTAGTACTGCTTGTCAGAGCATTCTGAAATATGTTCAAAGAAAATGTTTTGCAAATTGCAACGCATAACAACGATGCAGCATCAGAGAAACAGTAGGCTGTAAATGCATTTTACAGAAGGTAGTTTTGTTAATAATTTAGAAATACCGAACGTACACATTGTTGACATTTATGTTTATCTACCCTGCATTTTAGCACGAGAAATAAACGCACAGTGTGGATTTCTTTCAAAAATATCTCCCCAGTGTTTCTGAAAGAACAGCTTCTGGAATTTGCTATGTTTTCTTATCAGCAATTACCTACATAATTGATATACCTCAAAAGTGTATTTCCAACACAATAGCCAATACAACCCTGTTGTTGGAATTACAAAGAAGGCATAAACTTTGCTTCACTGTTACATTAAGTGTACAATGCCAAATACAATGTATGTATCAAACGGATAGATCTCACCCACTTTTGGGCTCGAACAACAAACTTCTACTTGGTGGTGCCACTAGCAGCAGTAGAAGACAAACACATTTCGATGTAACCGTCCTGCGAAAAAGCATATAGCATAAATTATAAAATGTATTCAGTCACCTACAATTAGTAGATACAAAGTTTGTGTGTGTGCGTTTGTGCGTGCGTGTGTTCGTGTGTGCTTACGTGAGTGCATAAGAGAGAAACCTGGATTAATTCTCTAGGTACAAAGCAATTCACGGACATCTATCTATTTGCACTGCTCCACAAAATATCAAAGGTATGCCCTCCTTACTTACATGAAGCCTGTTTATGTGAATCTGTCCGGCACAGAAGTAAGTAACGATGTGGTCTGTTTGGCACCTCGGTGGAAACTGACCTAGCAATCTGATGTTAACTAACAAAACTTGACATAAGTTTTCATACTAAAATGGCCATTTAGTTGCAAACTCTTGGGACGATTGGCTCACGCATATTCAAATACAGAGGGTCAATAGTTATTGACGTAAGCCTTTTAACGTTAAGGTTGAGCGTAGGCCATCAACGATTTCTCTCCACCAAACACGGTTTTGGACTTCGGCTTCCAGCTCTTTCTATTTATATTCTGCGTTTGACATAACTCGAACTGAACAGGTCATCAGTCAAACCACTGTTGTATAACCAGTGACCCTTGTATCAGTGACCAAAATGTCAACGACCCTCGTGTCAGTGACCGTCATCTCAGTGACCTCTATGTCAGTGGCCCTCCTGCCAGTGACCCTATTTAGCTTGTTAGATGAAAATAAAATACTTGACTACCCCGGTTTACCCCTACACGTACAAAAATATGTATTCAGAATAGCAAATAATATCTCTGAAACTATGATGTAATGATAACAAAACTAGATAATTAAGATACCGTTGGGTTTGTTTATTTAAGACAGTTCATGCATGTGTGTTGGAATTCATTCTTATCATAATGATTACAATCCGTCAGTATTGTGATATTTATGTGGTCGCATTTTGTGTTCTAATTTGATAGAAATCCAAAGGAAGAAAATGTCAACTAGGGCAGGATGAAGCAAGGAGCCCCCCTTAAGGGGAAATCGTGTGCGGGAAGGAATCCTTTAAGTAAATATAGTTTACGTCCTATGAACGATGTAGTTCATTGATTTAGGTACATTCCGTGTGTTGAAATTGTCGACGTACATAGTCTCTAAAAAAAGTTCCAGTCAGTTTAGCAGATGGTCCAATGGTGGGGCAAGAAGCCGCATATGAGTTTTGAAATATTATAATTTCCTTATTTGAATATAATTACATTTTTCTATACCGCCCACAACGGATAGATGTATACCACTACTATAATCGTATTTGCTTATTGTGTGCATTTACATATTTTGTCTCAGTTTCCCATTTTTATCGTGCATAGTCCCGCTCCATCTGGCTATCTCGAAATTCAGTCGCCAACTGTCTGTGAATATTTAGCAGTATCAGATAATCACCGACTAGTTGGCGATTGATCAACGTTGTTGTTAATTTTCGGTGGAGACCATACACGTAAATACTAAATGTCGGTTACCAACTCAGTTGGCGGTTGAAAAACTGAAGCTCGCCATACCCACACAGACTTCTGGCTTAGTCGCCAATAGTTTGTCAGCCGACTAATAGTTGGCTACTTCCCGTCGACCGACCGTTGGCCGATGGACCGACTGTTCAACAGACACATACAGACTGATTCTCGAGTTCGCGACTACAACTGACTGTGTGGCCCAAGCGAACCAATACACCGACAGTATTCAACGTGTATGATTTTTATTTGTGTTATGACATATTATTGATTATTGTGTTAATAATAAATGTACGTTCTTATACAGAGCTGTACCTAGTATGCATAATACTGTTCATTGCCCTTTCAACTTCATTTCAAAGTCCACCCTCCATTGATTTAGCCTTAAGCTGAAGAGAATCTTCATGTCAAGTTGACATTGAGGCGCGGTGTTGTCTATTTGACGTTAACACGTGGACAGTACTTAAACTGAAGAAAGTGTTCATGTTAAGTTGACAATGAGTCGCGTTTTTGTCTATTGGACGTCAGCACATTGAGATTATTTATCACCTAGCTAATAAGTTTAGGCAGCCATTACGGTTTCCATACGTTTTCGAATGAGTATATGAAATTAGGCAATTTGGCGCAACCAAAATTCCATAAGTATTTTTATGCAAGCAGCAACGCAATGATGATTCAAGTAGATGATGCTAATTAATTATGCCAATCTATGCTAAGTCAAAGTGAGTTCCCGCTTGGGGTGACACCTGTCGGTATCCCTCCGCGAAACGGCCCAGTGTCGGGGCTTACAGGGAATTTCGATTACTTAGTTGACTTTTGTAAAACCCTGCCTGTCGCGAGTGTGTCCATCTAGTCTCACACATCCCTAGTAAAGCTCATTTATATCTGATCATCTCGCGTGCAATCAGTGTTGTCTTTCCAGCTTCATACATTTTCCTGACATACGAGGTCCTGATTCTCGTTGTCCTCCTTCGTGTCAGACTGCATAGCTACCTTGCAGCTTTCGGTGTGCAGCTTCATCCTCTTCGATCTGAAGGTCCTAATCCTCGCAAGTCTTTTGGCTTAAATGTGTCGTTAGTACATATGTAATCCATTGAATCCACTAAGTGGGAGACTAGCCTACTTAGTTTCACAAGTGCCCTGTTGGCCGGCTTTACGCGTGCGTGCGTGCGTACGTGCGTGCGTGCGTGCGTGCGTACGTGCGTGTTTCAGTGTGTACGTGTATGAGTGTTTGCGTGTTTGCGTGCGCGTGACAGAACGCAGTGGTGATCTTCAGAGAGATCTGTTCTCTTCGCTTCTCCTTAGTTCCGTCAAAAACTTAGCGTTGGCGATCAGTATCAAAGTATTTACACTTACCCAGAAAATGCGAAGTTAAAAGTATTGTGGCAGTCATTTTCAAGTGTGTTGCAACAACTTTCCTATATCACTATGGAAACATAGCAAAAACATGACACATTATTATGAAGTACTATTCATGTTTTATTGAGTAAAAAAATGATAACTGAATCTAAGAGACTACAAGGTGCGACCAACGACGCCTAGAAATTGAATAGACATTGTTGTATTATTCCCTTTCGTTATTAAATGTATGAACAAATTAAATTAATTACACAGCGGAAATGTTTATATTTAATTAGAAAGAGTCGCCTTCTCATTATCCAAGTAAACCAAAAAATTACCAAGCACAATGGTACCTCTTTCAGTGTTTCCGCTTGTCAATTTATATTGACAAGTGCCACTGAATGCCTTTTTCAATTATTGCTTTGCAGTCTGTATTTTGCCGTAGTCACCTTCCTAAATATATTGGTTACAAACTGTTGTATATTACTGTCTGCATCAGTTTATCTTTTCGGTTAGTTCTAGTATTAAAACATCTCTCATCTGATAGAATATCTTCGTAGACGACAACATTAGACGACAACATTCTGAATCTGGAGAAAGTATTTATTCATATTCCTACACATCATAGACCACTTCCCGCCGTTTACTTTCTTCGATTCTCTTCCGCCAACTCATCCTTCAATACCCGCCGCAGGATCTTCCCACTGGCCGATTTCGGGATCTCTTTCCGGAACTCAATGCCTCCTCGCAACTGCTTGTAGGGTGCCACTTGCTCTATTGAGAAGCAAACATCATTCCTGGTATCACATATGTTGTTTGACAACAATGAAAACCCACCAAGGAAAAATGCCCAATTGTGTGTTGGTTATTCACGGTAAAGGTAAGTCTTGGTCTTCACCAAATCCCAAAGACAATGTTTATTATGTATAGAATGTAACTTACCCCTGTAACTATTTTTTTGAGAGATGCGGTGTGTAAATAAATGTAAAAAGATTTGGATTTGATAAAGATTTGTGTTTTACGCCACTGTGGAATATAACCGTTACAGAAGGAGGGTGAGGTAGGGGGAGGGAGGGGGAGGGAGGGGGAGGGAGGGGGGAGGGAGGGGGGAGGGAGGGGGAGGGAGCGAGAGAGACAGAGACAGAGACAGAGACAGAGACAGAGACAGAGACAGAGACAGAGACAGAGACAGAGAGAGAGAGAGAGAGAGAGAGAGAGAGAGAGAGAGAGAGAGAGAGAGAGAGAGAGAGAGAGAAGAGGCGGTAAGAAAGCGAGGTCGCAGGAAAAGGGGCGACCACAGTTACAATAACTAGACTAAGCTAAGAAGGATGTGTGAAAGCCGGAGGGTGGTGGAAAGTGTAGCAGAGACAAACTGACGACAGAGAGCACTGGAAACGAACGATCGCCATTGCAGTGCAGCAGAACAAGAATTAGTCGACCTCGCCCATTTCTAAATGACACTACTAGGAAGAACAAGTGATAGCAGCAGTGACAGATTCTACCCTAATCACACTGTCAGACACGAAATTACAATAATGTTTATAAAGCGAAGCACACAACCCGACAGTGGCGCCACCCGGTGGGGAGTTTGTAGCCGAAGACGTGATTTTTACGTAACTAGACAATTGCAAGCCACGTGATATTATTGCTTAATAACATAAAAATCAGGTCGACGTACCCCAGGAAATATTATTCTTTATTACAAACGCGTTCAGTTCGTGTCGTGCGATACTGGAGTGCAATTTGTGGGGCGCGGTGGTCGAGTGGCAGAGCGTCGGACTTTTCGGTAGAAGGGACCGGGGTTCAAAAACCACCTGCTGCCGTTTCAAAACCTGGGCAAATTTATTCACCCCACTTTGCGCGTGTCTTTCAGAAGAGACACTAAAAGCCGTTGGTCCCTTCTACCTGGTGTCTATGCCAGGGGAAGTAAAAGATCCCACACAGGGGGTAAATGTGTAACCTGTTGTGGACTCAAAGAGTGGTGGTCTCTATCTCTAACCCACCAATTCCCGGCACGTGAGAGGGGCCGAACGACAGAATCATCAACATAATGATGTTGGCCGTTTAATGGAAGAAGAAGAATACAAAAACAGGTATTGAACGCTTGTGATACGCGTGCGATGACGAAGTCAAGCCATCCAACTCCATTGCCGGTGGTCACCACGTGCTGGATTCACGTGTATCCATGCTTTCTATGCAGATAAAATAAGCTATGGACGATTCCAAATTGCCATTCTCCAAAGCGCACGTTGTGTAAGTCGAAAGCGTTACTGAATGACAACTTTTATTTGAAGTGAAGGCGAGTAAAATAAATTTTAAATGACATCTTTGCGGAGTGATTCGCTCAGCATATCGTACTCGACGGCTGGCGAAGAAGCGCAAATAATCGGACGCAGTCCACGGCTTTGTCCGATTATCTGTGCGTCTCCGCCACCGTCTGATACGATTCACGGGCGATTCACATCGCAGTGGTGCCATTTAGTATAACGTCGTTATTAATGTACCATAATTTACACTGTATACTTATATTTGTGACAATAACTATTACAATGTTGCTGTTGCTGGAACTGATAATGTTGCTGTTGAAAATCCAACTCTACCTGCGATGAATTTCTGCAGTTCTTCTTGGCTGACGTGAAGGTTCGGCTTTAGCACGACATAGGCTCTCGGCAATTCCCCGGCTCTCTCGTCCGGTTGACCGATGACAGCCGAGTCGGCGACGGCCGGGTGTGTCACCAATAGTGCCTCCAATTCGGCCGGGGCGACCTGGTGACGACGGAGCGATCACATTTAGCAATGGCGTCAGAGACAGCTGATTCCATTGATAAAAACCGTGGGTAGAACTATTTGTATTTGCGGCGACGCCACCCAATCCTCTCCCGGTGTCCAGTCAAAAACCATTTGGTACAACGAATCTATGTTACATTGTCACTGGAATTCATTGAGTCGGAGACAGTTCCAAGCGGCTTCCGCTATTAATACTGTACATGAATTACCATTGTTCAACATGTTTCGTAATTGCACAATAACAGTCAACGGTTTATCGGGTAAAACTAATAACACAAATATTATTAAAGCTAAGAGTAAATATAAGAACTTTTTTAATATTAAATTGCTATACCAATATACCAAACTAATTTATAAAATATTGGTTAATATGTGCAGATGTAGTTACCTGTAGTCCTTTATACTTGATCAGTTCTTTGATACGATCAGTTATAACTACGTGCCCATCATCATCAGCAAATCCTAGGTCGCCTAAAAACAGTAACACAAATGATAACAATTCCACCTCAGGCTACAAATTAACTACAACCCCAAAAGTAGACAAGACTATCGGTGTTGGTGTTGTGTGCGCGCGCGTGCATGTATGCGTGGTGTCAACGACGTAATTCCAGAACGAATATCCGAAGCCTATCTTGTCTCCAATTTTACAAAAGAAGGGGATGTTATCTGTCTGTAGAAAAATATCATATTATAAGTCTGCATAAAACCCTACTACTAGAAGTAGTGTGTTTTTAATCGCCAGATGTCTACTTCGTCTTAATGCTATTGTGCATTGTTCGTCAGTCAATTGTATGACCGTATCATGGCAAATCCATACATTGAATGACTAACTGCACTATCGTTTGAATAATTCGACATCTAACGAATTCCCGCGTTTTTTTGCCGTTCGCCAAAACGCCCGTATCTACATCAAAGTGTGTTCGATTGATAGAAAGGTCAGATCGACCTATTTTTTTATTCGCTGTAGGCGTATCTAAGATCGGCCAAGCTTAGTCATCCATTAATTTACCATGCTACCATATAGCGACCCAAGGGACAACACGGAAAGGCATCCATATATATTTAAGCCAAAGGGGCCGAAGGTTCCCCCCAAATACGCCACTGGCAGACACCATAATTTTCTTAATATTTTCGGACCAGGATCGGTCTTGGATTCATCGCGATTGTTCTGGAAACAATTTGTCTATCGATGATTGGTATAAACCAGAGTCGCCGTGTGTCATTTCGAGTAGCGTCTATTTAGTCTCGGTTACCCGACTCTCGTTACCCTTCGTGAACGCGCAGAGTTTTGCCTCGGAGACATGGTTTCAATGTTACTCCATTTTGTGTAGGCGTTACTGTGAAGCGCCAACAGTAAATCAGTGTTATTATCGAGATTCTACACTATAAATATTCTGCATGATTTAACTTTTGATTGCGACAACTGTGTCAATATAATAAACTAAAATAACAGATGAGAGCCAAATTATATATATGCAGTGAAAAGTTACCCGTGTGCAGCCACCCGTCCTTCAGTGTCTCGCAAGTCGCCTTCTTATTATCCAAGTAGCCTTTCATCACCTGCGGTCCGCGAACACAAACTTCGCCCTCCGACCGTCTCTCCAACGTCTCCCCAGAGGTGACGTTGACTACCTGTAACACGTGGCCATATATTTGTACAGCATAATTCCTTTTAAATAATTTCATACCGCTTGGGGCGTGGTGAACAACGCCTTTTGCATTACGTCCCGCGTTTGTAAATGATATGAAAATATCGTATCATCAGTTCAAAACACGCCCAAAAAGGGACTCTCGCAAATATATTACCTGTACGCGATCAGTTTCGACAGTCTCGCGAGATCCAACCAATGTATCTCAGTTCGCACGGCTAGCGCTTTTTCTGCATGAATAACAAATCACCGGACTTAGCTAATCATACGGGTTCGTTTGGGATGTTATGGATTTATGTTACCAATCTTGCATGCGAACACAACTCAAACATAATGCGTCATAATTCCGCGTGCCAACAGGTGAAGGGTCAGTCAGCTGGTGCAACAACCATGACTGATAATGTGTAGTATTACTGTGTAGTAGAGAAGGAGTAATGACACTTCATAATACTGGGCTGGGAAATTTTTTCGGTTGTAACCGGACAAGTTACGTAATCAGTAAATTGTTTACATATCTGCCTGGATATTTTCAGAAAGATAAAACAGTTACCCCACCTAGCGGATCTTGCAAAGACAGTACCTTAAATTCAGTGTTGGGCACGGCCAGACCGCAAGTGTCGTAGCGGTAGTTCTCGCGAGGATTTACATGCGTTATTGGACTCGTCTCAGTGAGACCGTAACCTAAAATATGTTCACTTACGTAAGTAAAAATGTGTGGCCACCGTAGGTCATAATCTACATTTGACATTGTAAAGCTGTAAATCCCATCTATGACATTCTAGAAACATACACATGTACAAAGGCTAATCGTTTTGATCGCAAACATTTGTTATATAGGGTAGATATATATATATATATATATATATATATATATGTGTGTGTGTGTGTGTGTGTGTATGCGTGCGTGCGTGCGTGCGTGCGTGCGTGCGTGCGTGCGTGCGTGCGTGCTTGAGTGCGTGTGTGTGTTTGTACATATATATGTGAGACCGACACATGTTGTCGACATGTAATGGGCATTGTTGAACGCTGTTCACGAATGTACTGAAGAGCCCAGATTTATAAACAGATAAAGGTCAATTAATAAAACAGATTGTTGTTGAGTAGAACCTGTTAAGATACAAAGTCTAATAGCGTCCTTCCTGTTATATAATCATGCTATATAGTAAAACTGTATCTATTGTAACATATTGTAAGATATACCTCTCCCTCTTATTTTCTGCTGGGCCGCACGCAATAGTCCGGGGGCATTTCTCATAGATGTAGATGTAAGTGTTTTAATTGTCGGTTTTCTTTGCGCTCGCCAGATCGAGATTTGTGAATGAACTTGTATTCAGTCGACCAGTGATTAGATAGAATACCACAGTTGTGTAGTCAACGCATTGTTCCAGGTTCGACGAGATTTTAGTCGTGTAAATCAGACGGCTACATAGATAATAGCAATATAACTGCTCACACTGACAATAAAAAAATCAGTGACTTATAAAATCTGACCGAAATTTTTTTGTTCGGACGGTAAAGCAGGTATGACCCACCCCGGTCACCCATACTGATAATTTGGATGCCTAAAAATGTAGTTTGTGCCGGCCCCTTGGAATCCTCTGGATTATTTATTCTTCGAGTTTACAGTCTAAGACGCCGTAACTAGAGGAGCTGTTATTGCATAAATACCCAATGCGCTTTACCATTGGTTCAACTTGCCAAACCACCATTCGTCTCAGCTGTTGGACAGTGACATCTTCCGGAAGACTCCTTGCAGAATTTTAAAATTACACCCAGGGTTCCCAGTGATCTTCCGGTTCCCCAATTTCATTGATCTCCGAGGTCAAGACAATTTAGCAAATGTCAGGATTATTTAACGAGCGAGGAAGTGCTTCAACATTACTATCAATCTTTGGCACAATATGGACTTTGTCAATATCTACTTGAGTGGTTAAGCCACAAGCTTTTTGAAACCTGCTTTTCTGTTGCTAATCTCGTTGTTTAATATATAAATTAAACGCGTCCTTATGACCTAATTCAATTAGTTATTAGATCAACCCGACACATACCTTACGATATGACAATAACATTTCTTTTAATGACTCAGACTCAATCCTCTTTGTGACACGAGTGGCGCATAAGGCTTCCACAAGAGAACGCCACTGCTGTCGGTTTAGTGTTGGATTCCCTGGTCAGTCCGTTTGCCTTCACTTCTTTCTCCAGTGTTCTTCACCAGGTCTCCTTGGGACGACCTCTTTTTCGCTTCGCATCCGGTGTCCAGCGTACGGCTATTCGTTTAATGAACCACAGTTTAAAAGCCTTAATTACCCCGTTACCGGTTTATGACTATTAACCTTATCGTTCAGTACATTCGAGAAACGGCTGTTGAAAATATCCGATATCTATGAAGTGATGTCCACGATTAACTGTCTATTCATTTTTTAATACAACTACTTATATTTTGTGACATCTAGCGGTCATAGTGCGCTATAAAGACGAAATTCTCAGTTCAGCGAAGGCGACACCATCACGCCTACCTTGTCGGATTCGTGGAATGTCGAGTCTGTCCCGGACTTCCACCATCGTGTTCGCCCCACACGGTGCAGCAGCCGTGGTCACAGTGTGTACTGAAGGGAAGTCGTCTTTGTTTACCATTGGGTGCTTGGCGAGGAAGAGCATGATGGGAGGCACTATGGGAAGGAAGGTTATCTGGCAAC
Organism: Lamellibrachia satsuma; assembly: GCA_033239005.1. Lineage (NCBI taxonomy): Eukaryota > Metazoa > Annelida > Polychaeta > Sabellida > Siboglinidae > Lamellibrachia > Lamellibrachia satsuma. The sequence goes on from BSQZ01000004.1 coordinate 1,320,290, forward strand.
GAAATAACAGGTTCAGTTGTTGGCAGACGTGGGATCAATTACATTCTATCAATTAGAATTCCAATTACACACCAATTGCAGCATATCATTTCCAAATTCACATCTCCGTTTTGGACTACCTCTCGTTTTACCTCAATTTTGACGACCGATAGTCAATAATTACGTCATTGACGTGTTTTCCGGTCACTTTTCTCACATGACGTGCATGGGTTACCTTATAGTCCTTGATGAGTTTGAGGAACATTTCCGGCAAAAACTTGGGCATTGATACGACCGACGCTCCTGCTTTGAGACCCGTGAGAGCAACCACCGTCTGACCGTAGATGTGAAACCAGGGCAGGACTCCCATCAACACGTCCTCTCCTGCTATATAGCCCAAGACGTCATCAGCTCTGTAAAACATTTGATTTTCGTAAATTTGTAAATATGGTTCAGGACGCCGCCTACAATATATGTTTGTGTGAAATCGATGTCGTTCTTCTCCAGTGACGGATAAACAATGTGCGGGCCCCGTACACACTTTTTGTGGGCGGGGGCTTACGTGAAAGGCGTAGATCGAGACGCGTGGTATTGACTACTGAGGTAACCCTATACCTTAACATTTATTCAACTATGTTTGAGCATACGCATTCACATATTGGTGTCGATGACGGCATACAGAACTACATACAAGAAATTATATCGTGTGATGACAAACAAGAATTACAGCATACAATGATGTAGCAGAAAATAATACAAGAAAATAAAGCATAAAGTAGAAACCGAACAAGTTCACCCGAGGATACAAAGAGTAACATCCAGATACTTTCCACTAAATTAGTTACCAATGGTTCGAGAAGATGGACTGTGATTGAATTTGTGGGGGGGCGTTTTGTAGGGGGCTGGTATGGGTTTACGATTTGTTCCATGGTTACAGACCAGCAGCAGGAAACACGCAGCAATAAGTATTTTTATAAAGCACATACAATTGAAATGCAGAACCTGGTCTGGTCGACGTTGGCGACAAGGTTGTAGTGAGTAAGCATCACTCCCTTCGGAAGTCCCGTCGTCCCACTGCTGAAGGGAAGAGCGACCAAATCCTCCTGAGGCTCCCAGTCCAGGTTCTCCGGGAAGCATTTGCCGTCGTCTTGTAAGAATGTGGAGAACGGACGGCAGCCGGCCGTTTCTCCAAACACGACGATGTCCTGCAGCACCCAGAAGCGTTCTTGTGACTTGGTGATGGTGAAAGCGGACACATAGGTTGCGTCGGTGAAGGCAATACATACAATTAGGGCACATAGCACTGATGCGATCTAGCTTTCAGTACCACCATATGTGGAATGCCCAACAAACTGTTGATTGCGTATTAAGTGTGATCCGTTGTTGATCATGTAAGTTGATCATATAACTTGTTTGGGTACAGCGACATTTGAGTTTTAACTTTTAAGATAATGGCAATAAACCATCGGTGATGCCTGAAAAAATAGTGATTATATTACTGATTAGATTAGATTAGATTAGTGATTAGATTACTGAAGAACAACACTTCAAAGTTACTCATGTGCTACGGTGTGAGGGTTGTCAGATTTTGGAGCGTACATGTCACCGACTTTTTATATTGCAATAAAAATTGAGATAAATATTCCTTAATTGGCAATTTGTGTCTAACACCACGAGTGATTATCTTACGAAAACCATATTCCATCGGTGCATCAAATACATTTCAATAAACTACACGTTTTTCGAGCACCCAGTAGCAGTATTCGAGGAAGGCTTGTCAACCTTACCTGTTGGGACACCTTTGCGACGTTCGCCGCTTGTTTTGCCAATTCAATCGTTGCTGCTGACGCAACCAACATCTTAGATTTGGCTTGAGTTAGTGCGAGTGCGAGTTCTCCTGCAAAGTATGATTAAACGATGTTTCACAGTTATTTTAATACAACAATTCACCGACATGCTGCTAAAACAACGTATTAGAAAGTCAACGTCTACCTTGATGGATGACTGGCAGGGATCTCAACGAATCATCTCCCACATATTTGTGGTGTCAATCTCCCACATCCAACCATTTATGATAGTCCACTTCCCACCTCCCACCTATTTGTTTGGCCAGCCTACCATTTCCCACCTATTTCTACGACCAACCCCCTACTCCTTGCTACCCCCTCCCCCATCTCTTCCTTGGTGCTTTGTGTCAGCACCCACCCCCGGAATTGAGAGGAACATATGCAAAGCCAAGAAATAAACCAAAGAATTACGTAGTCAAATTTCCTGTGAATAATTGTCCGTGTTAACAATTTCCTGTTGTCAGTAGTGAGATTGCAAACATTGCTGGTTCTATGCGATTTGGCCATGCCCCATTGACGCAAGTTGAGCTTAATGCGATCGCTTGATAATTGGGTCGCCAAGGCTTGGGTCTGCGAAGGCCAAGTACAAATACCCAGGAGGTGGTGCTTATTGATAGCATTGGCGGAAGTTCACGGGCATATTTGTACCGTAAAAAAATATTAATTCGAATTATTATTAATAACGTCAGCAGAAGGGTTTATTTCAGTTAGTGCCATCGACGAATTAGGATACAAATAAAATACATATCAGTGACAACTCACCGGATGTGTATGCGGGACTGACACAGCTGACGACAGCGCCAACGGCGGCCAACGACAGATACATAACGAGAAATTCTGATATATTCTCGCAATATAGCGTAACGACGTCTCCTTTACGTATGCCCAGCCGCCATAGCGCGCTACCGACTCGCACGATGTCGCTCTGCAGTTCCGTGTACGTCATCCGACGACCTGTTGTTCCGTCTATCTGAAACGACTTTGAATTAATTAAGGTGATTTATATAAATAAGTACCTGAGGTGATTTGCATAAATGAGTACCTGTGAGTGTGTGTGTGTGTGTGTGTGTGTGTGTGTGTGTGTGTGTGTGTGTGTGTGTGTGTGTGTGTGTGTTTGTGTGTGTGTGTGTGTGTGTGTGTGTGTGTGTGTGTGTGTGTGTGTGTGTGTGTGTGTGTGTGTTTGTGTGTGTGTGTGTGTGTGTGTGTGTGTGTGTGTGTGTATGTGTGGGCGTTTGGGCTCGAACAAACCAACTTCTATTTGGTGGTGTCATTAGCAGCAGTAACAAACAAACGCATTTCGATGTAACCGCCCTGCAAACAAGCACATCGACTAAATAATAAACTGTATTCAGTCATCTACAAGGTTAGAAAGTATTCTGCCTGCTGACTTCTGTGACACGGATAAGACACGGTATGCAACACGAAAACATCCATTTAAAATCACTAAAATGCACTCTAGAGTATATTTAAGGAAGTGTTCATTTACTCAAAGAATAGTAAATGACTGGAACCAACTTACAGAGGCAGCGGTTATGTCTAAGGATATTAACAAATTTAAGGGTCACGTTGATAAATATTTAAAGAATAGGCCGGAGGATTATACGAGTCAGCGCCTAACTCCCTTCCTCGTCATCTGCTCGACTGCAGCAACTGTGTAGAAGAGTAGCATCCAGGTACATCCATGTAAGTCACTGTCAGGAGCATGTCGTCCTCCGTGGTTCTTTTATGACCCCAATTAACGAGACGGGGCAGAGTCACGAGGGATACACAGTCACCAAATGCTGAGAGCCAGGTAATTTAGTACTCATTCGCACAGAGGATGTTAAATTAATGGAATGAGTTATATAACGATTGTATTAATGCGGCCTATATAAAGTTCTTGCATAGAGTGCATACTAAATATAGTCAAGGGAGTGAATTGGTGAACACAATTAAGTCCTCTACAAGACAGCACATCGACAGGTGACTTATTGTGGGAATCCATCATCGTCAAGTTTAAGAGGCTGCACTAGCCTAGCTACATGTTTAGAAGTCACACGCTCCGCGGGGCTGGTCAAACGCTGGACGATAATCCCCCTGTACAACCGTGACCGCAATAATAAAATAAAACATGTATCCTTCGTTTTGTTACGCAGACGTATGCATGGCAGATAACCTTGCGTTCGATAGTCAAAATACACATATCAATTCACCAAAATAAATTCAGTCAATCTCCCCTGGATATAACTTTTAGGGGGCAGACAACAGTAGAGAATTGCATTGGTGGCCATGTTAACGTGTTGCCTGATTATAAGACAACGTGACCATCACACATTCTGAAATGTGTCACAGCAACTGCCATCATCTTATGAACATGCTGACCAAGTTTTGTCAAAATCACATACATCCAGCTCTTTTGAAACGCACCGGCGTGCGATGCACGTCAATTGTGAAAAAATTGCCATATATTCATGCGCCCATGCACGTGGTCCATAGCAAAAAAATCCCGTAAATCCCTCCGCCTGCTAAACTCTAAAAAGTGCACGATTTTACAGCCAATAGCTTCTACAAAGGAGCCTGTGAATATGCTTACTTAATTGCACTCGATGTCACATCATATGAATTGTTTAAATTAACGTATCGCAATTTGATACGCCCTACTTTCGTTTGAAACATTAAACAAGAAGGTCAACAGTGGCCTTACCCCTTTACCACATCACGGCCCATGCGAACGAATGATTTATGACCCAACGCATTAGTTGTGCCGAGTCTTGTGTGAGTAATCTCAATTAATACAAGACAATATGATCCGAACATACTGATTTACTCTCAGGTACCGCATTTTTGAATGCAACACTTACCACCGCTGTTAAATCCCCATACCGTCCGAAGTCGTCAAACATATGGCCCATTAAACTGACGTCCGATGGCAACATTAAGTCTTGAAAGGGACTGCGGACGATGTGCCCGGCGTCGGACCGAGCGGCCGCCGAGCTGAACGGGGACACTTGGCGGAGCTCCGCGGCTGGGTGCCGCGCCCATTTGCTGGCAACATAACAAGAAGCCTCGGTGTTTGTATTTCGCGCTAGACTGGTCCGCATTTGTGCCACTGCAACTCGACGGAGAAGTCGCACTGAACCCATTGCGAGCGTCACAGATGCACAACGATGGAACAACAATGACACACAAGTCGAACCGCGCGCGTATCAAACTAGGTCACAGTAAAGGCGATCCACACGGAGGTGTTTACGTGCACCCAAGAGCGGTTACATAATGGTATTCAGGCACGTTTCCTGCGCGTAGGCTAATTATAGGCCCTAGCTGGTGGTGTAGCATTGTAAGGGGATGAAATTATGATTTTTTATGATTGCTATGTACACGGAAGAGGGCATATTTGTGGATTATGACACGTGTGCTGCTCGCACGGGTGCTGCTCGCACGGGTGCTGCTCGCACGGGTGCTGCTCGCACGGGTGCTGCTCGCACGGGTGCTGCTCGCACGGGTGCTGCTCGCACGGGTGCTGCTCGCACGGGTGCTGCTCGCACGGGTGCTGCTCGCACGGGTGCTGCTCGCACGGGTGCTGCTCACACGTGTGCTGCGCGTGCGCGTGTGTGTCGTTTATTTCCCCTGGCATAGAAACCATATAGAAGGGACAGTCACCTAAATACCATTAAGCGATTTCTTTTGTGTGTACGTAAACAACTCCACGTGGATTGCCTTCATCTTGACCTAATTTGATACGCCCATGGGCTCTTCCGAAAGACACAGCTGCATGGGCAACGTGGTGCCCAAGTTTCGAAACGGTGGTCTCGAACTTCGGTACCCTCGATCGACAGTCTGGTGTTCTAACCGCTAAACCACTGCGTCCGACAACCACCAACTAGAACGTTAAACCTGTACGCAGCACAATTTTAAAGCGGTTTGGGGACTATGCACCTAAAAGAGATAATAAAAACTATCCATGTGATACTAAAATAAAATATATGACACCAGTGGTTTACTCAGAATGTGTTCTAAAAGTGGGAGATTCCGGTTATTTCTCTTGACCCTAGAACGGACCGATACGGAGAGACCTGCGGGTCCGAGACATCAACAGGGACAATGTGCTGGCGATGGTTGCTGGAAGAGGCTGGATCGAGTTGACGAGAGCGAGACGAGAGTAATTGAACTCGCGCACGATGATGAAGATTTCTCCTGCTGACTGAGTGCTGACATGTTAACCAGCGCGACCGATAAACGCATGCGAAGTTCTATGAAAACGGGTAACCTAGACCACTTTTTAAAGTATGAGGCTCAGCCGGTATGCAAAAAACCAATGTAAAGTCTTACAGGTAATTTATTATCCTTCAGTGCCTTTATTTTCTTACCTACCATTTCTGGGTTATAAATAGTCCGATTTAGCATCCTGAAATTAAGCATCTAGAACTGGTAATGGACATGTATCCTCTCTGGTCTTCCGTCATTAAAAAATGGGATATTATATTTCCAGGACTGTCTTCTAGTGATAAAACCTTATCTCGCACGTTTTGCTTACACCTGATGTATGTGTAATAAACTTTTGCTTTCATTGTTTATGCTACATGCTAATTTTTACACATACCTTCTTTTAGATTATCTAATTTCAGTCGTAGCTGCATTATAAATAAAGTGCCTCTTTGCAATTTGTGTAGTCTTCATCGTTTCTGGTAAACCCTCCACATAGTTTGCTTGTACGGTATTTTTCTAATAGCTTCTTTTATAATGTCTGATTTCAGTCGTAGCTGCATTAGTAGTAGGGTTTTAGTTCTGAAGGATTAATTCCGGAGACCATGTGCATGAACGACTTCCGGTTGCGCGCGCAGCACACTAGAGCGCCCATTAGCGGCTGTAGGAACGCCAAACAAAATATATATATAATTATATATATACATATTCAATAAGCAACGGTGGTGGTTACTAAAAATAGACATTGGGAAAAACCCACATATCGCTGACGTGGATAATTTTAATTTTAAATTCCAATTTGCATAGTTTCGTTATATGTCAATATTTTAAAATAATGCACTCTTACACTTTACCCATAACTCCTAAAGTTTACCCATAACTCCTACAGTTTACCCTTAACTCCTAAAGTTTACCCATACCTCCTACAGTTTACCCATAACTCCTAAAGTTTACCCACAACTCCTAATGTTTACCCATACCTCCTACAGTTTACCCATAACTCCTAAAGTTGACCCATAACTCCTACAGTTTATCCCTAACTCCTACAGTTTAGCCGTAACTCCTACAGTATAACCATGACGCGACACCCTCCTATCAAATAAGAGTACGAGCAAATTTTAGTAAATATTTAAAAATAATGACATAGGAATAATAGGATATCATAGTAAAGCATTGTAATATAATTAAATATGGGTACATTATTTTTAAATATTGACATATAACGAAAATATAAAATAGTAGAATAGGTCAAGGAACAAAAGTGTAATTGTTCGTTCTACGGTGGCGTTGAAGTCCGGCAGCACGCATCGCTTTAGACGCAAACGCAAACGAAAACGCAAATGCAAACGCAAACGCAAACGCACACGCACACGCGCACGCAAACGCACACACACACACACCCACACACATGATGCTTGCTTTTATAACACTGTTGTTTCAATAGAGCACACATATGTAGTGTAGTGTGTTTGTTCCTTCACCTAGCTATAAAAAGAACTGGACTTTAGCTTCATACGGATCGTGTTACTCACAGACCCCCTATATTCTGATTGACCAGGCGAAGCAAAGTATCACATTTAACTGTATGTTAACGCTATTTAGCTAAAGTGCACCATCAGCATATTTTCGTTATATGTTAATATTTAAAAATAATGCGCTCTTACACTTTATCCATAACTCCTACAGTTTACCCATAATTCCAACAATTTACCAATAATTCCCCTATTGAATATGAGTACAAGCAAATTTTATTAAATATTTGAAAATAATGACACAATATTGTCCACAAACGTTAGACAGAGGACTCTGTTTAGCTGTATGTTACTGCTTTTTAACTAATGAATTACCACATTTAGCTGTATGTTAACGCTTGTAAACTAAGTAATTACCCCCATTTAGCTGTATGGTAACGCTTTTTAACTAAGTAATTATCGCATTTAGTTGCATGTTAACGCATTGAAACTAAGTATTTATCACATTCACCTGTATGCTAAGGTACTCGGGAAATGCGCGTCATAAATAACACGGTTTGCTGTAGTGATATTAGCATTGTTGTTAAAGCGTTGCCCAGCCAGCACGCAGTCATCGGCCCGAGGGCAGCTATCAGCGGTTGGCAGGCGGCAGCGCTCGGCACGCGCTTGCCGATCACAGCCCGCTTCCCAGCCGCAGATGCTGCGCTCGCACTCGCGGGAGGTAATTTATCAGTGCTCGGACCGAGGGAGGCCCGAGCACTGATATCTGACGCGCGTTGTACCCTTATGATTTATTACTTGTATTAAATTTCGCATATCATGCAAGGGGATTTTTCCCGCGCGGTAATGCACCACGCGGGAAGCGAAATAAAATAAAAAGTAACTAAAATTCTTATGATCCGTGTAGTTACTCTAAAAAAAATAACAAACAATGACAACATTTTCTTATTGTAAGCTCCATATGTTTACAATATTCATTGACAATTATCATTATTAAATTTTTTTTTACTGCGAGTCTACCCGGCCCATACCGCCACATTCGAAGACCTGTTACAGTTAGTTATAATTTGTAAACGATTGGCGCGCCGCAAGACAAGGTACATCTTTAGAAATTCATTTGTGAATCTTTGGCTGTATTTTGTATTACCCAGTACATTGATTTTGAGCATTATGCAAATTATTTTTGTTCGCTAAGCATACGAAAGTAGATTTTTGCACATCGTAATTTTAGGCGCCAAACTCGAAGGCCGTGAACTGTCTTGGACTTAGTTTATATATGTGAAATCCGAAGATTCCGTACTCAGTGCTGTCCCTATGTTTATTTGTTGCGATTAATTAACCAGAATAGAAACACAAATTATATAATATATCTATATATTATATATATTCTGTGAAATCTTCATTTAGTGTTCTGCGCTGCATATCGTTTGCATAATTCGTTATCAATACTTGCATTTATACTATTATTGTTGCGTGTCCTAACTTCGGGAAGCGCCCAATTCCGTGGGCCGTGGCTACTTGGTATTGTGTCTTGATCTATCAGCCATTTTAGAGTAGTCATATTTAAGCAGTGTAGCATTGTACGTGGTGGTGTATGGCGTAGGGGACTGGCATTGTTTGAGATTAAAAGAACAATGTGAGAAGTAATGCTTTTTAGTAGACTAGTATTATTTTGTTGATCAGTTATGGCATCAGAATTGTCTGACAAAACAAAGAGAAGGAGGATTAAGGCCAGAGTGGAAGAGCATATGCAATTTTGCTGGCAGTATCCTGCAAATACTGGTAGCTCTGAAGGCATGTCATCAGCTCTTGAATTTGAAACAAGTTTAGTGGTCACATATTCAGTTCCACTTGAACAAGGCATAACTGTTTGTACAGAATCCCACCCTCACCATGATCGTGGGGTATTTCTGTCTACCTGTGAAAACCAATGTTCAGGTGTTGTATCTGAATATGAACTACGTCATGGGAATACTGTGTTTCATGAACACACATCCAGCGTGAGCCAATGCAAAGCTGAAGAAGTTAGTATTAGTGGACAGGATCAGGATGTGTCTGGTGAGGATTGTAACCCATATGTAAGTGAAACTGAGGATAACAATGAAGATGACAGTGGAAAAGATGACACTGATCATGATGACATAGATGAATATTTGTCTTGTGGACTAGGAGCATGGGCTTCTGATTTTAACATTCCACATTCTGCTTTCTCTGTGCTTTTGGGCATTTTGCGGACATTACATCCACATCTTCCCAAAGATCCCAGAACTCTGCTTGGAACTGCAAGGCAGTATCAGATAAAAAGCATTTCTGGAGGATCATACCATCATTTCGGGATTGCAACCTCTCTGAAAAATGCCATCTCCACAGTTGACACATCAGGTTATGTGGATGCACAGTCTGTCAACATACAGCTAAACATTGATGGGCTGCCCTTGTTTAAAAGTTCACTAAGTCAGTTCTGGCCAATTCTGGCCAGAGTTGTTACACCTTTCACCACTGACCCATTCATCATTGGCATTTACTGTGGAAAAAAAAAACCTGAAAACATTGGGGAGTTTCTGCATGAGTTTGTAGCTGAGATGCAGTTGCTAGAAACAAACAGACTTTGTGTGGATGGTTTTAGCAACCCTTTACAGCTTTGCATCGCATGTTTCATTTGTGATACACCAGCAAGGGCATTTGTGGTACACCAGCAAGGGCATTTGTGATACACCAGCAAGGGCATTTGTGATACACCTGCTAGGGCATTTGTGAAACACCAGCAAGGACATTTGTGATACACCAGCAAGGGCATTTGTGATACACCAGCAAGGGCATTTGTGAAACAAGTGAAGGGTCATTGAGGTTACCATGGCTGTGATAAGTGTTCACAGAGAGGTGTTTGGAGTGACAAAATAACATTTGCTGATCTTGATGCTCCCGCCAGGACAGATGCTGACTTCAATCAACGCACTGATGCAAGACATCACATTGGATTCTCACCATTGCAAACTCTGTCTCTGGGAATGGTAACCCAATTTCCATTAGATTTCATGCACTTGGTTTGCCTTGGAGTGGTTCGGCGTCTGCTCTGGCTGTGGTCAAAGAGTCCCATTCACAAGAATGTCAGGATAAGTGCACAGTCTGTTCGTCGCATATCCCAAGGCTTAATTAGCTTGCAGAAGTTTATTCCTGTCGAATTTGCCAGGAAATGCAGGTCGCTAGATGAAATGGACAGATGGAAGGCCACAGAGTTCAGACAGTTTCTCTTATACAGTTGACCTGTTGTTCTGAAAGGTGTCTTGTGTGAACAGTTGTACAAACACTTCTTGTTACTGTTTGTTGGCATTTATTGCCTTGTTAGCCCTGGTTTCTGTGTGAGTCACTGTCAGTATGCAAATGAGCTTCTCCGTTTGTTTGTTACTCAAGTTGGACAGTTATATGGGAGGGACGTGTTGGTGTACAACGTTCATGGCCTCATCCATTTGGCTGCTGATGTCAGAAACTTCGGCCATTTGGACAGTTACTCTGCCTTCCCTTTTGAGAACTTCTTGGGGAAGTTGAAAAAAACTAGTCCGCATACCAAATTTTCCTCTGCAGCAAGTAATTCGCAGATTGTCAGAGAAACAAGAAACCAAATCAATAAGTAAGCAACACAGCAATGTTCCTCGAAAATGTCATAATCTAGGACCTGTTCCATGTCAATATGCACAATATTCACAGTTTAAACAGGTCTTTTCCAAAAATCTTGTGTTCTCGTCAGAATGTGGCAACAATTGTGTCAAAGTGAGACATGCATATGCTCTTGTCAGGAACATTTTGTCCATGGAGAACAGCAGTGACACTTTGATAGTCTATGAGAGATTCTCAAGGGTCTTCAGTTATCCCTTGGACTCCTCACAGTTAGGCATTTTTCTGGTGGACAGACCTACTGGTTACTATGAGGTTGCACCCTTGGCAGAAGTGACGTACACATTTGTTATGTTACCCTACAACAACAAGTTTGTGATTGTTCCGTTTCTTCATCAGTCATAAGGGCTTTGTAAATCGCAAGAGCCCATGTGTTAATTTCAGTTAGTAACACTAGATGAGCCATCAATGAATTTAGATAGAGTAGGGTATAAAGTTATTTTTGTATGCTAAAATAAATACTATTGAAAAATGAAAGAATGTATCATCCAAAGATTTTCTTAACAGATGTACCTTGTTGTGGAATTCACTGACCATCATGAGACAGCAGTAATTCCATCAACGTGGTTGGATGGCACCAGTTGTGCAGTCTGGCCACCTTTTAAGAATACAACAAAAATCACAAATGCTGCTAAGGAAAAAGCTTTGCCAGGCACAGACTGGAAAGCTTACCCAATAAAGGAGCTGTATAAGAATGGTGAGTACATGGTTTTTTACTTTATCCAATGAACTAAAATTCATGAATGCACACTTAATAGTTTTCAATGAAACCATCACAATATTCCAACTTATGCCCATACCTCCTTCTATACCATGTGCAATCTTTGTCTTGTTTAAAAGCACACTCTCCTTAATGTGATGACATTATAGTGAATATTTTATTCAGTGGAGTTTTCGTAAACTTAAATACTTAGTGTTTATGCATAATTTATAACGGCCATTGATTTATAGATATTACCCAAGTTTTCTCTATATTCATAGAAAGCTACCAAAAAGTTCGCCCGGTGGCTTGTGGAGTTCGAAAAAAAGAGTGACCTTGGGACTGATTTTACAGATGATGATGTTTCAATGACCAAGCGTCCACGACGCAAAAGGTGTGTGATATGTTAAGGGTATAATTTATATTGACTCCTCATCTCACATTGCATTGTGTTGACGCAATGCAGTTTTCTTAAGTGCATTGTCAGATATATATATATATATATATATATATATATACATACATACATACATATATATATATATATATATATATATATATATATATATATATATATATATATATATATATATATATATATACATACATACATACATATATATATATATATATATATATATATATATATATATATATTTGTGTGTGTGCGGTTGTGTGTGCATTTGTGTGTGGTTATGTCTTGTTCATGCAAGCAAGAATATTTTTTATTTTAGGTGTCCAAAGAACTTGTATTCCAGTACCAGCTCTGATACGAATAGTGATGATGGTCAGGACTGCAAAAAAAACAGTAAAGGTTTGAGAACTTGATAGAATTTCTCTTTATTCATAATTTTGTTTAAGTATAAAAGCCCCTTCGTTGGTTTTTGAAACTACTGTTAGATAAGTAGCATATAATTGCTTAAAATATTGTATCCCCTTCAGCTCAGGCCACATCAATTTGGCAGTCTGTCACACATAGGCATAAGATATTAGCGATTGCCATGGTGGCCTTCTGTCTTAACATGGAGAAACGAGAACATTTCTTTCCTTTGAACACCTGATCATTGATTATTTGAATTGTTGATTTATGAAAATAGTTATTTTTTATTTTTATTTTTTTTATCAACACTGCATGATGATTGCAGGTGACCGGGGAAGCACAGTGCCTCCACCTACAACAGCACCGCCATCACTGCATGCAGCTCGTAAGTGAAACTCTTACAATTATTAAATATTCTTTGCTGACACATGATAGTAGCTATATCACATGCCGTATATGGACAATTTCACAGATATAGTTACTGAATAAACCTGACAGTCCACCCTCCTTTTACAAGTCTTGGACACTGTATATGGCTCATTGTGCATAATGCACAGGCCTCTAGGGAAGTGTAATCCAACACCCTCTCCCAGAGTAGTACAGGGTACCCTCCCATGGTGATTAATCATGGCAACATTAGTGGCTGGGCAGTGCCTGATATTGACTAGATTAAACACCATAAAACAACTAGGGCTAAATGTAATTAAAACTATATTCTTTAGACTATTATTTCACCAGCTGGATGCAAACATCCCAGAATTCATCAAGTCTACCACTGTTTAAGAGCAGCATATATCTGGGTCATCTGGCATCTTCTTTAGGGGACACATTTAGGTCAATGCATCTTCCAAGAAAAACGCATATAATCAAGTTATGTCACACGGTGGACAGTCTTCCATGTAACAATAGTATGTATAATTATACATTGAAAGCATCACTTTTAGATGGTATAAAATATAATTTGAAACTTACCAAACAAGCAGTTCGTATTTACTGTAGAATCATGCCTGGCCCACTGGCCAGGGCAGTGCCTCACCCACTGACCACACTTGACCCATGTCTTTGGTAAAAATAGATTTAGACAACTGAGATATGTGTATTGAAATAGCAACAAACACAAACAAAGTTAAAGCAATTATCACCGTGAGAAATAGGTATAACAATGATAATGAATAAACAAAACATGCTCTTTAAATTATGTTCAATTACATGAGGTGCTGCCACCATGTGATGTATAATTGAAATAGTGCAGCTGATTGTAAGTGTATACATGCTTTTGAAGTGCATGTATCGACGATGCTTATATAATGCTTGCAGATTCCCTGGGAAGTCCACTGCCTACTTCTCCACCAGCACCGCAGACGCTTTACCATGTACCGCCAAGTCAGGCAACATGAAAGTAACTCTATTTATACCTGGACTGGAAATGTAAGTGGGAAGAGGGCATTTAAGCCACTGATACTGAGAGAAATAATGTTCAGTAAGTGATCATTTAACTTATAGACATTGTTCACTACACCTGCATTCATCTTTGTGAGAGCTTTATTTGCTCGAGTGAATAAACCTATATACATTTGCCTGTGATTACGACACTCACAAGAAGACGATCACCAGAAAAAAGTGATTTCCTTTGGCTACCTGGTAAAGGATTAATTATTTCAACTTTTTATGCATACACGGTTTTGAAGTGTAGGCTTATAATGCTTGCAGATGCCCAGAGAAGTCCATTTCCTTCACCACCAGCGCCGTGGATGCTTTACCATGCACGACTATCTCCATCGAACGTGCATCAGACTTCTCCAGATGATGCAACTTGTAAGTGACTGTTTATATTTCTGATGAAGGTATACTGATACTTGTATCCATGTAATGCATTGCGAAAGATCAGCTAACAAAACTACTGATGGCTATCTCTCAATCTGAGGATAGTTACTGATGGCTATCTCTCAATCTAGCTGAGGGTAGCTACTGGTGGATAATGGCTATCTCTCGGTCCAAGGATAGCGATGATAAACAAAAAAACACAATTGTTTTTTCTCACCTCAGATAAATTATTTCTGAATCTTTCTCATATTGAATCATAGTTTTTTCAGGTACTGATGTGCTCTTTTTTCTACTTTTTCATTGTGTGCATTGTTTTATTTCTAGCTTGGCAAACGAGGATGTTCTACATCCTCGAAAAACAAAATAGTGAGATGGCTGAGATGAAGAGGATGCTTTCAAGCCTGATGAAAAAGGTGGCCACTTCAAGGGAGGAACCATCCTCTCTGCCAGAGAGGATTCAGTTCCCACTGGCATCTGAGGAGGCCGTGCAGGCCCTGGAACAAGACCTGGCAGATAAAGAAACAGAAAAGGCCTTGGTGAGTTTGAGGCACTGTACTAGCATAAGTAATTTTTATTATGACACGTATTTGTCCATTAAGAATAAGTAGATCAAGGGGAGTAAAAAAGATTAACTTTTTCAAAAAGACCAGTATAATGAGAAACATATAGCATGCTCTCCGTCTTTGCCACCAGAGGCACTGGGCATAAAACTAATTCACCATGTGGGTTTTTATTGTTCGTTTAAACGTATGTATTTCTTTAGTGGCGCGCACAGCCACGGGCAGCCGATTCCAGAGTGGGGGTGATGAAATCACAAAGGCATGTCTCTCAATCACACGCTTTGACACATGTACACTTAGCGTCAAGTGCTGCGCCTGTCATAGTCTGCAATCACGTTGGTGCACAGGTAGCAGTTCAACTAGATAATGGGGTGTCAGGCCAATTACTAACGCTTTAAATTCGATTCGGTGACGCACCGGTACCCAATGCAGCGCCCGCAACACGGTTGATATGATCACGTTGCCGTGTTCATGTTACCAAGCGGGCAACTTTGTTGTGTATCCGCTGTAGGCGTTCGATTTGTGCAAGTGGTAGTGCTAGCAACAGCAAATTGCAATAGTCCAGCCGTGATGTTATAAGGGCTCGAACAGCACATCTAGTAGGCTCAGGTGTTGGATAACGCCGAATTGACAATAGCCTGCGTATTTGTTGTTTGAAAACAATGAAAGCCGCCCAATGAAAGTGTCTAATTTTGTTTTGTTTATTGATGGTAAAGGTAAATTGTGCTTTTCTCCAAATCCAAAAGACAATGTTTAGTATGTATGGTATTAAATCACCAGTGAGTATACTTTTTTAGAAATGCGGTGTCGAGATACATTTTGAAAGATTTGAATTTGATAATGATCTGTGTATGCTAATGTGGCATATTTTTAAAAGACAGTGCGGATAAAAATAAATCTCACCAATACCACCAACTCTAAATTAAATTTGTTTATTACAAACCAATGATGGTTACACAACTATTCTTTCTGTTCTGTGGAGTTTTGGAGGAGCTTTGCCAATGAAGATGGGAAGGAAAACACCGACTAAAAACACTTCTCCAATATAGACAGAGCATTGTCTCTTTTTGCTAGAGAAACGAAGTATTCCGCTAGTCAGTGCAATCAGTTTTGCCTTTCCAGCTTCACACATATTCCTGACATACGAGGTCCTGATTCTCGTTGTCCTCCTTCGTGTCAGTCTGCATAGCTTCCTTGCAGCTTTCGCTAAGCAGCTTCATCCTCTTCGAACTGAAGGTCCTAATTCTCTCAGTTCGTGTTGGCTTAAACGTGTCGTTAATACTTATGTAATCCATTGAATCCACTAAGTGGGAGACTAGCCTACTTCGTTTCACAAGAGCCTTGTTGGCCGGCTTTACCTGTGTGTGTGTGTGTGTGTGTGTGTGTGTGTGTGTGTGTGTGTGTGTGTGTGTGTGTGTGTGTGTGTGTGTGTGTGTGTGTGTGTGTGTGTGTGTGTGTGTGTGTGTGTGTGTGTGTGTGTGTGTGTGTGTGTGTGTGTGTGTGTGTGTGTGTGTGTGTGTGTGTGTGTGTGTGTGTGTGTGTGTGTGTGTGTGTGTGTGTGTGTGTGTGTGTGTGTGTGTGTGTGTGTGTGTGCGATTGCGTGCATGCGTGCGTGAGTATGTGTGCATGTGTGTCAGTGTGTGTGCGTATGTGTGCATTGCTACACGCGACACATTTGAAAATGACTGCTACATTATATTAACTTCGCATTTTCTGGGAAAGTGTAAATACTTTGACACTGAGTGCCAATTCCCAATTGATGACAGAGCTAACCAGAAGCGAAAAAAACGGATATCTCTGAAGATCAACACAGTGTTCTGTCACGCGCACACAAACACTCGTAAACTCTCGAAATTCTTATTTTCCAGCCCCATGGCTAGATGGACGGGGATAGCAATGTCTGGGATAGGGGCGCCTTGCCCCACCTTACCCTACTAAATGTAACGCCAACATAGGTTCGTTTATAGTATAATTATTTGAAGAGAACACTATTATTCGAGGACCCTTCACTGTCAACCCGGAGGTTCCATCCTGTTCTTCTGTGTCTGTTGACATCTATATTGTATTCAGGAGTGAATATTAAAACATAATATTACCACTTGCTCAGCCCCCTGATCACGTGGGCGGCTCTAAACGGCTGATATCGACTGGTTTCTGAATGAATGCGTTGTATAACAAATGTGAATTTTATTTTGGTTTCGTGTATTATGACCATGTATCTTGGAGTGTGATGCTATCTACCAATGTTGTAGGTATGTAGGTAATTTATTATGTATAAGTTTATTATAAAAATTTTATTTTTGAAGGGCTAGCATATCTTTCACTTTTAGTAAGTTTAATTTTTTTAAATAGCGGGTCAGTGTGTGAACTGAAGTCGGCGATTGATCAAAGTTTTAGCTAATTTTCGGTGGAGACAATACACGTAAATTAAATTTGAGTTGCCAACTCAGTTGACGGCTGAAAAACTGAAGCTCGCCATACACACACAAACATCTGGCCAATAGTTGGTCAGTCGGCTAATGTGACCGACTGTTCAACAGACACTTACAGACTGATTCTCTACTTGGCGACTACAACTGACTGTGCGGCCCAAGCGTACCGATACACCGACAGTACCGATACACAAACAGTACCGATACACCGACAGTACCGATACACCGACAGTACCTCGTATGTTTTCTGTTCAAAAGTCCATTTCAAAGTCCATCCTCAATTTATTTAGCGTTAAATTGAACAGAGTTTTCATGTCAAGTTGATATTGAGCCGCGTTTTTGTCTATTTGACGTCAACACATGGATATTTGTCTAGTATGCATAGGACTGTTCAGGGTCCACCTAATTCCAAAGTTCACCTTCAATTGGTTTAGCCTTAAACTGAAGAAAATCTTCATGTCAAGTTGACATTGAGGTGCAGTGTTGTCTGTTTGACGTTAACACCTAAATAGTACTTAAACTGAAGAGAGTTTTCATGTCAATTTGAAAATGAGCCGCGTTTTTGTCTATCTGACGTCTGCACATGGAGATTATTTATCACCTAGATAATGAATTTATATTGACCAGGCAGCGATTACGGTTTCCATACGTCTTCGAATGAGTAGATGAAATTAGGAAATTTGGCGCAACCAAAATTGCATAATATTTTTATGTCAACAGCAGTGCAATGGTGATTCAAGTAGATGATGCTAATTAATTATGCTACGCTATGCTAAGTCAAAGTGAGTTCCCGCTAGGGGTGACACCTGTCGGTATCCCTCCGCGTAACAGTCCGATGTCCGGGCTTACAGGATATTTCGCGTACTTAGGTGACCTTTTGTAAAACCCTGCCTGTCGTGACTGTCCGTCTAGTCTTACAAATCCCTAGTAAAGCTAATTTATATTTGATCATCTCGCGTTCAATCAGTGTTGCCTTTCCAGCATCATATATTTTCCTGACATACGAGGTCCTGATTCTCGTTGTCCTCCTTCGTGTCAGATTGCATAGCTTCCTTGCAGCTTTCGCTGTGCAGCTTCATCCTCTTCGAACTGAAGGTCCTAATTCTCGAACGTCGTGTTGGATTTGCATGCGCGTGACAGAACGCAGTGGTGATCTTCAGAGAGATCTGTTCTCTTCGCTTCTCCTTAGTTCCGTCAAAAACTTGGCGTTGGCGATCAGTATCAAAGTATTTACACTTACCCAGAAAATGCGAAGTTAAAAGTAATTGTGGCAGTCATTAACAAATGTGTTGCAACAACTTTCCTATATCACTATGGAAACATAGCAAAACACATGACACATTATTATGAAGTACTATTCATGTTTTACTGAGTAAAAAAATAATAACTGAATCTAAGAGACTACAAGGTGCAACACACGACGCCTTCTAGAAATTTAATAGACATTGTTGTAATATTCCCTTTCGTTATTAAATGTATGAACAAATTAAATTAATTACCCAGTGGAAATGTTTCTATTTAATTAGTAAGAGTCGCCTTCTCATTATCCAAGTAAACCAAAAACTTACCAAGCACAATGGTATCTCTTTTAGTGGTTCCGCCTGTCAATTTATATTGACAAGTGCCATTGAATGCCTTCTTTCAATTATTGCTTTCCAGTCTATATTTTGCCGTAGTCACCTTCCTAGGTATATTGGTTATAAACTGTTGTATATTACTGTCTGCATCCGTTTATCTTTTCGGTTAGTTCTAGTTTTAAAGCATCTCTCTTTTGATAGAATATCTTCATAGACGACAACATTAGACGACAACATTCTGAATCTGGAGATAGTATTTGTTCATATTCCTACACATCATAGACAACTTCCCGCCCTTTACTTTCTTCGCTTCTCTTCCGCCAACTCATCCTTCAATACCCGCCGTAAGATCTTCCCACTGGCCGATTTCGGGATCTCTTTCCGGAACTCAATGCCTCCTCGCAACTGCTTGTTGGGCGCCACTTGCTCTATTGAGAAGCAAACATCATTCCTTGTACCACATTTGTTGTTTGACAGCAATGAAAGGAAAAAATAACTAATTTTGTGTTGGTTAATCACGGTAAAGGTAACTCGTGGTCTTTGCCAAATCCCAAAGACAATGTTTATTATGTATAGTATGAAAATTACTCCTGTAAATATTTGTAGAGAGATGCGGTGTCTCAATAAATAAATATATCTCAAAAAATATAACCGTTACAGAGGGAGGGAGAGGGGGGAGAGAGAGAGAGAGAGAGAGAGAGAGAGAAAGAGAGAGAGAGAGAGAGGAAGGGAGGGAGGGAGGGAGGGAGGGAGGGAGGGAGGGAGGGAGGGAGGGAGGGAGGGAGGGAGGGAGGGAGGGAGGGAGGGAGGGAGGGAGGGAGGGAGGGAGGGGAGAGAGAGAGCAGAGGCGGTAAGAAAGCGAGATCGCAGGAAAAAGGGAGACCACAGTTACGATACTGGGGTGCAATACTAAAACAGGTATTGAACACTTGCGATGACGAAGTCAAGCCGACCGACTCCGCTGCCGGTGGTCATCACATACTGGATTCACGTGTTTCCATGCTTTCTATGACGTAAAAATAAGCTATGGACTGTTCCAAATTGCCATTCTCCAAAGCGCACGTTGTGTAACGTCGAAAGTACTACTGAATGACAACTTTTATTTGAAAAGCAGGCGTGTGAACTAAATTGTAAATTACATCTTTGCGGAGTGAATCGCTCAGCGTATCGTACTCGACGGCTGGCGAAGTAACCCAAATAATCGGACGCAGTCTACGGCTTTGTCCGATTATCTGTGCTTCTCCGCCACAGTCTGGTACTATTCACGGGCGACTAACATCGCAAAGGTGCCATTTAGTATAACGTCGTTATTAATGTACCATCATTTACACTGTATAGTTGTATTTGTGACAATAGCTATTACAATGTTGTTGTTGCTGGAGCTGATAATGTTGCTGTTGAAAATCCAACTCTACCTGCGATGAATTTCTGCAGTTCGTCTTGGCTGACGTGAAGGTTCGGCTTGAGCACGACGTAGGCTCTCGGCAATTCCCCGGCGCTCTCGTCCGGTTGACCGATGACAGCCGAGTCGGCGACGGCCGGGTGTGTCACCAACAGCGCCTCCAATTCGGCCGGGGCAACCTGGTGACGACGGGGCGATCACATTTAGCAATGACGTCAGAGACAGCTGATTCCATTGATAAAAACCGTGTGTAGAACTATTTGTCTTTGCGGCGACGCCACCCAATCGTCTCCCGGTGTCCAGTCAAAAACCACTTGGTACGACGACCATATGCTACATCGTCGCTGGAATTCACTGAGTCTATTGCTGCATAAATACATTTGACTGTCGAAAAAAACAGACGTAGTTCCAAGCGGCTTCCGCTATTAATACTGTACATGAATAACCATTGTTAAACATGTTTCGTAAGTGCGCAATAATAGTCAATGGTTTGTCGGGTAAAACTAATAACATAAATATTATTAAAGCTAAGAGTAAATATGACAACTTTTTAAATATTAAATTGTTATACTAATATACCAAACTAATTTATAAAATATTCGTTAATATGTGCAGATGCAGTTACCTGTAGGCCTTTATACTTGATTAGTTCTTTGATACGATCAGTTATAACTACGTGCCCATCATCATCAGCAAACCCTAGGTCACCTACAAACGGTAACACAAATGATAACAATTCCACCTCAGATTATACAATAGCTACAACCCCAAAGGTAGACATGACTATCGGTGTTGGTGTTGTGTGCGCGCGCGTTCATATATGCGTGGTGTCAACGACGTAATTCCAGAACGAATATCCGAAGCCAATCTTATCTCCAATTTTACAAAAGAAGGGGATATTATCTGTCTGTAGAAAAATATCATATTATAAGTCTGCATAAAAACGCTTCTTGAAGTAGTGTGTTTTTAATCGCCAGATGGCGACTTCGTCTTACTGCAAGGCATCCTGGGACAGATGAAGGAAACAGGTTTGCATAATTAATACACGTATGGTTTATATTGATGTTTCAGAAGCTGGGACAACATGAGTCTTCTTAATGCTATTGTGCACTGTTCGTCAGTCAATATTATGACCGTATCATGGCAAATCCATACATTGAGTGACTAACTGCACTATCATTTGAATAATTCAACATATAACGAATTCCCGCGTTTTTTGCCGTGCGCCAAAACGATCACGTATCTACATCAAAGTTTGTTCAATTAATAGAAAGGTCAGATCGTTCTATTGTTTTAATTCTCTGTAGGCGAATCTAGGATGGGCCAAGCTTAGTCATCCATTAGTTTACCATGCTACCATATAGCGACTCAAGGGACAATACGGAACGGCACCAATATATATTTAAGCCAAATGGGCCGTGGCTATTTAGGAACTTCCCCCAAACACGCCTAGCTAATACTATCATTTTCTAAATATGTTCTGACAAGGATCGGTCTTGGATTCATCGCGATTGTTCTGGAAACAGTTTATCTATAAATGATTGGTATAAACCAGAGTCGCCGTGTGTCATTTCGAGTAGCGTCTATTTAGTCTCAGTTATCCGACTCTCGTTACCCTTCGTGAACGCGCAGAGAAGAGTTTGGCCTCGGAGACATGGTTTAAATGTTACCGACTCCATTTTGTGTAGGCGTTACTGTGAAGCGCCAACAGTAAATCAGTGTTATTATCGAGATTCTACACTATAAATATTCTGCATGATTTAACTTTTGATTGCGACAACTGTGTCAATGTAACCAAAGTTAACAAAATAAAATAACAGATGAGAGCCAAATTATATATGCAGCGAAAAGTTACCCGTGTGCAGCCACCCGTCCTTCAGTGTCTCGCGAGTCGCCTTCTCATTATCCAAGTAGCCTTTCATCACCTGCGGTCCGCGAATACAAACTTCGCCCTCCGACCGTCTCTCCAACGTCTCCCCAGAGGTGACGTTGACTACCTGTAACACGTGGCCATATATGTTTTGTAGAACATAATTCCTTTTAAATAAGTCTTACGGAGTTTTCATGCCACGTGGGGCGTGGTGAACAACGCTTTTTGTATTACGTCCCGCGTTTGTAAATTATAAGAAACTATCGTATCATCAGTTCAAAACACGTCCAAAAAGCGACACTCGAAAATATATTAACTGTACGCGGTCAGTTTCAACAAAGTCTCGCGAGATCCAATCAATGTATCACAGTCCGCACGGCTAGCGATTTTTCTGCATGAATAACAAATCACCGGACTTAGCTAATCATATGGGTTCGTTTGCGATCTTATGGATTTACGTTACCAATCTTGCTGGCGAACACATCTCAGACATAATGTGTCATAATTCCGAGTGCCAACAGGTGAAGGGTCAGTCAGCTGGTGCAACAACCATGACTGAGAATGTGTAGTATTAATGTGTAGTAGAGAAGGAGTAATGACACTTCATAATACTGGGCTGGGAAATTTTTGATTTTTTCGGTGGCAACCGGACAAGTTACGTAATCAGTAAAATTTTTAAATAGTTACCCCACCTAGCGGATTTTGCAAAGACAGTACCTTAAATTCAGTGTTGGGCACGGCCAGACCGCTAGTGTCGTAGCGGTAGTTCTCGCGAGGATTTGCATGAGTTATTGGACTCGTCTCAGTGACACCGTAACCTAAAATATTTTCACTTACGTAAGTAAAAACGTGTGGTCACCGTAGGTCATAATCTACACTGTAAATTTGAAAATCGCATCTGCGACATTCTAGAAACATGCACATGTACAAAGTCTAATCGTTTTGATCGCAAAATGATGTTATATAGGATATTATATATATATATATATATATATATATATATATATATATATATATAGATATGTATATACATATATATGTATATATATACATATATATATATATATATATATATATATATATATATATATATATATATATATATATATATATATATATATATATATATATATATATGTATATACATATATATATATATATATATATATATATATATATATATATATATATATATATATATATATATATATGTTTGTGTGAGTGAGTGTTTGTTTATATCCATCATGTTTGCTGATGTTGCTTATACATATATGTATAAATATATATATATATATATATATATATATACATATATATATATATATATATATATATATATATATATATATATATATATATATATATATATATATATATATATATATATATATATATATATATATATATATATGTTAGACCGACAAATATTATCGACAAGTATTGGACATTGTTGACCACTGTTCACGAATGTACCGAAGAGTCAAGATTTATAATAAACACATAAAGGTCAATTTATAAAACAGATTGTTGTTGAGTAGAACCTGTTAAGATACAAAGTCTAATAGCTTCCTTCCTGTTATATAATCATGTTATATAGTAAAATTGTATCTATTGTAACATATTGTAAGATATACCTCTCCCTCTTATTTTCTGCTGGGCCGCACGCAATAGTCCGGGGGCATTTCCCATAGATGTATATGTAAGTATTTTAATTGTCGGTTTTCTTTGCGCTCGCCAGGTCGAGATTTGTTATTGAACTTGTATTCAGTCGACCAGTGAATACATAGAATACCACAGCTGTGTAATCATCGCATTGTTCCAGGTTCGACGAGATTTTAGTCGTGTAAATCAGACGGCTACATAAATAGTATCAATATAATTGCTCATATTGACAATAAAAAATGTAGCTTGTGCCGGCCCCTTGGAATCCCTCCTCCGGGGAATTTATACTTTGAGTTTACAATCTGACACGCCGTCACTAGAGGAGCTGTTATTGCATAAATACCCAGTGCGCTTCACCATTGGTTCAACTTGCCAAACCACCATTCGTCTCAGCTGCTGGACAGTGACGTCTTCCGGAAGTGTCCTTGCAGAATTTGCAACTTACACTTTTGGAGCTTGGCCCATCCAGGGTTCCCAGGGTTCTTCCGGTTCCCCAATTTCGTTGACCTCCGATATCAAGGCAATTAACAAACGTCAGGATTATTCGACGAGCGAGGAAGTGCTTCAACATTATGATCAATCTTTGGCACAATATGGACTTTGTCAATATCCACTTGAATGGTTAAGCTACAAGCTTTTTGAACCCTGCTTTTCTGTTGCTAATCTCCGTGTTTAATATATACATTAAACGCGTCCTAATGACTTAATACAATTAGTTGTAAAATCAAACCGGTACATGCCTTACAATATGACAATAACATTTCTTTTAATGACACAAACACAATTTTCTTTGCGCCTCGAGTGGCGCATAAGGGCTTCCACAAGACAGAGCAACAGCTGTCGGTTTGTTTTTGGATTCCCAGGTCAGTCCGCTTGCCTTCATCTCTTTCTCCACTGTTCTTCGCCAGGTCTCCTTGGGACGACCTCTTTTCCGCTTCACATCAGGTGTCCAGCGTAGGGCTATTCTTTTAATAAACCACAATTTAAAAACCTTAATTACCCCGTTACCTGTTTATGACTATTAACCTTATCTTTCAGTACATTCGAGAAACGGCTGTTGAAAATGTCCGATATCTATGAAGTGATGTCCACGATTAACTGTCTATTAATTTTTTAATACAACTACTTATCTTTTGAAGACGACATTATCTTGAACAGACATCCCAGTTCAGCGAAGGCGACACCATCACACCTACCTTGTCGGATTCGTGGAATGTCGAGTCTGTCCCGGACTTCCACCATCGTGTTCGCCCCACACGGTGCAGCAGCCGTGGTCACAGTGTGTACTGAAGGGAAGTGGTCTTTGTTTACCATCGGGTGCTTGGCGAGGAAGAGCATGATGGGAGGCACTATGGGAAGGAAGGTTATCTGGCAACGAAAGAACAGGTTCAGTTCTTGGTAGACATAGGGTCAATTTCAATTACACACCAATTGCAGCATATCAAATCCAATTTCACATCTCTGTTTTGGACTACCTCCCGTTTTACTTTCATTTTGAAGACCGATAGTCAATAATTACGTCATTGACGTGTTTTCCGGTAACTTTTCTCACATGACGTGCATGCGTTACCTTATAGTCCTTGATGACTTTGAGGAACAATTCCGGCAAGAACTTGGGCATTGACACAACCGACGCTCCTGCTTTGAGACACGCGAGAGCAACCACCGTCTGACCATAGATGTGAAACCAGGGCAGGATTCCCATCAACACGTCCTCTCCTGCTACATAGCCCAAGACGTCATCAGCTCTGTAAAACATATGATTTTCGTAAATTTGCATATCTTGTTCAGGACGCCGCCTACAATATATGTTTGTGTGAAATCGGTGTCGTTCTTCTCCAGGACCGGATAAACAATGTGCGGGCCCGGTACACACCTTTTTGTGGGCGGGGGCTTACGTGAAAGGCGTAGATCGAGACGCGTAGTATTGACTACGGAGGTAACCCTATACCTTAACGTTTATTCAACTATGTTTGAGCGTCAGCATTCACATATTGGTGTCGATGACGGTATACAGACCTACATACAAGAAAATATAGCGTATGATGACAAACACGAATTACAGCATACAATGATGTAGCAGAAAATGATACAAGAAAATAAACCATAAAGTAGAGACCGTACAAGTTCTCCCGAGGATACAAAGAGAAACATCCAGATAGTTTCCACCAAATTAGCTACCAGCGGTTCGAGAGGATTGATTATGATTGAGTTTGTGAAGGGCCTTTTTGTGGGGGCTGGTATGGGTTTGCCATTTGAACCATGGTTACAGAGTTGCAGCAGGAAATACGCAGCAATAAGTATTTTTAGAAAACTCATAGAATTTAAATGCAGAACCTGGTCTGGTCGACGTTGGCGACAAGGTTGTAGTGAGTGAGCATCACTCCCTTCGGAAGTCCCGTCGTCCCACTGCTGAAGGGAAGAGCGACTAAATCCTCCTGTGGCTCCCAGTCCAGGTTCTCCGGGAAGCATTTGCCGTCGTCTTGTAGGAGTGTGGAGAACGGACGGCAGCCGGCCGCTTCTCCAAACACGACGATGTCCTGCAGCATCCAGAAGCGTTCTTGTGACTTGTTGATGGTGAAAGTGGACACATAGGTTGCGTCGGTGAAGGCAATACATAAAATTAGGGCACATAGCACTGATGCGATTTAGCTGTCAGTACCACCATATGTGGAATGCCCAACAAATTGTGGATTGCGTATAAAGTGTGATCCGTTGTTGATCAAGTACGTTGGTTTAACTTGTTTGGGTACAGCGACATTTGAGTTTTAACTTTTAAAGTAATAGCAATAAATTATCGGTGATGCCTGTGTAAAAAGATAGTGATTAGCATACCGAAGAACAACACTTCAAAGTAACTGATGTGCTATTGTGAGAGTGAAGGTTGTCAGATTTTAGAGCGGACCTGTCACCGACTTCTTATATTTTAATAAAATTGATGTGAATATTCCTTAATTGGCAATTGTTGTCTCACACCACGAGTGATTATATTACGAAAGCCGTATTCGATCGGTGCATAAGATACATTTCAATAAACTTCGAGAGTCCGTTTTTCAATGTTCGCCTACTTAGAAGCAGTATTCGAGATAGGCTTGTCAACCTTATTTTTAAAAATATTCACGCTGCTAGCAGTTACACAATATGTAGACAATTTGTTCCATTCATTTATTGTCCTCTGTGAGAACGAGTGCTTCCTGATGTCCAATCTACATTGATCCTTTATTAATTTTACCTCATGTCCTCTAGTTCTGCTATCCTTCTTGAGTGAGAAAACATATTTCTATCAATATTTTCATACCCATTCAATATCTTAAAAACTTCAATCTGATCTCCTCTTAACCTCCTTGTCTCTAGAGTTGTTAAACCACATTCTTTCAGGCGTTCTTCATAACTAAGGTCTCTAAGTTCTGGAATCATTTTAGTTGGTCTCCTTTGTATGCGTTCATGCGTATCTATATCCTTATTACGATATGGTCTCCATGCTTGTATACAGTATTCTAAATGAGGTCTAACTATTGCTTTATAAAGAGGTATAATTAACTTTTTTCCCTTGTATGTTATGTTTCTTCTAATCAATCCAAGAATTTGATTACCCTTTGAAGCTGCAATACCACACTGCTCTGAAACTTTCATATCAGCGCTTATTGTAACTCCTAAGTCCTTTTCTTTTACAGTAGTACCCAGAACAGTATCTCCCATTTTATAGTTTACATTCAAGTTCCCATGTCCTGTATGTAGGCATTTACATTTCCCAAAATTGAACAGCATCTGCCATTTCTCAGACCATTTCACTAATCTGTCTAGATCGTTTTGTAAATGTTGTTTATCACCATCAGTATTAACCTTTCTAAACAGTTTTGCGTCATCCGCAAATTTCAGTACGTTACTTGTTATACTGTCGTCCAAGTCATTGATATAAATTAAGAATAATATAGGTCCTAATACTGATCCTTGAGGTACCCCACTCAAAACCGATTTCCAATTTGAAACTTCTCCATCTACTACAACTTGTTGTCTTCTGTCAGTCAGCCATTGTTCTATCCAGTCAGTTATGCTATCCCCGATACCATGAGCTTTTAATTTAAGTAGTAATCTTTGATGTGGCACTTTGTCAAAAGCTTTCTGAAAATCTAAGTAGATAATATCTACTGGCGATCCCACGTCTATCCACTTAGTGATTTCTTCCAAAAAACATAACATATTTGTTAAGCATGACCTCGCTTTAAGGAATCCATGTTGAGATGAATTTAATAATTTATGCTTAACGAGGAAGTCCACCATATGGTCTTTAATTAACCTTTCTAATAATTTACAAATCACTGACGTTAAACTCACTGGTCTGTAATTCTCTGACTTATTTCTCGAACCCTTTTTAAATAATGGTATGATGTTTGCTTCTTTCCATTCAAACGGAACAACTCCCTCTTTTAATGACAAGTTGAATACTCTTGCAAGTGGTATACTGATTTGATCTACTGTTTCCATTAGTAATTTTGGAGGAATCCCATCCATTCCCGGTGATTTGTTACCCTTCATTGCCTTTATTTTCTTAGCTACCAATTCTGGAGTTACAACTAACGGTCCTAAATAGTCAGATTTAGCCCCCTGAAATTTAGCATCAGCAACTGGTAATGAACTAATATCTTCTTTGGTAAACACTGAACTGAAGTAACCATTTAGGTCTTCCGCCATTAAAAACCCCTGTGATATTATATTTCCAGCACTGTCTTCTAGAGGTCCAACCTTGTCTTTTACGTTTTGTTTACTCCTGACATATGCATAAAAACTCTTGCTGTCATTTTTCATGTTACATGCCAGTTTTTGCTCATAGCTTCTTTTAGATTGTCTGATTTCAGTTGTAGCTGCATTAAGTGCCTCTTTGTATTTTGCATAGTCTTCTTCCTTTCTGGTACGCCTATAAAACCTCCACATAGTTTGTTTTAGCATTATTTTTCCAATTGCCTCTTTTGACAAGTGTTTCTTTCTACACCGTTTTCCTTGTTTTTGGAAGGGAACAAATTTATCGATGATACTCTCAATTTCATATTTTAGAATATTCCAACATTCAATTGCGGTCTTATTCATCAGCATGTTATTCCAATCTAGCTTTGCTAAGTATTTTCTCATATCTTTGTAGTTACCTTTGTGGAAGTTTCTCTTGTACGTTTTCTTATTTTTACTTTCTGATTTTACATTGATGTCGAAATGTATTTGATTATGGTCACTATTACCCAATGGTTCAAATATTTTTACATTGTCCACTAATTCTTTTTGTGATGACAAAACTATATCTAATACATTTTCTCCCCTGGTTGGTTCTAGTACGTGCAGAGTAAGAAAGCTATCCTGGATTAAACATAGAAATTGTTGATCCTCAATCCCTGTGCTCTCTAGAGAATTCCATTGTATGTGTCCATAGTTAAAATCTCCCATTATGATACATTCCCGTTTACTAACTTCCTTTATAGCGTTTTTTATTTTTGTGTTGTCCTCTTCGTTTATGTTTGGACTTCGGTAAACTAATCCAATAGTTAATTTTGAATTTCCTGAAACAATGTTGCACCAAACAGCTTCATCGCAATCTGCTTCCCTTTCTAGTTTTACTTCATAAGCCTGAATAGATTCTTAAACATATAAAATAACTCCCCCGCCCCTTCTTCCTATTCGAACTTTCCTAAACATTACGTATCCTGTCAGTCCTAATTCAGCATCTGTTATATCTATGTTGGCCCATGATTCAGTTATACCAATTATGTGAGGGTCAATATCTTCTACCATAATGTTTAATTCGTTTTTCTTATTTACTATGCTCCTTGCATTTAAACATACGCATCTATAAACTTTTTCAGAGATGTTTTTCGGATGATTTGATATTGGTTTATCTGTGCTAGTGGCCTCTTGTTCTGCTTGAGACACCTCTAGGTAACCCCCCTGCACTTCTAGTTTAAAGAATGTTTACTTCCAAAAATATTTGTCATTGTACCCAAGTCGCTATCTACTGCTGCTGAAAGTTTGTCCGCGAATACTTCCGCCCCCTTTCCACTTAAATGAAGTCCATCCTTCATGTACATATCAGCCCTCCCAACAAAACTCCCCCATAAATCCACAAATCCAACTTCCTCTTCCCTACACAGCCTCTGGACTAACATGTTAATTGCCATCCCCCGACAATTTCGATATTTGTGACCCCTCCTGCCCATTACAGGTAAAATCCCTGACAGTATTACCTGCTCAACCCGCGTCTGTTTTAGTGTTCTGACCAACTGCCTATATTTTCTAACTATGGCAGTTGTACCCTCCCTCTCTACGTTATTTGTCCCTATGTGTACTAAAACAGATCCACCCTTACCCGAGCCTACGATGTTTTTTACCCTCTCAGTTATCGCCTCTATTTTGGCTCCAGGCAAGCAGACCACCACATCATCTCCCTTGTTTAAGACTCTGTCGGTCTTCCTAACTATCGAATCCCCCACAAACACCCTCGCTCTCTTCCTCACCCCCGCTATCACTGCTGCAAAATAACTCTTCCTTTCGATCCCCTCTATCACATTCTGTCCTGACCCCTTCCCTCCTGTCTCCCCCACTTCCCACTCCTTTGCTATTGTCTCTCCCACTCCCCTCTCTTTCACTCCGGTTGTTTTCCCTTCCGTCTCCCCCACTCCCTTCTCCTTCCCTCCTGTCTCCCCTACTCCCCTCTCCTTCACTCCGGTTGTTTTCCCTCCCGTCTCCCCCACTCCCTTCTCTTTCCCTCCTGTCTCCGCTACTCCCCTCTCCTTCACTCCGTTGTCTTCCCTCCCGTCTCCCCCACTCCCTTCTCCTTCCCTCCTGTCTCCCTATCTCCCCTCTCCTTCACTCCGGTTGTATTCCCTCCCGTTCCTTTCCTTCCCGTCTCCTTACGTCCTGTCTCCCTATGACCTGTCACCTTCCCTCCTCTCAGCTTCCTCCCAGGCTGAGGTGAGCTCTCCCTAGCATATCTTGTGTCTTTCCCCACTTTATCGTCTACTGTTCCCCCACCGGAACTACTGGCACAACTCCCCTGTTCCCTTCCCACCATTGCTACAACGAGCAGCCTCAGCTCTTCCAACTCCACCTCTAGTTCCTTCATCTTCGCGCATCTCCTACACTCAAAACTAAAACTATCTGCCTGGACCTCAGCCCAGGACTTCTCGCACCCAGACTTGACGAAGTCCACCCAGTAATTGGCAATTGTTGGCTCACACCACGAGTGATTATCTTACGAAAGCCGTATTCGATCGGTGTATAAGATACATTTCAATAAACTGCACGTTTTTCGAGCACCCAGAAGCAGTATTCGAGGAAGGCTTGTCAACCTTACCTGGTGGGACAGCTTTGCGACGCTCGCCGCTTGTTTCGCCAATTCAATCTTTGCTGCTGACGCAACCAACATCTTAGATTTGGCGTGAGTTAATGCGAGTGCGAGTTCTCCTGCAAAGTATAATTAAACGATGTTTCACAGTTATTTTAATACAATTCACCGACTTGCTGTTAAAACAACGTCTTAGAAAGTCAAAGTCAGGAGGTGGTGCTTGTTGACAGCACTGGCGGAAGTTCACGGGCATATTCGTACCATAAAAAAATATTCATTAGAATTATTATTAATGTTGTCATCAGAAGGGTTTATTCCAGTTAGTGCCACCGAGAAATTATGATACAATTAAAATACATATCAATGATAACTCACCGGATGTGTATGCGGGACTGACACAGCTGACGACAGCGCCAACGGCGCCCAACGACAGATACATAACGAGAAATTCTGGTATATTCTCACAATATAGCGTAACGACGTCTCCTTTACGTATGCCCAGCCGCCATAGCGCGCTCCCGACTCGCACGATGTCGCTCTGCAGTTCCGTGTACGTCATCCGACGACCTGTTGTTCCGTCTATCTGAAACGACTTTGAACTAATTAAGGTGATTTACATAAATGAGTACATGTGTGTGTGTGTGTGTGTGTGTGTGTGTGCGTGTGCGTGTGCGTGTGCGTGTGCGTGTGCGTGTGCGTGTGCGTGTGCGTGCGTGTGTGCGTGTGTGTGTGCGTGTGTGTGTGCGTGTGTGTGTGTGTGTGTGTGTGTGTTTGTGTGTGTGTGTGTGTGTGTGTGTGTGTGTGTGTGTGTGTGTGTGTGTGTGTGTGTGTGTGTGTGTGTGTGTGTGTGTGTGTGTGTGTGTGTGTGTGTGTGTGTGTGTGTGTGTGTGTGTGTGTGTGTGTGTGTGTGTGTGTGTGTGTGTGTGTGTGTGTGTGTGTGTGTGTGTGTGTGTGTGTGCGTGTGTGTGAGAAGTAAGTCACTGTCAGGAGCATGTCGTCCTCCGTGGTTCTTTTATGACCCCAATTAACGAGACGGGGCCGAGTTACGAGGGATACACAGTCCACAAATGTTGAGAGATAGGTCATCTAGTACTCATTCGCACAGAGGACGATAAATTAATGGAACGAGTTATATAATGATTGTATAAATGCGGGCTATATAAAGTTCTTGCATAGAGTACATACTAAATATAGTCAAGCGAGTGAATTGGCGAACACAATTAAGTCCACTAAAAGACACCACATCGACAGGTGACTTATTGTGGGAATCGATCATCATCAATCCCTCCGCCTGCTGCACTAGCCTAACTATATGTTTAGAAGTCACAAGCTCCGCTGGGCTGGTCAAACGCTGGACGACTATCCCTCTAATCAACCGTGACCGCGATAATAAAATAAAACATGTAACCTTAGTTTTGTTACGCAGATGTATGGCATATAACCTTGCGTTCGATAGTCAAAATACACATATCACCAAAGGTAAATTCAGTCAACCTTTACCACTTCACGTCCCATGCGTACGAACGGCAGCTGCCATCATCTTATTGACATGCTGATCAAGTTTTGTCAAAATCACATACATGCAGCTCTTTTAAAACGCCCCGACGTGCGATGCATGTAAATGTTTACAAAAATAGCTATGTATTCATGCGCCCATGCACGTGGTCCATAGCAAAAAAATCCCATAAATCCCTCCGCCTGCTAAACTCTCAAAAAAACACTATTTCAAAGCCAATAGCTTTTACAAAGAAACCTGTGAATATGCCTGCTCAATTGCACTGATGTCATATCATATGAATTGTTTAAACTCACGTATCGCAATTTAATACGCCCTATATTCGTTCAATAAACAGGAAAGTCAACGGTGGCCTTACCCCTTTACCACATCACGGCCCATGCGAACGAACGACCTATGACCCAATATATTAGTTGTGCCGAGTCTTGTGTGAGTAATCTCAATTAATACTAGAGACAAGACAATATGATCCGAACATACTGATTTACTCAGGCACCACCTTTTTGAATGCAATACTTACCACCGCTGTTAAATCCCCATACCGTCCGAAGTCGTCAAACATAGGGCCTATTAAACTGACGTCCGATGGCAACATTAAGTCTTGAAAGGGACTGCGGACAATGTGCCTGGCGTCTGGCCGAGCGGCCGCCGAGCTGAAAGGGGACACTTGGTGGAGCTCCGCGGCTGGGTGCAGGGCCCATTTGCTGGTAACGCAACACGAAGCCTCGATGTCTGTATTTCGCGCTAGACTGGTCCGCATTTCTGCCACTGCAACTCGACAGAGAAGTCGCATTGAACCCATTGTGAGCGTCACAGATGCACACCGATGGAACGACAATGACATACAAGTCGAACCATACGCGTATCAAACTAGGTCACAATAAAGCCGATCCACACGTAGTTGTTTACATACACTCGAGAGCGGTCACATAATGGTATTCAGGCACGTTTCTTGCGCGTATTATAGGCTAATTATAGACCCTAGCTTG
Organism: Lamellibrachia satsuma; assembly: GCA_033239005.1. Taxonomy (NCBI): domain Eukaryota; kingdom Metazoa; phylum Annelida; class Polychaeta; order Sabellida; family Siboglinidae; genus Lamellibrachia; species Lamellibrachia satsuma. The sequence continues at coordinate 1,354,121 of BSQZ01000004.1, forward strand.
TGGTGTAGCACTGTAAGGGGGTCAGATCATGATTTTTTTATGATTGCTATGTACAGGGAAGAGGGCATATTTGTGGATTACGACACCTGTACCTGTACCTGTTCACTACGGAAAGCTGTTCAATTTGATGCTTAAACGCAATGTACCTAGCTTAATTGTTAGATTCATTCTTGACGGATACATCAGACAATGTATGTGTGCACAGTGGGAACGTTACAAATCTAGAATTTTTTATGTACGCAACGGCGTGAAGCAAGGGGCGGTTATATCACCGATACTGTTCGCTGTATACTACGATGAATTAATAGCTAAATTAGCCAGCAGCGGATACGGGTGCCGTATCGCTCAGCACTTTGTTGGTGCACTATCGTATGCAGACGATATCACATTATTATCACCTTCGCTACAAGGTCTGCAATACATGGTAAATATATGTGAGGAGTACGGGAAAGAATGCCATGTCACTTCTAACGATAAGAAAACTATAGGAATGGTGTTCGGCGCAAGCAATGTTGATTGTAAAGCCATCCAGGTAAACGGGAACAATGTTACTTGGGCGACGAACGCAAAACACCTTGGTAACGTAGTCGATCACAAGCTTTCAGACTTGAATGATATAAATGCAAAAAAAGGTTATTTTATCGCGAGTGTTAACTGGTTTGTGGGCCACTTCAGAGGCAAAGTGCCTATTGATTATTATATTCGTCTATTTCAGTCTTATTGTAGCACCCATTATAGCTCAACTCTATGGGCATTACATGATAAAGGGTTCAACGATTTTTGCGTGACTTGGAACAAAGGCGTCAGGCGCATCTTAAACGTCAGTTATATGACGCATACAGCACTTTTAGGACAATTAATTAACACCTGTCACATATCCATTCAATTGGTGAAGCGATTTTGCAAGTTTGTGGATTTAATGTTGACTAGCCGCAACGCCATTGCTAGGCACTTCGTTAGGCGGGCTATAAACTCAGCTCAATCACCAATAGGCCGAAATATAGCGGTTATTCGGCATAGGTATGCAACATATGTACTAGATATTAACGTGAACCACGTACTGTGACAATGTCTTTTCAGTCAGCCAGAGCTGACAGGAATCGCTTGGTGCATACTCGAATTATTGCGTGTATCCAATAACGAGATTGACTTACCCGGTTTTACAAAAAACGATGTTAACAACATGATTAACGCACTCTGCACTTGTTAATCAGGCTGCCAACGGTTTTTGTTTTATTCAATTGTACCTACACTATTGCGTACGAATAAATGATATACACACACTGCTCACACGTGTGTTCGTGCGCGTGTGCGTGTGTGTCTTTATTTCTCCTGACATAGACACCAGGCAGAAGGGACCGACACCCGAATACCATTAAGTAATTGCCCTTGTGTGTACGTAGATTGGATTGCTTTCACATTGACCTAGTTTGATACGCGCATGGCCTCTTCCGAAAGGCACAGCTGGGCAACGTGGGGTGAACTAAATTGCCCAAGTTTCGAAACGGAAAAAAAGTGGGATATTCCGGTTATTTCTCCTGACCCCGGAACGGACTGATACGGGGAGACCTGCGTGTCCGAGACATCAACAGGGACAATGCGCGTGTTGCTGGAAAGGGGTGGAGCGATTTGACGATTAACTGAACTCGCGCACGATGATGAAGATTTCTCCGGTTGACTGAGTGCTGACATGTTAACCAGCGCGACCGATAAACACATGCGAAGTTGTATTAAATCGGGTAACCTAGACCACTTTATTACGTATTAAGCTCAGCCGGTATGCACAAAACCAATGTAAATGTAATTTATTATCCTTCAGTGCCTTTATTTTCTTACCTACCATTTACTACTTACATTTCTGGGTTATAAATAGTCCGATTTAGCATCCTGAAATTAAGCATCTGGAACTGGTAATGGACATGTATCCTATCTGGTCTTCCGCCATTAAAAAATGAGATATTATATTTCCAGGACTGACTTCTAGTGATAAAACCTTATCTCGCACGTTTTGTTTACACCTGACGTATGCATAATACATTCTATTGACTTGTGTTTCTTTCTAGACCGTTTTCCTTATTTTTGAAGGGAACAAATTGCTCAATGACACTCTAGATTTCATATTTTAGAATGTTTCGACATTCAATTGCTGCCTTTTTCCTCAGCATGTTATTCCAATCTATCTTTGCTAAGTATTTTCTCATTCAATTGCTGCCTTTTTCCTCAGCATGTTATTCCAATCTAGCTTTACTAAGTATTTTCTCATATCTTTATATTTAATTTTGAGGAAGTTTGTCCTGTATTTTTTATTTTTACTTTCTGATTTTTCTTTGATGTCAAAATGTGTTTGATTATGATCACCTTAACCAATGTTTCATGTGTTTTGACAAAATACATGAAAGATTGATTGTCCACTAATTCATTTTGTGAAAACAAAACTAAATATAATACATTCTCTCCCCTGGTTGGTCCTAGCACGTGTTCAGTAAGGAAGCTACTGTATTGAAAATAGAAAATGTTGATCTTCACCCCTTGTACAATCTAGAGATTTCCATTGTATGTGTCGTTGATTAAAATCTCCTATTTTGATACATTTGCCTTTACTCACTTCCTTTATAGCGTTTGTATTTTGTATCAACCCCTTCGTTTATGTAGGCTAATCCAAAAGATACATTTCCTATAACTATATTGCATCAAACAGTTTCACCACAATCTGCTTCCCTTTCTAGTTTTATTCAGTAAGCCTGAATAGATCATATAATATATAAAATAACTCCCTCTACCCTTCTTCCTATTCAATATCTCCTATACATTACGTATTCATTCAGTCCTTATTCAGTATCTTTGTTGTCTTTATCGGCCCATGATTCTGTTATGCCAATTACGTGAGTGTCAATATCTTCGACAATAATGCTTAGTTCGTTTTTGTTATAACCAACTTCAGAAAGGTTTTCCGGACATTTTGTTACTGGTGTGTATGTACTAGTGGCCTCTTGTCCTGTTTGAAGCACATCTAAGTAACCCCTGCGATTCTATTTTTAAAAAAATTTGCTACTAAACATGTGTTTGATGTTGCCCATTCCACTGTCTACAGATGTTGAGTATTCGTCCGCAAACACTGTTGCACCCTTTCCACTTAGAAGAAGCCCGTCCCTCATGAACATGTCAGTCCTTTAAAAAAACGTTCCCACAATTCCACAAATCCAACTTCCTCTTCCCTACACAGCTGTTGAACTAACGTGTTAATTGCCAACCTCCGGCGATTTCGACAACCGTGACCCCTGCTTCCCATTACTTATTCCGTAACGATGGCGGTTGTACCCTCCCTATCTGCGATATTAGTCCTTACGTTTACTAAAATATGTCACCCCTGCCAGGACTCATGACTGTTTCCACCCTCTCTGTGATAGCCTCTATGTTTGTCCCTAGAAAGCAAACCACCCCTTGTCTAGCGTTCTGTCAGTGTTCCTAACTATCGAGTCCCCACAAACACCCTCGATCTATCTCTCTATCACTACCTCAGGGTAGTTCTTAATAATAATAATAATTTAGTTCTTATCAAGCGCATACTACTGTAGATAGATCAACGCGTTTTACAGTACAATAATAAATTCATAAAATGCGCACAATTATGCTTATAATTAAGATATAAAAATATATATAATATTGTAAGTTATTAAATAAATACTCTTTTAAATCTGGTTATATATATATATATATATATATATATATATATATATATATAATAAGTAAATCAATTGAAATACAGTATACTTGATTCAGCAAATTAAAATAATATAATAACTTATACTAATATAATAAACTATATTCAACATTAAGAAAAAGTATTAAAATGAGAAATTGTAAAATTATCGTAGCAACCTATTTCAGTTTCACTGGACATTAAACAATTTCACCATGTGGGTCTTTATTGTTCGTTTAAACGTATGTATGTCTTTTGCGGCGCGCACAGCCACGGGCAGCCGATTCCAGAGATGAGGTGCTGAAATCACAAAGGCATGTCTCTCAATCACACGCTTTGACACCTGTACACTTAGTGTCAAGTGTTGCGCCTTTTAACAAGATTTAACCAGATTGCCATCTCGAACAACAAGTTCCAGATGGCAAGTGGACAAGGAAGCCATTGGCTTATCGAGAGTCAAACAATTTTCTCATCTATGTGTAGCCCGCCCTTATCAGATATCTTTCAATTCTATTTTTAAACATATTCACACTACTAGCATTAACACAATCATTTGCCAGTTTGTTCCATTCATTTATCACCCTCTGTGAGAAAGAGTACTTTCTCATGTCCAACCTACACTGTTCCTTAACTAATGCTGCTTTGTGTCCTCTGGTTCTACTGCCTTCTTTAAGTTTGAAGAACATATTCCTATCAACATCTTCATAACCGTTCACTATTTTAAACACTTCTATTTGGTCTCCTCTTAGTCTCCTGGTCTCTAGTGTTGTCAAACCACATTGTAATAAGCGACTTTCGTAACTAAGGTCTCTTAATTCTGGAATCATCTTAGTTGCTCTTCGTTGTATTCTTTCTAGCTTCTCTATGTCTTTTTTACGATATGGCCTCCATGCTTGAATACAATATTCCAAATGTGGTCTAAATATTGCTTTGTACACGGGTACAATTAGATGTTTCTCCTTATACGTGATAGTTCTCCTAATTAGCCCTAGAATTTGATTTCCTTTCGGAGCAGCAATCCCACATTGCTATGAAACTTTCAAGTCAGCATTAAATGTTACTCCTAAATCCTTTTCTTGTGTGGTTCTATCTATTACAGCATCCCCCATTTTATATTCCTCGTCCATATTTCCATGTCCTATGTGTATACATTTACACTTCCCAAAATTTAATAACATTTGCCATTTTTCTGACCATTTAACTAATTTTTCCAGATCATCCTGTAAACTTTGGTTATCTGTATCATTAGTAACCTTTCTGAATACTTTTGTGTCATCTGCAAATTTGAGTACTTTGCTAGATATGTCATCCTCCAAATCATTTATATATATTAAAAACAGTATAGGGCCTAATACTGATCCCTGTGGTACCCCACTCAAAACTGATTTCCAGTTTGAAATCTCACCATCTACTATTACTCTCTGTCTTCTGTGTGTAAGCCACTTTTCTATCCAGTTGATTACATCATTGCCTATACCATGGGCTTTTAGTTTAAGTAACAATCTTTGATGTGGCACTTTATCGAAAGCTTTCTGAAAATCTAAGTAGACTACATCCACTGGTGACCCGTCATATACCCACTTTGTAATTTCTTCTAAAAAACATAAGAGATTGGTTAGACATGACCTTGCTTTTAGGAATCCATGTTGAGATGTATTTATTAATTTATGTTTTACGAGGAATTCCACCATGTGGTCTCTAATTAATGTTTCGAGTAATTTACATACAACTGATCTTAAACTCACTGGTCTGTAATTTTCTGGCTTCTTCCTCGATCCCTTCTTAAATAGAGGCGTAATGTTTGCTTCTTTCCATTCTGAAGGAACTATTCCTTCTTCTAGTGACAAGTTAAATAAGTTTGCAAGTGGTGTACTAATTTGATCAACAATTTCCTTTAGCAGTTTTGGTGGTATCCCATCAACTCCAGGTGATTTATTATCTTTCATCTTCTTAATTTTCTTTGCTATCGTTTCAGGAGTTACAAATAACTGCCCTAAATGTTCTGATTTATTGCCCTCAAATTTAGTCAATGGAACTGGAAGTGAGCTGATATCTTCTGTGGTAAAAACTAAGCTGAACTACTCATTCAGGATCTCTGCCATTTGGAACCCATCTGAAATTATGTTTTCACTGTTGTTTTCCAGTGGTCCGACCTTATCTCGAACTTTCTGTTTACTCCTTACATAAGCATAGAAACGCTTGGTGTCATTTTTTATATTACCTGCCAATTTTTTTTTCAAAGGTTCTTTTAGATTTTCTAATTTCAGTTATAGCTAGGTTAAGTGCCTCTTTGTAGGTTGTGTAGTCTTCTACATTTCCAGTGTGTTTATATACCCTCCACAACATCTGTTTGTGAGCAATTTTTCTAATGGCTTCTTTTGACAGGTGTTTTTTCCTGGATCTTTTCCCTTGTTTCCTTAATGGAATAAATTTCTCAATAATGCCCTCAATCTCATATTTTAAACAAGTCCAGCATTCTGTTGCTGTCTTGTTCTTCAGCAAGTTATTCCAATCTATATTTGCTAGATATGTTCTCATCACTTTATATTTGCCTTTGTTGAAGTTCCTCCTGCATTGTTTTTTATATGTATTCCCTGTCTTTACTTTTATATTAAAATGGATTTGGTTATGGTCACTTGAACCCAAAGGTTCGTGTACTTTAACATTGTCAACTAATTCATTTTGAGAAGACAAAATTAAATCTAACACATTCCCACCTCTGGTTGGTTCCAAGACATGTTGAGTAAGGAAACAATCCTGTGTTAGAAGTAGAAACTGATGGTCGTCCCCTCCAGCACTCTCTAACGATTCCCACTGTATATGACTATGGTTAAAATCACCCATTATAACACATTCTCCCTTGCTCACCTCCCTTATCGCCTTTTGTAATTTTACATCTTCCTCTTGTCCTATGTTAGGACTACGATAAACTACTCCTATTGTTAATGTTGAGTTCCTTGTAACTATGTTACACCAAATTGCTTCCACACTATCTGCTTCACTTTTCAGTGTAATTTCATATGCTTGGATAGATTCTTTAATATACAAAATTACTCCACCACCCCTTCTTTCTCGTCTATCCTTCCTAAACATTACATAGCCTGTCAGTGCTAACTCAGCATCTACTATATCTTCATTTGCCCATGATTCTGTGATGCCTATTACATGAGGATCAATATCTACTACCATAATGTCTAACTCACTTTTTTTATTTACTATGCTCCTGGCATTTAAGCATACACATTTAAGTTCATTGTCTGAAATTATTGGTGAACATTTCTTTGGATGTGAATTTGTAGTAGTACTCCTTTGAGTTTTCTCTGTCAGTTCCCCCTGCGCATCTAGTTTAAATAATTTGTGGTACCTGTGCCCTCGTCGACAACTCTGACAAACTCACACGCAAGAACTGCAGCGCCCTTCCCGGTCAGATGTAGTCCATCTCTCATGAAAAAGTAACCTCTTCCCACAAAGTTTAATCACAAGTCTACGAAGCCTACTCCCTCCTCCATACATACCTTCTCTACCTGTGTGTTGATCGCCATCCTTCTACAGTTCCTATATTCCTCACCCCTGCCTCCCATTATTGGTAATATCCCCGACAATACGATCTGCCCAATTCGTGCCTCTTTAAGTGTCTTGATCAACCTCCTGTACTTACCAACGATGGATGACGTTCCCTCCTTCTCTGCATTGTTCGTTCCCACATGCACGAGAACAGCACCTCCCGTGCCACCACCCATGACCTGTCCTGCCTTCTCTGCTATATCCTCTACTTTTGCCCCTGGTAGGCATACTGTTATGTCATCTCCTCTATTTACAATTTTATCCACTTTCCTAATGATGGAATCCCCCATAAATACCCGAGCTTTCCTCGCTTTCCCCTGTGATACTACATCAGCAAAGCTCCTTTCCTGTTGCACACTACTAGTATGCCCCCTTTCTCTCATATCATCAACCTTTACTGTCTTACCACCTGGCAATCCCTCTCAACTCACCCGCTTATCTCTCTTTTGTTGCATTCTCTGCCTTCTGTCATCTTTCTTCTTCTTACCAGCTTTCTCTCTCACATTGCCACTGCTCTCCTGGTTCTCCTTGTCCTCATCACCTCTGCTCTCCTCGTTCTCACCACCTCTGCTCTCCTCGGTCTCACCACCTCTGCTCTCCTCGGTCTCACCATCTCTGCTCTCATCATTCTCACCACCTCTGCTCACTTCTGTGTCACCCTGCCCTGTCATCATCAAAATCATATGCCTTAGCTCAATCACCTGCTCCTGCAGATATTTCACTGTCTTACACCCCCTACACACGAAATGGAAATCATCCGCCTGCACCTCCGCCCACGAATTTACACACCCGGACTTTGCAAAGTCTATCCAGCTGTCGCAGCTAGAACATATCAAATTACGTTTCGCCTTTACTTGGCGTTTGCACGGCGCCATGTTAGAAATTAAATTTGTATTTGTTTATAATCCGTATATAATCAATTTATACTAGGTAGTCTTCACAAAGACTGTTTTTGTGTTGTAATACACACTATATAGTAGGTTACTTATGCCTTAATTAAATTTACAGCTACTGCCTTGCAACTTACTTTCTATGTAACAGCTGACTAACAAAACGTAATATCGCTCGCGCTAACGAAATTTCAGTGACCTTATTTAAATAACACTGAATTACTACCTACGGCTAACTTTTAACAATAAATGTTGCTAAAACAAAATATATAGGTTTTCAATATTTAATATGTAATAAATTATTTACAATAATATTACGTCTCGTATTATGTACCCAATCAACTGGAAACAACAACCCTTAATTATCGCTCGCGCTACCGAGTCCTCGGAGACCTACGATATAAACTACCCTAAATTACTCCTATAGCTAAATTTTAACAGCAACTATTGACTAAACAAGGACTCTTGTAAGTTTATGTTTAATATACACGCAATAATAATACTTATCCGATCAATATTCCACGCTTTAGACAAATATAAAATCCACCAAATTCAATCCTGTGTTCTCCTCAAGATTTCCCAAGATGCCTGTCATAGTCTGCAATCCCGTTGGTGCACATGTAGCAGTTCAGCTAGATAATTGGGTGCCAGGCAAATTACTAACACTTTAACTTCGATTCGGTAACGCACCGGTACCCAATGCATCGCCCGCGACACGGGTGATATGTTCACGTTGCCGTGTCCTAGTTACCAAGCTTTGTTTTGGATCCGCTGTAGGCGTTCGATTTGTGTAAGTGGTAGTGCTAGCAATAGCGAATTGCAGTAGTCCAGCCGTTGTGTTATTGGGGCTTGAACAGCATATATTGTTGGCTCAGGTGTTGGACAACGCCTGCGTATTTATTGTTTGAAAACAATGAAAACCGCCCAATGAAAGTGTCGGATAAAAAAAATCTCACCAATACCACAAACTCTAAATTAACTTTGTTTATTGCCAACCATTGATGCTTACACAACTATTCTTTCTGCTCTGTGGAGTTTTGGAGGAGCTTTGCCAGTGAAGATGGGAAGGAAAACACCGACTAAAAACACTTATCCAATATAGACAGAGCATTGTCTCCTTTTGCTCGAGAAAACGAAGTATTCCGCTAGTCAGTGCAATCAGTGTTGCCTTTCGAGTTTTATACATATTCCTGACATACGAGGTCCTGCTTCTTGTTGTCCTCCTTCGTGTCAGACTGCGTAGCTTCCTTGCAGCTTTCGCTGTGCACCACCTTCCTTCGAACTGAAGGTCCTAATTCTCTCAAGTCGTGTTGTCTTAAATGTGTCGTTAATACATATGTAATCCATTGAATCCACTAAGTGGGAGACTATCATACTTCGTTTCACAAGAGCCTTGTTGGCCGGCTTTACCCGTGTGTGTGTGTGTGTGTGTGTGTGTGTGTGTGTGTGTGTGTGTGTGCGCGCTATTGCGTGCGTGCGTGTGCATGTGTGGCAATGTGTATGTGTGGCAATGTGTATGTATGTGTGTATATATGTATGTGTGTGTGTGTGTGTGTGTGTGTGTGTGTGTGTGTGTGTGTGTGTGTGTGTGTGTGTGTGTGTGTGTGTGTGTTTGCGAGTGTTTGCGTGCGCGTGACAGAACACTGTGTTGATCTTCAGAGATATCCGTTTTTTTGCTTCTGGTTAGCTTTGTCATCAATTGGGAATTGGCAATCAGTATCAAAGTATTTACACTTTCCCAGAAAAAGCGAAGTTAAAATAATGTAGCAGTCATTTTCAAGGGTGTCGCGTGTAGCACCAACTTTCCTATATCACTATGGAAACATAGCAAAAATTATACATTATTATGAAGTACTATTAATGTTTTATTGAGGAAGAAATTAATACACGAATTTAAGAGACTACAATATGCGACACACGACGCCTTCTAGAATTCGAAGAGACATTGTTGTAATATTCCCTTTCGTTATTAAATGTACGAACAAATTAAATTAGTTACATAGTGGAAATGTTTCTATTTAATTAGTAAGAGTCGCCTTCTCATTATCCACTCATCTTCTCATTATCCAAGTAAACCATAACTTACCAAGCACAATGTTTCCGCTTGTCAATTTATATTGACAAATATCACTGAATGCCTTGTTTCAATAATTGCTTTGCAGTCTATCCTTTGCAGTAGTCATCTTCCAAAGGATATTATTTATAAACTGTTGTATATTACTGTCTGCATCCGTTTGCCTTTTCATTTAGTTCTAGTTTTAGCGTATCTCTCTTCTGATAGAACATCTTCATAGACAACAACACTAGACTTCTGATTCTGGAGACAGTATTTGTTCATATTCCTACACATCATAGACCACTTCCCATCCTTTACTTTCTTCGATTCTCTTCCGCCAACTCATCCTTCAATACCCGCCGTAGGATCTTCCCATTGGCCGATTTCGGGATCTCTTTCCGGAACTCAATGCCTCCTCGCAACTGCTTGTAGGGCGCCACTTGCTCTGCATCATTCATTGTATCACATTTGTTGTTTGACAACAATGAAAGCCCCCCAAGGAGAAATGCCTAATTTTGTGTTGGTTATTCACGGTAAAGGTAAGTCGTGGTCTTCCCCAAATCCCAAAGACAATGTTTATTATGTACGCCTGTAACTCTTTTTAGAAAGATGCGGTGTCTAAATAAATTTAGAAAGATATGTATTTGATAACGATTTTTGTTTTACGCCACTGTGGCATATTTGTAAAAGACAGTACGGATAAAAAATCTTACAGTTACCACAAACTCAAAGGGAGAGAGAGAGAGAGAGAGAGAGAGAGAGAGAGAGAGAGAGAGAGAGAGAGAGAGAGAGAGAGAGAGAGAGAGAGAGAGAGAGAGAGAGAGAGAGAGAGAGAGAGAGAGAGAGAGAGAGAGAGAGAGAGAGAGAGAGAGAGAGAGAGAGAGAGAGAGAGAGAGAGAGAGAGAGAGAGAGAGAGAGAGAAGAGGCAGTAAGAAAGCGAGGTCGCAGGAAAAGGGGCGATCACAATTACGATGACTAGACTGCGCTAAGAAGGATGTCAGATAGGCGGAGTAGGTGGCAAGTGTAGCAGAGACAAACTGCCGACAGAGAGCACTGGAACCGAACCACCGCCATGGCAATGCATCAGGACAAGAATTAGTCGGCCTCGCCCCATTCTAAATGACAATTCCAGGTAGAACAAGTGATACCAGCAGTGACAGATTCTACCATAACCACACTGTCAGACACGAAACTCCAATAATGCACATAAAGCGAAGCACACCCCCGACAGTGGCGCCTCCCAATGGGGAGTATGTAGCCGAAGATGTGATTTTTACGTAATTAGACAATCGCAAGCCACGTGACATGATTGCTTAGTAGCACAAAAATCAAGTCGACGCACCGCAGGAAATGTTATTCTCTATTACACACGCGTTCAAATCGTGCCGTGCCATACTGGGGTACAATATTAAACCAGTACTGAACGCTTGTGATACGCGTGAGATGACGAAGTCAAGCCGACCGACTCCACTGTCGGTGGTTACCACGTGCTGGATTCACGTGTATCCATGCTTTCTATGCAGTAAAAAATAAGTTATGGACGGTTCCCCATTGTCATTCTCCAATGCGTATGTTGTATAACGTCGAAAGTATTGCTTAAACTGAATGACAACTTTTATTTGAAGTGAAGGCGTGTGAAATAAATTTTAAATGGCATCTTTGCGAAGTGAATCGCTCAGCGTATGATAATCGACGGCTGGCCCAAACAATCGACCGCAGTCTACGCTATTGTCCGATTATCTGTGCTTCTCGCCACCGTCTGATACGATTCACGGGCGACTCACATCGCAAAGGTGCCATTTAGTATAAAGTCATTACTAATGTACCATAATATACACTGTATACCTATATTTGTGACAATAATTATTGCAGTGTTGCTTTTGCTGGAGCTGATGCTATTGCTGTTGAAAATCCAACTCTACCTGCGATGAATTTCTGCAGTTCGTCTTGGCTGACGCGAAGGTTCGGCTTGAGCACGACGTAGGCTCTCGGCACTTCCCCGGCTCTCTCGTCCGGTTGACCAATGACAGCCGAGTCATCGACGGCCGGGTGTTTCACCAACAGCGCCTCCAATTCGGCCGGGGCGACCTGGTGACGACGGGGCGATCACATTTAGCAATGGCGTCAGAGACAGCTGATTCCATTGAAAAAACCGTGGGTAGAACTATTTGTCTTTGCGGCGACGCAACCCAATCGTCTCCCGTTGTCCAGTCAAAAACCACTTGGTACGACGACCCTATGTTACAACGCTGCTGGAATTCACTGAGTCTAGTGCTGCATAAATACATTTAACCGTTGAAAAAAAAACAGAGGCAATTCCAAGCGACTTCCACCATTAATACTGCCCATGAATTACCACTGTTAAACATGTTTCGTAAATGCACAATAATATTCAATGGTTTATCGGGTAAAACTAATAACATAAATATTATTAGCGCTAAGAGTAAATCTAAGAACTTTTTAAATATTAAATTGCTATACTAATATACCAAAGTAATAAATAAAATATTGGTTAATGTGTGCAGATGCAGTTACCTGTAGTCCTTTACACTTGATCAGTTCTTTGATACGATCAGTTATAACTACGTGCCCATCATCATCAGCAAACCCTAGGTCACCTAAAAAAACAGTAACACAAATAATAACAATTCCACCACAGGCTATAAAATAACTACAACCCCAAAAGTAGACATGACTATCGGTGTTGGTGTTGTGTGCGCGCGCATTCATGTATGCGTCGTGTCAACGACGTAATTCCACAACGAATATCCGAAGCCAATCTTGTCTCCAATGTTACAAAAAAGGGGATATTATCTGTAGGTAGAACAATATCATATTATAAGTCTGCATAAAAACAGTGTCGTGGCAAATCTATACGCTTCAGTGACTGCAGATCGGTCGTGGATCCATCGCGATTGTTCTTGAAAAAGTTTTTCTACAGATGATTGGTATTTTTTTTAATTCGCTGTAGGCGAATCTAGGATCGGCCAAGCTTAGTCACCCATCGGCCAAGCTTAGTTTACCATGCTACCATGTAGCGGCCCAACGGAAAAATACGGAAAGGCATCCATATATATATATATATATATATATATATATATATATATATATATATATATATATATATATATATATATATATATATATATATATATATATATATATATATATATATATATATATATATATATATATATATTTAAGTCAAAGGGCCGTGCCTATTTAGGAGCTTCCCCCCTAAGTACCAGGATCGCGACTGTTCTGGATTGGTATGGTATCCACCAGAGTCGTCATCTATCATTTCGGGTAGCGCCTATTCAGTCTCAGTTACCCGACACTCGCTACCCTTCGTGAACTCGCAGAGAAGAGTTTGGCCTCGGAGACATGGTTTAACTGTTACCGACTCCATTTTGTGTTGACGTTACTGTGAAACGCCAAAAGTGAATCAGTGTTATTATCGAGATTCTACACTATACATATTTTGCATGATTTAACGTTTGATTGCGACAACTGTGTCAATGTAATCAAAGTTAACATATAATAAAATAACAGACATGAGCCAAATTATATATATGCACCAGGAATCTGGGTATGCGTCCAGGTTCCGCAATAATGGAACATATGTTCTAATTCCAAGCAATGGTGCATGCAACATACTGTGGCGCCACATCGCGGAGCTTGGGTAATCCAGGATTGCGTCGATTACGAAGACATGAACAAAATGAAAACTTCCGACATATTAACGGCGTTAAGTATAAACAGCGAGAAGTTACCCGTGTGTAGCCACCCGTCCTTTACTGTCTCGCGAGTCGCCTTCTCATAATCCAAGTAGCCTTTCATCACCTGCGGTATGCGAACACAAGCTTCGCCCTCCGATCTCCTCTCCAACATCTCCCCAGTAGTGACGTCGACTACCTGCAACACGTGACCACACATATTTGTAGAGCATAATTCCTTTTAAGTAAGCGTTACATATTTTCTTAAATTTGATGGTATTATGGTTGCAGTAGACATTTCTTACCACTTGGGGCGTGGTGAACAGCGCTTTTTGCATTACGGCCCGAGTTTGTAAGTTATATGAAAATATCGTATCATCAGTTCAAAACACGTCCAAAAAGTGACTCTCGCAAATATTTAACTGTACGCGGTCAGTTTCGACAAAGTCTCGCGAGACCCGATCAACGTGTCATAGTTCGCACGGTTAACGCCTTTTTTGCATGAATAACAAATCAGCGGACTTAGCTAATCACATGGGTTCGTTTGCGATCTTTTTGATTTATGTTACCAATCTTGCAGGCGAACACATCTCAGACATAATGCGTCATAATTCCGCGTGCCAACAGGTGAAGGGTCAATCAAATGGTGCAACAACCATGACTGATAATGTGTAGTATTACTGCGTAGTAGAGAAGGAGTAATGACACTTCATAATACTGGGCTGGGAAATTTTTCCAGATTTTTTCGGTTGTAACCGGACAAATTACGTAACCAGACAATTTTTACATATCTGCCTGGAGATTCTCAGAAAGATTAAACAGTTACCCCACCTAGCGGATCTTGCAAAGACAGTACCTTATATTCAGTGTTGGGCACGTCCAGACCGCAAGTGTCGTAGCGGTAGTTATCGCGAGTATTTGAGTGAGTTACTGGACTCGCCTCAGTGAGACCGTAACCTAAAATAATTATGTTCACTTAAGTAATTAATGCGTGGTCACCGTAGGTCGTAATCTAAACACACACACGCACGCACGCACGCACGCACGCACGCACGCACACACACACACACACACGCACGCACACACACACACACTTCCTCGCTCTGCAAGGACACTTCCGGTAGACGCACTGTCCAGTAGTTGAGACGAATGGTGGTTTGGCAAGTTGAACCAATGGTAAAGAGTATTGGGCATTTCAATTACAGCTCCTCTATTAACGGCGTCTCAGATTGTATACTCAAAGTATAAATACCCAGGAAGAGGGATTCCAAGGGGCCGGCACAAGTTATATTTTTAGGCATCCAAATTATCAGTAAGAGTAAACTAAAAATTCCTGTCGGATTGTTTTAAGTCACTGAACTTTCTTTGTCAACGTGAGCGGTTATATTGCTAGAATCTATGTAGCAGTCCGATTTACAAGACTAAAATCTCATCGAACCTGGAACAATGCGCTGACTACATTGCCTGTACTCTATACACTCAATTGTCGAGTGAAGAAAAGTTAAATCACAAATTTCGACTTCGCGAGCTCAAAGAAGACCGACAATTAAAAACTTACATTTACATTTATGAGAAATACCCCCGGACCATTGCGTGCGGTCCAGCAGAAAGAAAGAAAGGGAAGCATATGTTACAATATGTTGCAATATGTTACAATATATACAGTTTTACTATATAATATGATTATATAACACGAAGGAAGCTATTAAACTTTGTATCTTAACAGGTTCTACTCAACAACAATTTGTTTTAAAACTTGACCTTTATCTGCTTATAAATATCGATTCTTCACTACATTCGTGAGCAGGGTTCAACAATGCCCAATACATGTCAACAACATTTATCGCTCTCAGGATTTCCAAGGATCACATGACGGGCTCATCATTAACACCAGTAAACATGATATTCACCCTGAACATTAATATTAAACAAATAACGGTAAAAGTATATTTGTTAAATGTCGTTAATTAAAAGGCCTGTAAAGTCTGAAAACCTATATTGTCAAAATGGCCTATCCTCCTTAGCTTCTTGGCACCACCATCCATCGGTTGACGACTTTTTGCATCGTGCATGGTGTTGAAGATGTTGGAATATATGTGTATATATATATATATATATATATATATATATATATATATATATATATATATATATATATATATATATATATATATATATATATATATATATATATATATATATGTACTTATTACTATGATGTAGGCCTCATATATATTATTGCGATGTCAACAACTAATTGTCTGTTAATTTTTTTTATTCAACTCCTTATCTTTGGTGACATCTATCAAATCGGTCACAGTGCGATACGAAGACGAATTGCCTTGAACAGACATCCCTGTTTAGCGAATGCGGCACCATCACGCCTACCTTGTCGGATTCGTGGAATGTCGAGTCTGTCCCGGACTTCCACCATCGTGTTCGCCCCACACGGTGCAGCAGCCGTGGTCACAGTGTGTACTGAAGGGACGTCGTCTTTGTTTACCATCGGGTGCTTAGCGAGGAAGAGCATGATGGGAGGCACTATGGGAAGGAAGGTTATCTGGCAACGAAAGAACAGGTTCAGTTCTTGGCAGACGTGGGATCAATTACATTCTATCAATTAGAATTCCAATTACACACCAATTGCAGCATATCATTTCCAAATTCACATCTCCGTTTTGGACTACCTTTTTAATTTCATTTTGATGATTGATAGTCAATAATTGCGTCATTGGCGTGTTTTCCAGTCACTTTTCTCATATGACGTGCATGCGGCATTGACACGACAGACTCTCCTGCTTTGAGACCCGCGAGTGCAACCACCGTCTGACCGAAGATGTGAATCCAGGGAACGACTCCCATCAGTACGTCCTCGCCTGCTACATAGCCCGTGACGTCATCAGATCTGTAAAACATATGATTTTAGTTAATGTGCATATCTCGTTCAGGACGCCTCTTCCAATATATGTTTGTGTGAAATCGATGTCGTTTTTCTCCACTGCCGGATAAGCAATGTGCGGGCCCGGTACACACTTTTAGTGGGCGGGGGCTTACGTGAAAGATGCAGATCTAGACGCGTGGTATTGATTACGGAGTTGATGTTTGAGCATAAGCATTCACAGATTGGTGCTGATGAGGGCATACAAGCCTACATACAAGAAAATACAGCGTATGATGAAAAGCATGACTTACAGCATACAATGATGTAGCAGAGAATAATACAACAGAATAAAGCGTAAAGTTGAGACCGTACAAGTTCTCCCGATGAAACGAAGAGTAACATTCAGATATTTTCACCGAATTAGTTACCAACGGTTCGAGAGGATGGATTATGGCTGAGTTTGTGGGCGGGCTTTTTGTGGGGGCTGGTGTGGGTTTACGATTTGTACCATAGTTACAGACCACCAGCAGGAGGCATGCAACAATAATTATTTTTAGAAAGCACATAAAATTGAAATGCAGAACCTGATCTGGTCGACGTTGGCAATAAGGTTGTAGTGAGTAAGCATCACTCCCTTCGGAAGTCCCGTCGTCCCACTGCTGAAGGGAAGAGCGACCAAATCCTCCTGTGGCTCCCAGTCCAGGTTCTCCGGGAAGCATTTGCCGTCGTCTTGTAGGAGTGTGGAGAACGGACGGCAGCCGGCCGCATCTCCAAACACGACGATGTCCTGCAGCATCCAGAAGCGTTCTTGTGATTTGGTGATGGTGAAAGTGGGCACATTGGTTGCGTCAGTGGAGGCAATACATACAATTAGGGCACATAGCACTGATGCGATTTAGCTGTCAGTACCACCATATGTGGAATGCCCAACACAGTGTGGATTGCGTATTAAATGTTGTCCGTTATTGATCAAGTAAGTTGGTTTAAATTGTTTGGATACAGCGACATTTTAGTTTTAGCTTTTTATGTAATGACAATAAACCATCGGTGATGCCTGAAAAGATAGTTATTAGCATACCGAAGAAACACACTTCAAAGTAACTCATGTGCTACTGTGACAGTGAGGTGTGTCAGATTTTGGAGCGGATATGACATTTTATACTGCAATCAAAATTGAGATAAATATTCCTCAATTGTCAATTGTTGTCTCACCCCACGAGTGATTATCTTAAGATAGCCTTATTCTATCGGTGCTATAACACACGTTTCAATAAGATGCACCTTTTTTCGCGCACCAAGTAGCAGTATTCGAAGAAGGCTTGTCAACCTTACCTGTTGGCACAGCTTTGCGACGTTCGCCGCTTGTTTCGCCAACTCAATCGTTTCTGCTGACGCAACCAACATCGTAGATATGGCCTGAGTTAATGCGAGTGCGAGTTCTCCTGCAAAGTATGATTAAACGATGTTTCACAGTTATTTTAATACAACAATTCACCGACGTTCTGTTAAAACAACGTCTTAGAAAACAGTTGCCAACCGGGACAGACGACATGTTAAGAAGAGCGTCAACGTCTTCCTTGAGAGATGAGTGGCGGGGGTCTCAACGTATCATCTCCCACATATTTGTGGTGTCAATCACCCACATCTCCCACATTTTTGAGAGTCCACTTCCCACCTCCCACCTGTTTGTCTGGCCAGTGTACCATTTCCCACCTACTTCTACGACCAACCTCCTACTTCTTGCCACCCCCTCCCCCTCTCTTTGTAGGTTCTTCGTGTCAGCACCCACCGCCGGAATGGAGAAGAACAAGAAAGAAACCAAATAATTTCGCAGTTAAACTTCCTGTGAATAATTATCCGTGATAACATGTTCCTGTTGTCAGTAGTGCGAGTGCAAACCTGTGCTGGTTCTATGCGATTTGGCCATGCCCCATTGACGCAAGTTGAGCTTAATGCGATCGCTTGATAATTGGCTCGCCATGGCTTGGGGCTGCGAAGGCCAAGCACACATACCCAGGAGGTGGTGCTTGTTGACAGCATTGGCGGAAGTTCACGGGTATATTCGTAGCGTAAAAATAAAAAAAATATTCACTGGTATTATTTTTAATGTTATCAGCAGAAGGGTTTATTTTAGTTGGCGCCATAGAGGAATTATGATACAATTAAAATACAAATCGATGACAACTCACCGGATGTGTACCTGACACACCTGACGACAGCGCCAACGACGTCTCCTTTGCGTATGCCCAGCCGCCATAGCGCGCTCCCGACTCGCACGATGTCGCTCTGCAATTCCGTGTACGTCATCCGGCGACCTGTTGTTCCGTCTATCTGAAACGACGTTGAATTAATTAGGGTGATTTACATAAATGACTACCTGGGGTGATTTTGTATAACCTGTGTGTGTTTGTGTGTGTGCGTGTGCGTGCGTGTGTGCGTGCGTGAGTGAGTGCGTACGTGAGTGCGTGCGTAAATAATATACGTAAATGCAAGAAGTCTACTAAACAAGCTGGACGAGATGCAGGGTGTCGCACTTGAGGAGAACTTAATATGTGTAACAGAAACATGGGCGCACAAGGACATATGGGACGTAGAACTAAACCTTCAAGGATACAACGTGAGTAGAAATGAGAGAGATGGGGTGGAGGTAGTCTATATATATATATATATATATATATATATATATATATATATATATATATATATATATATATATATATATATATATATATATATATATATATATATATATATATATACGAGAAAACATCAACTTTATCCAATATGAGGAACTTACATCAACACATAACTAGGTGTATATTACCGCAGCACGTCTGTAGATCTGCAGACAGTGAACTAGCACTCCATGAACTATTACGTACAGCGTGTACATCGTACGACAGTGTCATAATAGTGGGTTATTTTAAACATAGAACTATTGACTGGACCCGGCTGCAGGCAGAAGCTGAAGGTACCTGGACATCATGGACCTCACACAAGACCTTTTCCTAACACATGTTCACAATGCTATCAATGGTGAGAATTCATTAGAACAATTTTTTTTCCTCCGAACCAAATATGGTTGACAATATTATAATGAGACGACCATTCAGTGACCACAACATTGCGATATGTGACATTGTAGTGTCTATACAGACAAAAGAATGGAGAGAGACGTGCTATGACTTTAATAAAGTGGACTACAATGGAATGAAAACGTTCTTAGAGAAGTTTGACAGGAAGTGAGCATTTCACGAAGCAGAAGTAAGCACATAATTCGACGCCTTCAAATATATATGTAACATCGCCGTGTGAAAATGTTTCCCTCTGTCAACAAAGAAGAGGTAGAGGAAACCCCGACGGATGGCAAAAAGAGCAGAATTAGCAAGGAGAAAAAGGTAGATTCAGAAAGATTGGAGAGTGCCTTCTGTACGCGGCTCATAAGAGGCAACTGAATATAACGAAATGAGGTAAAAAAAAGCAAATTTTGAGAAAATGCTAGCATCATTCTTCGCGTACATTAGGTCGAAAACTGGGCCAAAAGAGAGCGTTGGCCTTTTGTTGATAACGAAGGAAATGCGATCACGGACACATTTGAGACAGCAAATGTACTAAATGACTTCTTCACCTCAGTGCTGAAGTTATTGAAGAAGCTGTCGCACCTAAAACCACACAAAGCCCCTGGAGTAGACAACTTAACTTCAACAACTTCAGAGAAGTGGTCCCCGCTTTTGCATCCCCATTGATTTAGATGACTTCTTCACGTAAATGCTTCCTGGTGAACATGTTGTAACCATATTAAAACATCACAACATGGCTTTATGAAGGGATGATCATGTCTAACAAACCTTTTAGTGTATCTAGATAAGATATTTATATTGAAGATTGCTGCCAGTCGATGCTATTTATTTAGATTTTAGCAAAGCCTTTGACCTGGTCCCACACCGCCGGCGAAGCTAAATGAACATACAATTGGAGGACACGTAAATATATGAATAATAAAATAAAACATGTACCTTAGTTTTGTTACGCAGACGTATGGCAAATACCTTGCGTTCGATAGTCAATCACCAAAGGTAAATTCAGTCAACCTTTACCACTTCACGTCCCATGCGTACGAACGATATATGACCCAATACATTAGTTGTGCCGAGTCTTATGTGATTAATCTCAATAAATACTAGAGACAAGACAATATGATCCGAAAATACTGATTTACTCAGGTACCACCTTTTTGAATGCAACACTTACCACCGCTGTTAACTCCCCATACCGTCCGAAGTGGTCAAACAAATGGCTCATTAAACTGACGCCAGATGGCAGCATCAAGTCTTGGAATGGACTGCGGACAATGTGCCTGGTGTCGGGCCGAGCGGCCGCCGAGCTGAACGGGGATACTTGGCGGAGCTCCGCGGCTGCGTGCCGGCACCATTTGCTGGCAACATAACAAGAAGCCTCGATGTTTGTAATTCGCGCTAGACTGGTCCGAATTTCTGCCACTGCAACTCGACAGAGAAGTCGAACTGAACCCATTGCGAGCGTCACAGATGCTCAACGAGGGAACGACAATGACACACAAGTCGAACCGCGCGCGTATCAAACTAGGTCACAGTAAAGGCGATCCACAAGGAGGTGTTTTACTAACGAGTGATCTAGTTATGTCTGTGCATACACGTAAGAGCGGTCACAGAATGGTATTCAAGCCCGTTTCCTGCGCGTAGGCTAATTATAGGCCCTAGCTGGTGGTGTAGAAATGGGGTTCTGATTATGATTTTTTATGATAGTTATGAACACGGAAGAGGGCAAATGTGTGGTTTACGATACCTGCGCTGCTCACACGTGTGTGCGTGCGCGTGCGTGTGCGTGTGCGTGTGTATCTTTTATTTCCCCTGGCATAGACACCAGATAGAAGGGACCGACACCTGAATAACACTAAGTGATTGCGCTTGAGTGTGATACTAAAATAAAATTTTTAAAATTTCACGCCAGTGGTTTACTCAGAATGTGTTCTTAAAGTTGTATATTCCGGTTATTTCTCCGGACCATGGAACGAACTGATACGGAGAGACCTGCGTGTCCGAGACATCAACGGGGACAATGTGCTGGCGCTGGTTGCTGGAAGAGGCTGGAGCGATTTGAAGAGGACGCGAATGAGTAATTGAACTCGCGCGCGATGATGAAGATTTCTCCTGCTGACTGAGTGCTGACATGTTAACCAGCGCGACCGATAAACGCATGCGAAGTTCTATGAAATTGGGTAACCTAGACTACTTTGTGACGTATTAAGCTCAGCCGGTATGCACAAAACCAATGTAGTCTTAATCGTGGACGGAATTGTTATGGAGTAAAATGAGTAACTTAAGATCTATGAAACAAATACTTAACAAATAGAAAACAGTACGTAGAAATTGAGGAAGCCCAGTCAGAAATGTTTAACATCTCAACAGCCGTACCTCAAAGATCAATTCTAGACCCTTTGTTATTTATAATTTTCAATAATGGCTTTCCTCAATCTAGTCCAAAATTCAACATTGTTATGTATGCCTACGACGCGACCCTTTTAAATACCCTACATTATGTTGTACAATATCAACAGTTATACTTTAATCAACACAGAACGGTAAAAAATAATGAGTGGCTCAAATTAAACTAATTATCTCTAAATGAAAATAAAACAAAATATATGATTTTCGAAACGGATAGAAGAAATAATATGTTAATCCCACCAAATTTAAAAAAAGATATTACAAATATTGGTAGAGGAGATGAGTACAATTTCCTATGGCTAAATATTAATGAACAATTAAACTAGCAAAGTCACATCGACAACATTTCAAATACGTGCTCCAGGACTATACGTATCCCAAATAAACTCAAGCTAGTATAGAGATTATGTTGTATAACACTGATATTGTCACATCTAAATTATGACTTAACGGCCCGTGGCTATAAATGTGATAAAATTAAAACCTTCAAAAGAAAGCCGTCCAAATCATAGGTATGATGTATTATCTGAATACATATTTTGAATAATATGAAACCCTAAATTGTTATATATGTCGACATGACTGACTATGTCTGTACCTCTTTAGTTATAAATCACTCAGTGTAAAACCGATTTCTTGTATATATTTAGCACTTGTAATATACAGACATATACATTCCTTCTGGAGTAATAATGCAATAATATTACTACGGATTTTCTTTTTTTACATAAGCTAAATAATCGTTGAAATTAATTGACAGGGTGGCTGCTACAACAACGATTAAATGTAGTCTTAGTAGGAGTCTCTCGTCCCTTGTATGTCACTATCTTCAAACTTTATATTCTGACCACTTCGTTTTTGTCCTTCTCGACTTGATTGTAATATTTGTTTTCCGCTGTATATATTCGCTGAATTTATATCATGAGAACACAGTTATTTAATCAGTTGTTTAATCAGTATAGAGTCTCAGATTGATCAAATATGGTGTATAATAAACATATATATATATATATATATATATATATATATATATATATATATATATATATATATATATATATATATATATATATATATATATATATATATATATATATATATATATATATATATTAACATTTTTACGTAGTTATTTAAAAAAAACAAGTTAATTCTTCACTTATCATAATTCAAGATTAATTAGAATTAATTAGTAAGAAGAATGGTTATATTTGTTTGAAAAGAATTATAAATTAGATAACATTTACTAATTAGAATACGCAAGTCGCAAATAGTTTCTGGTTCACCAGTTGCGTAAATATTCGGCCCATGGGCCGAACCTGCGTTGGACCAAAACATCCGACACTAGACCAACAACACCGTAACACCTTTTTGATTTGACAATTATACGTGATTTCTGTACACATAATTTTAATGGCGAAAATGAGGTGGGTCTGGATTCTAGAAAAGTACCCTAAAGTTAAATAAATTATGCCAAGAGCCAAGGCAAAGGCGTGAACAGTTCTGTGTTTGCCCTTGCCAAGTTTTGCAAGTTGCATAGCCTTGCCTTTTGTAAACCTGCACGTAACGATGTAAGCCATTTTTGCGTTATTTTTAGCTGGCTGTGCAGAATGGGTTTGGTGGGCAATCCAGCACAGCAAAAGCTCTCTGGATGGTGGATGTCACGGAGCAGTGGCTGTCGGAAAATGATACGTAAAATATGTTTAAGTTGCTTTGAATATCATACCCCAAGATGAACGTATTATGCTAAGTAAACAAATTATTATTTGTTGTTTCTGTAATAAAAATAATAAAAAATAAATTTAAAGAATTTTGGTTAACATTGTTGGTAAGTATTGGTGCATAATTCCTCATACTTGCAAAAACAGTTTCAGTCTGCACTAGAAGCTGGTAGATACGACAGAAAACATAATGTATAATTTATTTTAACCACAACTAAAAGTTGTGGTTAAGAACGTTTAGCAACTGACAGCATGTTTGCGACATCACCTGGCGATCATAAGAACTAAGACATTCCAGAATTCAGTTCCTGAGGAATGCAACCAACAATTGTCGAAACATTGTAGTGTGTGAACTTTTAAGTTGTGCTTAGAAGAAATTCTGCATTATATTCTCCATACTTTATGAACATTTTCATGAATATACGATAGAAAATATATTTGCATTTTAAAATCACTAACTCGCATATATAGGCTTTGCGACGGCTTATCTTAGTGCATAGTTTTTTTTAATACAATCTATTTAAGTTTTCTGATACGTGTGTTCAGATATATGGGATATGAAATAGTGTATTAATAAGGGACCATTTAAACTCAAATACTTTGAATTGTATTAACTAGTGGATGCCCAAGACAATTTCTTCGTTCTTCATGTATGCTCATGCTGACATGATTGTGGTAGACTTATTTATTTGTTCCTCTTAATATTGGTATCATTATGATAAGAAAATAAATGTTTTTTTTAATACACAGATATGCGGCCTTAAGTGAAACAGCAGCTAACCCTCGTCCACATTGGAACAGATTTCATTGGTTTTTTGAGATAGCCCATTACATAGATATTTCTTGCAATTGCAATAAAAAATCATTATAATATTAACTATTTCAGGTGACATAGAACCATATGAATTGGAGAACTACCTTGCCGAAATTCTTAGCAACGAGTTTGACACAACTGTGGATGATGAAAGTCTTGGGCAGGTGGGTTGGTTTCAACTCAGTTTGACATCGTTATTTGTCAACAGGGGGAGTAGCAAGAGCCAATGTAATACTGACCAATCATTGGTCTCCGTCGTATGTTGGTAGTTTGATGGTGAGTCGATGTAGTTGGCCTTTTCGCTATTGTCTATACCCCGCGTTACATTTCTCTGACATTTGTAGTATACGCAATACATTCATGCTCATGCAGCCATCCACTATACTAAAATAACCCCTGCATCTCATGACATAATATGAATTATTATTCATTTGTCTGGCCTCACTCATGAAGCCTACGTGGCTTCGTATTAATTTAATGTATTAAGTTAATGTGTTATGGTTAAATGACATGGGTTTTGTACATACATGTTTTGTGATCATCCCTTACCTACTAAATATCACCCCTTTGTGGAATCGTCACAGAACACAAATTTTTGGTGTGTTTCTACGCAGGTGTCCAAGTCGATTTGCAGCTACTTCCGGATGTGTGCTGATAAGCGAGAAGCGGAGGTGCTGGTCAAGATTAATCAAATTGCTCCGGCCAGTGTTTGTCAGTGTGTACAGCAAAGACGTGTCACGGATGACAACTCTGAGTCTAACTCATCTGGATCTGAGCAGGTGTGTTACTTTCTAATTACTCAGAATTATGTATCCAGTGACCTTTTTCTTTGACACAAAATGGGTCGGTTGGTAAAAAAAATTCTTCGATTTTGATAAATTACAGAGGTGCCAATTAAATGTTGCATAAAAAGTGGTAGATCTTCCACTTTTCGTGATGTGACAGATGAAGATCTGGCACCTAAATTTTAAGTTAAAAAATGTTTTACTTAATTTTTTTGCAGTTAACGTGAAATGGTTGTTTGGCGATATCTTTGGATTTGAAATGAGCAAATAAAATTGAAATTGCGGTTTTATGGTAGATTTTGGCTCGAAAGCAGATCGTGAGATTCTGTAAAAAATTAACAAACCACCATAGTTTTACCACTTTGGCGGTAGACTTAGCACCTCTGTAAATGACAATATATATATATATATATATATATGTATATATATATATATGTATATATATATATGTATATATATATATATATATATATATATATATATATATATATATATATATATATATATATATATATATATATATATATATATATACCTTTGCAAAATGACCACTTAAAATGAAATTAACATTATAAAACAGACTACAGGCTTATACAGAGTAGATAACTTGAGGCTGATGTGGGGCTCATTGAATTGACATAATGTCCACAGCTGCTTGTAGTTCCTTAGATGTCATAAATATTATTAGACGGCATGTTATGGTTGACAACGACCTTTGTTTCGGATGTTTGTTGAGGTGATGAATTAGGACTTGTCCAGGGTTCAGTGTAATGTAGCCATGCTGCAAATTGGTACCATACTATACCAGTGCAGATGGTCTCATTTGAGTCAACATACTGAATTGGTAACAACTAGTACACGTGTTTGCTTAAGGTGAATTTATCTCAGGGCTTCCGGCTTGAAAATATGCTGCCTCTTGAAGACAAGTCTTTGTGGCTTCACTGCATTCAGTATGCAGAAATGTGTATGTTAAATTAATACAAATCAAACAATAAAAAATAATCAGAAAAAATCAATATTTATTTGTTTTGGATTGATTTAAATTATGATTTAAAACAATTATGTAAAACACATGATTTAAGTCAAACAACTCTGAATATGTATTGAGTAATGACAATACAATTTGTATTCTCTTTTGAATTGTTCTAAACTTGGCAATGAACTGTATTTGGTATATATTCATGATGGAATGGTGTCTGAGCATTAGTTCATCCAACTTCCCCAGTGCCCATTGCTGTACAGTTAATATAGATGGTCAAATTTCACCAGCTACAGATAACTTACAGTTTGCCTAATTATATGCAACTTTCAAACAGTATAATAGATTCCTTTATTATAATTTTTTTTACATAAACTGTTTCGTTTTTTATTTATATTATTCAAATTTAGTTTCCACGTAACTAGGCATGATGCAACTTCAGATACACGTATACAATTTACAACTGCATGGATAGACGGCCACACTAGCTGGTCGGATTCTAGAAATAGTATTTCTTCATATTCTTGCACCATAGACCACTCCTCAACATTTACATCTTGTTACTTTCTCCGACTCTCTTCCGCCAACTCATCCTTTAATACCCGCCGTAGGATCTTCCCACTGGCTGATTTCGGGATCTCTTTCCGGAACTCAATGCCTCCTCGCAACTGCTTATATGGCGCCACTTGCTCTGTTGGGAATAAACGTCATTCATTGTACTAACAAATGTATTATTTAACAACAATGAAAACACTTCGACAGAAAACTTAAGAAATTTGCAAAAGCTTCTAATGGTAGCGATGTATCCAGCCTGAATAGTCCTGTGTCTATTCTCATGAAAATGAATTACATGTCTTGCGAATGTCGATGCAACGCAAGGGTGCTTTTCAAAACAAATATTAAAGACAATGCCTAAAATAATTATTTACGATGTGTGTTCGCCACTGTGGCACATTTACAAATGAGCGTAGATAAAAAATGTTGCTTTGCATTGACGATATAAAGAAATGCATGGTCTAAAACACTTCTCCAGGCAGAACACTGTCTACTTGTGCTCGAAGGAACGAAGTGTACTGCTTGCTCAGGCGGTCTAGCTTTTGTATTTTGTAGTTGGGTTTGGAATTTTTAAAAGCCAGATCCTAAAACAACGTGAACATCTTTCCTAACTACCATACCACACCAGAAACATCGATATCTCATAAACTGTTGTCGCATCGATAAGGTAGCGACTTAAAAAAATTGTCAGCGTTGCTGTATGAACATGCCATGGTTAGGTATGATTATTGAAAAACCTTTTTTGTATTACTATTTCAACGTGAACTATGACGCATACGCGCACCTCTCGGATATGCATTATGTACAAACAGGATTGTTCACCCCTCATTGCCTCGGTTCACTAAGCCGCAAAAATGAGTCCCTGGCTACGTACCGTGGTGGATATATGTTAATGAGTAGTTTCGCGCAGTAATTGCTGCTTGGCTGAATGCTTGCCAGATAAGTCGAGTGGGTGTTGGAATGCACATTTCTTCTAGAGGGTGAAGTCTAAAGCGCCTTCAGTGGTTCCAGGATTGGATAGCGAAACTTACCATTCCATTTAAAGTGAGACCAAACGATTTGTTTTGTGCCTTTGCACGTGTGAGAGTGCCTAAAAACTAACTATTTGCAACTATAATCAATAATATCACACAAGTGGTATACCGGGAATCTGTTCCAAAAGTGCAAAATTATATTATTATGTCATTGCTGACATATTCATCAATGTTTACAATTTTGACTAATATCGCATATCGCGTGTATTTTTAACGTGGTTGAGTTGTGCAGTTACATTTTGCTTTTACATTGGATTTACACGCAGCAAAAACTTACAATGCTGTACTGTGCAGTATTCGGATGTAAACATGATTCAGCGAGGTATATACAGTTGTCTTTTTTCGATTTCCTGTTGAAAATCAGACAGTAGTGAAGCAATCAATTCACAATTGCGGGCGGGCTGGTTGGAGGCCTTTGCGATTTGTTAGACTTTGTTCGGCCCATTTTGAAGAGTCGTGTTTTGAAGTTGATATATTTTCATCAACAAATGGGTCAAGATCCTTCAAAATGTCGGCGACGGAAAACGTTAAAAATGTACGTTCTTATCTATCGCGGTACACAGTCCGTGGGACCGCCATATCGCTTTACACTTCACCCCTGGCATGTTCATTCCAAGGCCATTTCAACTTCTCTGGGAAGCATTCAGCCACACTGCAATTGGGTGAAGATTATTCGTTCACATTTCCACCACTGTCTGTATTGCCAGGTACTCATTTATACAGCTGAATGAACTGTGGCAACGTGGGGTGATCAAACTTGTCAAAGGTTCGATTGAGAGTCCGGCCGTCTAACCGGTATGCCATCGCGCCCCACGTTAAAGCCTGAATCAATCTTGAAAATGTCCCTGCATGAACCTCAGCCGAAGTCTTCAACACAACGCAAACACTCGAACAAGACTCGAGAACTGTCAAATCGGAATGCGAGGCGGTTAGTAAACTATGAGTGAATGGACTATCTTGCCAAATAAGTTGATTTTAGACGCAAACAACCTGTTCAAACTCATTGGCAAGTATGTGACTAAAATCGTCTACGTCTACGTCTAAGATCAGGCGTCTAAAGTTGGAGGTATGGGAAACCTAGTCAGCACTCATGACGTAGGATTCTGGACAAATATGGCTTTGCCCATGCAAAACAGATTGTCGGTGTTCAAAAGGTATATTTAGCTAACCACTTGCGTGATATTCTTGATTATAGTTTCAAATGGTTAGTTGTCAATACTCTTATAGGTGCAAACGTCCCAAAAATGCCTTTAATAGAACATCTGCTCTAACATGTCAACAAATTCGCCAGCATTGTTGTGAAATAATCATGAATATATTCAAATGGTGTTTTTTTGGTGTAGCTGCAGTGGCAAGACAATACAAGATTTATTCTCTACGAAGAACATTAAGTGTCAGTTAAACTAACCAATTATAATTTTGATAAATGCACGCGTTCTTACTTGTATAGTCTTTAAACGTTGCATATTAAACATTACCGAAAGTTGAAAAGTATTAGGCCGTTCCGTGATTAATAAAATGTCTAGGCAGAAAGATACTTCTTTGGCGGCTGAGTATCTCATTAATAACCCAACAATATCCGAAATTCATCCACAGTCTCGGTTGTATTACACAAAGTACAATACACACACTGCGGCATCACAAACGACCTCAAGAACGCACACTGCGCGATGACCTAATGTAAGTAAACAATGGCAGCCCACGTGACATGATTGCTTGGATACGTAAAAATCCCGGCGACACAGCGCCTCGCATAAACTCGGCTTTACCTGCGATGAATTTCTGCAGTTCGTCATGGCTGACGCGAAGGTTCGGCTTGAGCACGACGTAGGCTCTCGGCACTTCACCGACTCTCTCGTCCGGTTGACCGATGACAGCCGAGTCGGCGACGGACGGGTGTGTCACCAACAGCGCCTCCAACTCGGCCGGGGCGACCTGATGACGACCGGTCGATAATGTTCACAATTAGCAATGGGGCCAGAGACACAACTAATTCAGTGTACATGTTAATATGGTGGCGTTGTAATTGTTTCACCAACGATGTAATGAATACACAATTAGCAATGGCGCCAGAGACACAACTATTTCAGTGTACATGTTAATATGGTGGCGTTGTAATTGTTTCAACAACGATGGAATGAATACGCAGAAGGTACATTTTATGTTACAAATGAATGTGATGTTTTGAGACTTCGCCTATCTTGCATGCCTGATGAAACCGTGGTTAGAACTACGTATATGTTGTGTCGACTCTAAACAATCGTCTCACGGATTCCAGTGAAAAGCCACTTAGCGTGACGACACTATATTGTAAACAAGTAAAGGTGCGTTCTTATATAGCGCGGTTTCCAGTCCTTGAGGCTACTCAAAACGCTTTACGTTTCACCCCCAAGTCATTCCAACGCCATTTCGACTTCTCTGGAAGCATATTGCAATGTCCGCTACTACTGCCAGGTCAACTGCATATATATACACACACACATCTATATATATATATAATATATATATATATATATATATATATATATATATATATATATATATATATATATATATATATATATATATATATATATATATATATATATATATATATATATATATATATATATATATATATATATATATATATATATATATATCAACTTATGGAGAATGTCCCTTGTCCTCGTCTTTCCTGCTGATAGCCTTCACTACTGCGTTGAACAAGAGTGGGCTTAGCGCAATCCCGTCTCAGGCCGACGTCCACCCCGAATTACTCCCATATTCCCTGTCCCCACATCACTCTACTTTATGTCTCTTCATATGTGTCTTCGACCATATTCACCTCCACCTCTAGGACACACATCCACCTCAACGTGGCCAAGGCCATCTCTCTCCGAACTATGTCGTATGCTTTTCAAGGTTTATGAATCCCAGAGTCATATTCTCCTGTCCCTCCAGTCTCTTCTCCACCAGTTGTCTCAGAGTGAACATCCAGTCCGCGGTATATCTTCCTTTTCTGAAACCTTGTTGTTCCTCTCCCATTTCAGTATGCTCCTTATGCTTCCATCCAGAATCCTCTCTAACACCTTTAGACCATAACTCAGCGCCGTGATACCTCGGTATTTTCCAGGGTCGTGAACATCTCCCTTTCTTTTCCACACAGGGCCTATCAACCCCGTCCGCCACTCCTCTGGGATCTTCCCCTCTCTCATGCAGGCATTTAACAATCGTCTTGTCCACCTAAATCCAACACGTTCAGCCATCACCAGCATTTCCACTCACACTTCATCAATACCTGTCGCTCGGCCTCTCTTCTTCGTTGCTCTCTCTACGTCTGCATCCCCGATCTCTTTCAACTTTGCTTCTCCCTCTACTGCACGCGGTAGTTCTAGTTCGCTGTTTTTCGCCGTTCTTACAACTTCTTTCCGCAATCCTCGTCTAACTTTCTGTATTGTTCCTCCTCCATGTCCCTCTTTGCCTTGTCCACGGCTCTTCTAGTCGCCTTCTCTTTCTGTCTGTACAGTTGCTGTAATGTTGTTTTCGGTTGTTCCCCGTTCTCCTTGATCCCTTCTATCATCTTACATATATCTATCTCTTATCCGATTGCTTTCGCTATTTGGTCCGTCCTCCAAGTTTGGTTTTTCCTTCTTGACGAGTACCCCCCCCCCCTCCAGACGTCCTGCCAAGCAGCTCCTCTGCTACGCCCAACAAATTCTCTGAAAGTCTTCCATTCTTCTTCCACTGTACTTGTTGATGTTCCAACGTTCTTATAATTTAATTCAACCTCTCTGTGTATGCAACGGCTATGTCCACACTGAATTTACACCATTTGGTGGTCTTTCTGCCCACTACTTTATCCTCTCTCCTCTTCTGCATGCGCACAACACAAACCAGGGGCTTGTGCCGTGTGGCTACATGCTCACCAGCAATGATCTTACAGTCCCTCACCCTCCATATCTGATGTCTCCACACTACCAGCAGGTCGAGTTCTGTTTTATTCTGGTCACTTCTATACGATATCTTTTTCCTTTCCTGCTTCTTGAAGAATGTTCCAGCCACGGCCAGCCCGTTTCTCGTGACCGGTTATACCAGCCCTCGGCCCTCTCCATTCCTTGGTCCCCGTCCGAATCATGGTGAATATAAAACAGGTTTCACGATTGTGAACTTCAACATGTTGCACGATTGTGAACTTCAACAGGTTGTACGATTGTGAACTTCAACAAGTTGCACGATTGTCACTTCAATATGTTGCACGATTGCGAACTTCAACAGGTTGCACGATTGTGAACTTCAACAGGTTGCACGACGTTAAACGTGAATATGCGTGTTTCAGCACAACATTGAGAATATACCATTTTTACAGTAGCCATGCAGAAAATTGCAAATGCAGATTTTTCCTAACTGTCTATTTCATCTGCATGTGCTTTTGGGCACAATAGGCAATACGTAGCAGTATTGCATTCATCCACCAGAGACAGACAGCAAGCGCTCTGATGTTGGACATTTAGTTCCACCATTAATACATTAACTACAGTTAATGTTATAAGTGTTCTGCAATGGCACGATTATAGTCAACGGGTTTTTGTGAACATTTGCAAAATTTATGTAAGTAACGTTAAAAGTAAATAATTTGGTTTGCATTACCAATATAGCTAATTACATATTGGTTAATGTGTAGTTATGTCCACATGAATTTACACCATGTAGTTACCTGTAGGCCTTTATACTTGATCAGTTCTTTGATGCGATCAGTTATAACTACGTGCCCGTCATCATCAGCAAATCCGAAGTCACCTTAAAACAGTAACACACATAATAACAATGACGCTATAAAATAACTATTAACACAAAGACTAGGGTCCAAGCATGAATAATATTGTGGTTAGCTTTATGCGTGTATAAGTAGTGTTCTTGGCGGTGTCCGAAATTATTCAAAAGTTAAGTTCGGCTAACGCTAGGATTTTTGTAGAGTAGCAATAGTCGTTATATGGTATAATGTTTGCATAGCTGACACGATAATTCGCTAATTATTTTCGCACTAATATCCGACATGTGTTGCTGTGATCACACGTTTGTTCTGCAAACATTTTGTAGAAACACGATGGTTAGTCCACTAGAGACGACACATTTAAATAACTGACAAACGGGGGAATTACCTGTGTGCAGCCAACCATCCTTCAATGTCTCGCGAGTCGCCTTCTCATTATCCAAGTAGCCTTTCATCACCTGCGGTCCGCGAATACAAACTTCGCCCTCCGATCTCCTCCCCAGCGTCTCCCCAGTGGTGACGTCAACTATCTGCAATCATAAACGTTTGTAGAGCATAATTCCATGGATGCCAAGCCTTATAGCTTACCAGTGAATCTTACGGATTTTCAGAAATGTGACGGGAATAAAAGAGACAGCAACTGACCGCTAGTCAGCAACATACAATACAATACAATACAATACAATATAAAAATATCTATTGCGTTGAAATCCCCCTAAAATGTTCAGGAAACCCAAACTCTGCACGCGCATTTCCTGCCGACGTAACGCTAACAGGAAGTGAGTGTCTCATAGTTGGTGCGGCAACCAAGAAAGCTCTTTTTCTGACATTTGTCTTAACCCTGGGAGCAGTGAATGTAAACATGTTGGATGAAAGTACTTGACAGGGCTATCATTTTTACACTAATCAATATTTATAAAACTGCGTTAGTAGAGTATGCAGAAATTAGCTGAAAATGTTGGAACTATTATTCACTGATGTTTGAATAAAGAGGTGTCGATAAAGTGCGCCGAATTGAAACACGGTTTGAAATACAACAAGAAATTACCCATACAATGCATATCATCAATACTATTACGCACAAAAACCATTTATGTCCTGTCAGTTACCACATATGAACTTTGGCTGAATAGTTTTCGGGTTGTTAATTAAGAACAACATTTTCAGATGTCATTTTCGAACATAACGACGGCGTATTGTGAGAATCGACCCTGTCTTAGTCGTCGCCATTGGGCGCGTGCGCGAGAGTCGGTTCTGCAAGGTTTGAATTAGGTTCGCCAGATTCATTCACGACTAGAAATAAATCAGATGTATCACCAGTGTCAAGGCATCACCATTGTCCTGGTAACACTAGTGGCCAGGTATTACCAATATCCAGGTAACACCAGTGTCCAGGTAACACCATAGTCCAGGTAACTAGTGTCCAGGTGACACCAGTGTTCAGATAACTAGTGCCCAGGTAACACCAGTGTCAAGGTTACACCAGTGTCCAGGAATCACCAGTGTCCAGGTAACAACAGTGCCCAGGTAACACTAGTGTCCAGGTATCGTCTCGTTAAAGATTTATTCGACAGCAAGTACACTGAACCACGTTTCACCGTCACACAAGTCGCCACGCCGATACACCAACACATTAATTTAATTGCTTCCTTTTACATTTAAAGCTTTAGTAATTTAGAAATCAAAGATGACGGTAATGCAAGTTGGCATGGCTTGTCTATGCGGAAATTTTGTAAAGTCGAAATATCGGAAGCATTTTCGTAGCTTCCCTCGTGGAGCGTAACCTTTCGGTGACACCGTTTCTTTCGCGCTTCCTTAGTTCGCAAATATCTACCCATTGAAAGCAAGCAAGTAATTGCCCAAAACCAACGTACGAATGCGTGAACATGTCCTGATTTTAACAAAATCTTCTAAGACCATCTCACGCATGCGTGAGACAAGTCGACGCAATCAAACGTCCCCCAAATAACCCCATTTGCATATGCGGACGTGCGTGCTTGCGTGCGTGGGTGTACGGCGTGGGTGGCGGTCCAACAACTGGCCAACCTTTTCCGCGCCCGCTTATGGGTCAGGCCAAGGTGAATGCCGGGGAAGAAAATTTGGTTGACAATCCTTTAATAAACGTCTAGGCACGGAGGCAGTACGTCCGCTTCCCGGCACACGGCCTTATCCGCCTTTCTGACAAAATACTCATTATTCACATCTGACCTTCTGTCCCAAAGCCAAGGCTACAAGTTTTCATTTTTATAATAGTAACGGTGGCTTTGCCATTTCAGACCGTCATGGATTGTCTTAATAGCTAATTATAATAATATTAAATACAACCAATTTGTCTAGCTAATTTCTATTATCTATTTCATCTACATTACCGCGTAACTAGGCAATGACTTTACAGCATGAATCATCGTGTTTCCCTATTTTGTTTGTGGATTTATATAATATTATAAGTTAATGTTTAATCAAGTTAATCTTGAGTGAACTTTCAATGTTTTATTGTAAATAAGTATGTCAACAAATTGGGCCAACTAATTTTAAGAGACTTGAGAATTTTCAGTGAGTCAAAAGAGTAGCTCCCACCTAGCGGGTCCTGCAGAGACAGTACCTTAAATGAAGTGTTGGGCACGGCCGGACCGCAAGTGTCGTAGCGGTAGTTCTCGCGAGGATTTACGTGAGTTAGTGGACTCGTCTCGGTGAGGCCGTAACCTAAAATATGTCCACTTATAGTCTTGCTCGTTGAAGTACGACCACCAATGTTCTATCCGGATAAATTATAAGAAAAGGTTTTAAAACAGTACACATCATATCGTGTCTCAAAAACTTTGAAGAGTAAACACATACACCTGTGTAAATAGTAAGAGGAAATATGTTACTTCGGTATTTGCAGCAATAACCTTTGTTTCTCATGACTGATTCGGTACGTCTTAGTATGCTCGAAGTAAGATTTTTAAAGTAAAAATAATAGCAATATATATAGACCCTGATATTAACATTGTCGTGATATGCATTTCAGAAATATAGCAGCTAGAGACACATATTTACTTGATGATTTGTTTCGCGATACGTATTTACTGGCGCGGTAGTTGGACCTCTATGGACGTACCATTACTTCCACAAACGTCTCATTAGACAGGTTATTTACCAATACTTATCAGGTATGACACCTAACAAATTGTTTCCGGTCATAGCGTGATATGAAGTCGAACTTATATTGAAAAGATATCCCAGTTCAGCGAAGGCATTTCCTACCTTGTCGGATTTGTGGAATGTTGAGTCTGTCCCGGACTTCAGCCATCGAGTTTGCCCCACACGGCGCAGCACCTGAGATGATACATTTCACGGAAGGGAAGTCGTCCACGTTTAACATCGGGTGCTTGGCGAGGAAGAGCATGATGGGAGGTACTATGTGAAGGATTGTGATCTGGCAACGAAAGAATAGGTTCATTTGGCTGCCAGTATAGCGTGTATGTCTACTAATACTCCATGCAAGTGATACGTCGACATTGGTTAATGAAGTATTCCTGTGTGTTGAACGTCGTCAAGAAAGACCATTGCGGAAGTTATTCCAAGGTTTAGACCAACTCTTCCATTAAACCTCTTTGTCACGGATTGGCGGGATTTCCGCTCACTAGTTTGGCCTATAATTCAACGCTAGTGAATGGTGGTTGCACAAATGAACAACACAACAAAGACAGGTTCTCCTTATGTCTTTATATCAGTGGCAATGTTCCTAACTCGTATATATATATATATATATATATATATAGGCTGGTACCACGCAGGCTTCCAACACTTTTCCTTTTAATTGTTTCTTCAGTTTTCTGTTCCAAATAACGCCGTCCACTCTACTCGACGCTGATGCTCCTGCTTGCACTCTCGTCTGTATTTCCTTACTACTTCCTCCATCCTCACACACTGTACCGCCCAAGTATACAACACTGTTCACTTGTTTACTGGTCTTTCCGTCTACAACTACACCTTGTTCGCCTATCCACATTACTTTTGTCTTCTCCAGATTCATTCCCAGGCCATGTTTTTAAAAGGTGGTACTCCATTCTTGCAATGTTTTCTGTAAATCATCTTTGTTATCAGCCACCACTATTTGGTCATCTGCATATAGTATCTTCTTAAGTTCTTTCTGTTCAGATACCTCTCCACCGATCAGGTTCATCACCATAATGAAAAGCAGGAGACTCAAGGCACTTCCCTGTCTAAGTCTTACACCCACTCCAAATTGTTCCGATGTTTCTCTTTGAGCTATCACCACTGCTGTTGTCTTCTTGTACATTTCCTCAACTATTCTGACCTCTGCCTCTCCAACCTCCATCCATCCATGACTGCCAATGCAGGTTCTCTCGGCACGATGTCGAACGCCTTTTCCAGATCGACAAAACCGAATGCTACATCCTTTCTAAATTCTCTCCTCTTCTCAATAATTTTTGTGATGGTAAACAATCCATCATACGTCCCTCTCCCTTTCCTAAATCCCAGCTGATTCTCTCCGATTTTGTTCTCCACTATATGCCTCACCCTAGCATCCAGTATCCTTTCCATCAATGTCAATGTAATTATTATAAACAAATAACTCCGATTCTGTAGTAATCGGCGCAGGAATTATTCACCCTGCGAAATAACTACTAATAGCGTCTAACATCACCAATCGCTATCCAAACATCAACCCAAAGTAAATTATATCGTTATACACATCATGACTATAGATAAACCACATATGTGTTTGCTTGCGTACCTCGATCTGTCTTACTATAGCACAACCCTGTTCTAAAAGCAACAAGGTCAGTTCAGTTCCTTCTCATATCAGTTCCTTCTCTACGTTATCAAGAACCGTTCACTCCACCCCAGGCGCAGGGTGGCGGGTCGCAGAACACTCGCGTTTCTCCTGTGACGTGGCGGCCTACGGTCGTAGTGCCGCGAACGTCGTGCAAAGACGATTCGGTTTTCTGTC
The DNA here is from genome assembly GCA_033239005.1 of Lamellibrachia satsuma. Classification (NCBI taxonomy): domain Eukaryota; kingdom Metazoa; phylum Annelida; class Polychaeta; order Sabellida; family Siboglinidae; genus Lamellibrachia; species Lamellibrachia satsuma. Next base: position 1,392,015 of record BSQZ01000004.1, read on the forward strand.
GTTCTGCCGCACCGATACGGCCGTCGTGCAGCGAACGTCGCACAGAGACGAATCTGTTGTCTGTCTTTGTTCTAGCATACGGCTACGGCCGTCGTGCCGCGAACGTGATTCTGCGCTCTGCCTTCGTTCTGTCGTTCTGGCGTACGGCTCCGCCCGTCGTGCTGCGAACGTAGCGTAGAGACGATTCTGCGTTATGTCGTCGTTCAGGCGTACCGCTACGGTTGTCTTGCCCGTCTTTCTTCGCAACAGGGATGTCGTCTCGCTAGTGGTGTTTTGGCATCGCCTCTCCCCTTCGATATTCGCTGTGCATCTCGGCTATGCTTTCAGTCTATTTCTCACGTTTCACACGCTACTTCTTAACTTGATGGGAGCGGAGACACTTCTACCACCTCGCTCAAAGTCATACCTTACACATAGTTGACTGACACGGGTCCTTCGTCTAACATCCGGGCGCCCAAGCTGGGCTATATGACCCTTCTGTGTCCACTCTACTTTCACCCTGATCTGCTCGCCGAGATGCCTCACATGTCTATCCTGTCTCTTTTTATACTCCTTGTTTGTGAGATAATATATGACACTAGTTCACCAATCACCGTCTCCTGGTCTAGTCCACTAAGAAACCACTCCTTAAATACTACTGTAAATAACCTAAAACACCTTTAAATCGGGTAATATTCCGGTCCTTGCCTACTCAATATACATCATTCTCTAAGATAAACAAACCGACGCCATATGTAGATACGGACACGTTCATGATTGAGAAAACAAAGTATACATAACACTGATCGGCTCCAACAAAGGCCGATGCATTCTTTCATACTTGAACAGTTTAACTAATAAATAAAGAAGCAGGAAATAGTATTTTAATATAAACAATAGCATAAATACTATATTACCCCCTGCTAAGAATCTTTTTCCTGAGCTTCGCAGCCAAAACGTTATCATAATTCTTTCCACTAATCACCCATTGCCACTCTTTATACAATACGGCGTTCAACAACTCAGATTAGTAAGTAATTATCGGTGCACTTTATACCACACACAAACAATTATCCAGTGTGTCCAACTAACTTGACAACACCTGCATCTACTCCATGCGGCTTAAGTAGTCTGCTCCTATGCTATCAATCCCGATAAGTACTCTATCCGGAGACGATAGGGTTGGACTTTCAAACCCACCGCATTAAGCGGTCGTTTGTCAATGTCGCTATTTTCATCAATGTGAGGGATTGTTGACCACAATGTGGATGGAAAAACACACATCGTGTTTCAATTCAGATTGATACTATTGGGAGAGAGCTGCTGCTGATATATGGAGGGGGTTGCTGTTGCATAAAGGGGCGACAGCTGCTGGTGCTGCTGCTGCTGCTGCTGGTGGTGCTGGTGCTGCTGCTGCTGCTGCTGCTGCTGCTGCTGCTGCTGCTGCTGCTGCTGCTGCTGCTGCTGCTGATGATGATGATGATGATGATGATGATGATGATATTTTGGGGAGAGAGCTGCTGCCATAAAACTTTAACTTCGGTCGCATATGGTACCTTATAGTCCTTGATGATTTTGAGAAACAATTCCGGTAAGAACTTGGGCATTGATACGATCGCCGCTCCTGCTTTGAGACACGCGAGAGCAACCACCGTCTGACCGTAGATGTGAAACCAGGGAAGGACTCCCATCAATACGTCCTCGCCTGCCACGTATCCCATGACGTCACCAGTTCTGTAAAAACAAGATTAATAATAACGGCATGAGTACAACTACGTAATGTTGGCTACAAACACTACGTGTACTATTGTTACTACAACTAACACCAGAAGTAACACTGTCATTTCGGTTGTGGTGTCACTGTTATCACCACCAGCAACAGCAGCAGCAGCAGCAGCAGCAGCAGCAGCAGCAGCAGCAGCAGCAGCAGCAGCAGCAGCAGCAGCAGCAGCAGCAGCAGCAGCAGCAGCAGCAGCAGCAGCAGCAGCAGCAGCAGCAGCAGCAGCAGCAGCAGCGGCGGCAGCAGCAGAAATAGCAGTAGCAACAGCAACACCAAATATAGCTACTACAACATTAATATTGACAACAACAGCAGCAACACCAACTTCTACTACCATGTGTGCATTTCCATCTGAGTCTTTTTCGGATAATTTTATCACATCGAATATTATATCATTGAACATTCCAAGTGGATAGTTGTTTCTACGTACGGTTATTAAGACATGCATAGCATCACCACCACGACGACCCACAACCTCTGTAACTCCTCTTCCACCACCTGCACCAATACCGTTATTATTATTATTATCATCACAATTATAAACACCCTTAGTGTCACTATTACTATTACTTTCACCATTGCTATCACCACCACCATCATTGTCGTTGCTGCTCCTGCTGCAGCTGGTCCTGTTGGCGTTTGCTGAGGAAACTATTTAAAAAGCGCGTAGAACTGAAATGCAGAACCTGGTCTGGTCGACGTTGGCGACAAGGTTGTAGTGAGTGAGCATAACTCCCTTCGGCAGTCCCGTCGTCCCACTGCTGAAGGGAAGAGCGACCAAATCCTCCTGTGGCTCCCAGTCCAGGTTCTCCGGGAAGCATTTGCCGTCGTCTTGTAGGAGTGTGGAGAACGGACGGCAGCCGGCCGCTTCTCCAAACACGACGATGTCCTGCAGCATCCAAAAGCGTTCTTGTGACTTAGTGATAGTGAAAGTGGACACGACATTTGTTTGCGTCAGTGGAGGCAATACGTACCATTTGGACACTCACCACTAATACGATTTTGCTCTCACTGCTCCCACAATTTGTAAACAATTAAAGTAAGGATTGCGTGTTAAATATGTTTAAAGATCAGTTAGTTGTTGATCAAATACGTTGATGGTTTAACGTTTTCGTGTACTATGACATTTGAATTGTAAATTACGCCTACTGACCGTCGATGAGTCCAGGCTAACAACACAATGGATACTAGACCAAATAACGCCCTTCAATGTAAATCATTTCCCTGTCTGTTCTCTTTCATAAGACAGGTTCGTTATGCGGCGCTTTTGGATTTGGTCCGGCGCCACTTCGGTGCCACATCTGGAGGAACTTGGTGCCACTTCGGTGCCACTTCGGTGCCACTTCTGTACCATTTCTGAAGGAACTGTATTCATCCCAACAAGTACTTCCTAGAAACCAAATAGTTAATAATTTGGCTTATATTTTCCCCAAGAACTGCCTCTGGGGACCACATATGTAATGATTTGAATTATATTTTTCCTAAGAACTGACCATAGCCAAAACAACGTAATACCTTGGCCTATTTGTTCTCAAGAAGTGCCTCCTGTGACCAAATATTTAATATAATGATCTAAATTTGCCTAAGAAGTGCCTCTTAGTGTGTAAATATTTAAATATATAATATACAACTTGACCTATTTTTCTCCCAAAAAAGCGTCTCTAGTGATAACATATTTAATAACTTGACCTATATTAATTCCAAGAAGCGCCTGTTACAATCAGTAATGTAATAATCGACCGGTAATGTAATAAATCGACCGTTAATGTAATAATCGACCGGCAATGTAATAACTTGACCGGTAATGTAATAAAAACGATGAAGATGATTATGATGATAATGAAGATGATAAATGGTAATGATGATTAAATGAATAGGAGGAGAAAGATGAAGATAATTAAGGGTTTTTCTTAGTAATGATGATTGTGAGAATGATAATTGTTACGATGATGAAGACAACTACGTCATCGTCATCAGCCTCATCTTCCTGCTCCTCCTCAACATACTCATGTTCACCCTTATCGTGGCTAGCCATGCCGACACATACTCGACGTTCACCAAAGTGTTTCGATGTGACGCCATAATTTGTTTGATGACCTCTTAACTTGTGTTTGCTATGAATCCTTACATGTTTAAATATCCCTTAATTATATGAAGTGACCGCTTAATTTCATAACATAACACCTTATTTATTTGACCCGATCAGGTAGATAAGTTTTTTTAATGATCCCTGCTTTTTTGCAATGATCCTTTCAATTTACTAGTTACACTTTTTAATATGATCCTTTTTGAGAAGACACCCATAATTGTTGAGATGATCCATTAATTTTTTGAGACGATAGCTAGTTAACTTTTTAACGACTTTTAACTTATTTTGTGGCGATCCTTTAATTATTTTGAGAAGAACCATTCATTTTATGAGATGGCTCCTTAATTTATTTAACTTTTTTCGAGACGACCACTTGATTTTATGAGATGACCCCCATGATGTTTTGAGATGAACAACTAGTTCATTATTAAATGACCCCTTAATGACTCCTTTTTAAATTATACTTTAAATTGTTTTTTTAATCCATTAATTTTAGTCTTATTTTAAAATACTTTAGGTGCCCCTTAATTATTTAGTTGAACATTTAGTTGACTGAAATTTCCCTTAACTTATTTTTTTAGATAACCCCTGAATTGTTTCAGCTGATTCCTTACGTTATTATTTTTGCAATTAACCTTACATTTCTAATATAATATCACATTGCATTTTGAGATTTCCCCTAGGAAGTTATACGAACTGCATTCCATATATCCTCTCAGAAAACATGCTGCTCACTTGTTGATTCCTATGTTAATCATACGCTATGCTCATCATCATCATCAAGACCGATTAATTGTCTTCATCTTCTCCCTCATCATCATCACCATAACCATTTATCACCCTCATCATCACCGTCTTTATCATTATTATTATTATCATCATCATCATAATTTATCACCCTCATCACCACCTTCTACATCATCATTATTAACATCATCATCATCATAATGATTATCATCATCATTTTTATTACATTACCGGTTGATTGTTACATTACCGGTCGATTTATTACATTACCGGTCGAGTATTACATTACCGGTCGATTATTACATTAGGGGTTTTAATAAGCGCCTCTATCGACCATAATGTTCTACGTGTATTAACGTGACCTGTATTTCTCCTAGGATTTGCTTCCTAGTGACCAAATGTGGAAAATGCCTTCCAAACAGTGCTTCTAATGACAACAAATATAACACCTTGACCTACATTCCGTCCAAGAAGCATTCATGGTTATCGAAGGTTGAATACTTTGACTTATATATTTTAGCGTGTTACTTTATGCGCGAAGGACTGTTGTTGACAAATATTTTCCATAGCCATCTCAAGAATGTAGCGCTTTCTTCTACGTATTTTGTCAGTACCATGTTCCCAGTGACCGAATCATTTTGACCTATTAACTACATAATACTACCTACTTTCCGACTCTTTCGCGCCAACTAATATCAAATCATTACCAGTTATTTTTCATATATTGTCGTATCTTTTAGCATTAGTCAGCCACTTTTGGCGCACTTAGGTGGAAGTGGGGAAAGCGCCCTGATGCAATTGTGTGGAAGGAATCAATATCTACAACTTAGAGCAATAGGCGCCTTTTTCATATCTCTTAATATTTATGTACTTGTACATGGGCGCTAGCGATGGAATCTATTCACCTTTGGACATCTCTTCTTCCGGTCGTTCACCCAACAGCTATGGCAGGCCGATAGGGCCATAAACGCGGTAAGCGTTACGCGTTGAATTATATCTCAACGCGTTGATATATCAACCAATGAGAACTCGAAGAAACTAACGCGTTGAACTACCAAGCAATGAGGACATAGCTACGCTATGTTAATCTTAGTTACGCATTATGACCAAAAATAGCTGTAATTTACAGTACTATTTACGAAAACACATTACATTAAACAAATACATTACATTAAACAAATACATTACATTAAACAAATGCACATTTCGGGCATCACATTAGTATACACCATTGCAAACTAATACACAAATGTTTGTCGTTGCAGCAATATCGATTCAATGTCATTTGAATGATGTAAGTTTTGTGTGAATATTCATTATATCTAAATATGGTACAATTCAATAATTAATGCCCTCTAGTAACTATATTTCATATTCGCTTAAACACTTATTTTGTAGTATTCCGTTCCTGTAGAATATTGTTTAAAGGAATTTGCACAATGGAATGCATTGCAAAGGGTATAACTTTACATGAAACCGATACCCGAGCTGTGCCCGACCAGGTTCGCGGTGACAGTTTGGTTGGCAAGAAATGAAAAATGTTCAGCTGGTCAGTATGGGGCGACCAGCCTCCAATGGAAATGTGAATTGGTGGAAAGTGAACAATGGATATCGGGTGATTGCAAACGTTAGTAAACCGAGCCTATACCATTGTTCGGACCCTGCAAACAGTTCGCATTCGTTGATTTCATAATGCGTTGAGATATAATTCAGTTAGCATTCGTTGATTTCAATTCAAAGCGTCAAAGCGTACGTACGTACGTGATAGTCAATCCGTACCAGAAAGAGCTGGTCTTTGTATGTATGTATGTATGTTTCTATTTTACTAGGAGAGTTTGAGAGTTTATGGAGCTAAATCTACAAAGAGCAGCTCTTCTTTTGTACGCTTTCACTGAAATAGGTCACATACTGCTCATCTAGACGTCGCCGAGTTCCTCCAGAAGTCGCACCGACCGCCGCGACACGAACCTATTATATGATAAGACCCTACCTACTACTAACGAGATATGTCGTTTCGCGAATTGAGATGGGTTGACTGTCACTTATTGTGCTGTGAGAGGATGACGAAAATTGTTTAGCACATAACAGGTGTATATATTAATTCAAATTACAGCCAATGGAAAAATGTAGTCTAACTCAAGTAAAACAGAATATCTGCAAAGACCTTATTCGATTAGCGCAGTTACATATCCTGTACATTTCAACTAAACTGAGGCAACTTTCGATGTTTACTTGTCAACCTTACCTGTCGAGACAGCTTTGCGACGTTTGCCGCTTGTTTCGCCAATTCAATCGTTGCTGCTGACGCAAACAACAGCTTAGCTCTGGCGTGAGTTAATACGTGCGCAAGTTCTCCTGCAAAAATGGCTAGCCGACGTTTCACAGTTATTTCAATGCTAAAAGTTACCTACATATTGCAAAAAAAATTATTTTGGCGTTGTGTTGAATATATAAATAAACCTTATGTGATTAATTCGCTATTTTGTTTTTTCCTGTTATATGTAATATGCGTGCAACAGTATTTTGTTTCTGGTTCTATGCACTTTAATAAAGTCCCATTGACGCAGGGTGGATTTAATGAAATTGTTTGGTAATTGGTTTGATACGGCGTGGGGCCTCGAAGGTTATACACAAATACCCCGGAAATCTTGCATGTTGACATAATCGACCGAAGTTCTCGGGTGTGTTGGGACCGACGCTGGTAAAAATTAAATAAATATTTATTCGAAACTTTGTGTATGTCATAAGAAGAAGTCCAGATTTTATTTGGCGACATCGATGAATTAATATGCAATTAAAATACAAATCAATGACAACTAACCGGGTGTGTATACAGGATTGACACAGCTGATGACAGCCCCAACGGCGGCCAAGGACAGGTACGCAACGAGAAATTCTGGTATATTTTCACTGCACAACGCAACAACGTCTCCTTTACGTATGCCCAGCCGCCATAGCGCGCTCCCGACTCGCACGATGTCGCTCTGTAGTTCCGTGTACGTCATCCTACGACCTGTTGTTCCGTCTATCTGAAACGACGTTGAACTAATTAAGGTAATTTACGTAAATAAGTACATAAGGTGATTTGTATAAATGAATAGGCCTATCGGTTTGCGTGTGTGTGTGTGAGTGTGTGTGTGTGTGTGTGTGTGTGCGTGTGTGCGTGCGTGCGTGCGTGCGCATGCATGTGTTGTATATGTATGTATGTATGTGTGCGTGTTTGTGCCTTGATCTCCTGTTAACCTCCTTCTCTCTATGGCTGTTAACCTCCTTCAATCTATGGTTGTTAACCGACATTACTTGAGGCGTTCTTCATAACCAAGGTATCTCAGTTCTGGAATCATTCTAGTTGCTGTCCTCTGTATTCTTTCAAGCTTATCTATACCCTCATCGCGATAATAATAATAATTAGAGCATTTTTTGACAGCCATGGATCCAGGTGACCCTGTTCAAAGGCGCTGACACAGACATAGTTAAAAAAGTCAATGTTAGAAATAAATAAATAGATAAGTAAATAAATAAAAAATAAAAAAAATCATAACAAATCCAAATTCATAGAACATACCAGTAAAAGTCGATTCAATTTGACAGTTAAGAATAATATGCGCGTTTAAACTAGAACGTTTTCAAGAGTGTATAGAGAGTCACATTTTCGCATCTCATGGGGAAGACTGTTCCACAGGCGAGGAGCAGCAGAAGGCACGATCACCATAATGGCGCAGATGTGCACTGCGTACATCAGAAGATAGTCTGATGGTAATCGCAACGTTGTGCAGATTTGGCAGAACTGGTCGCCGAGTTCAGTGGCATGCTGTGTCAAGCAATCTCTGATGGAGCGAATTCGGTGTAGGTGAAAGTATGCTACCTGGCACAGTTTCGATACATGAGATTTCATGCAGAGCTCACTGTGAAACATCACTCTAATGTGGCGAGCGACGGCAGTAGGCTGGAGGATGCTGTCACCAATGACGACATCTGTCAGACTGTGCTTGCTAACCGAGCTCGGTGTAGTGGTCACAAGCACTTCAGTCATCATTCCGGCTACTTGGACTTGGTGCAGCGACTTGAATTTGGTGTAGATCATTTACAGAAATACGCGGAATATCAAATAGAATAAGTATTACTATTGCATGTATATTATACACAAACGTATTGTAGACATATATTAGGAAACAGGTTTTGTTAATTATTAGTCAGAGGGAGTATTTTAGAGTAAGTTAGTTTCGGATTCTGTCAGGGAATTCAGCGAGCGTTAATAGGGGTGTTTACAATTCGAAAATTGAGATAACATAGGGAATAGTCAGTAACATTGAATATTGGTTAGAATAAGTATTATTATTATACATATATTGTTCACCAACTTCTTGTAGACATATATTAAGAAACCGTTTTTGTTAACAGAGGTAGTATTTTTTCCCGGATTCAAACTCAACGAGTGATAAAAGGGAGTTTGTTTACAGGTCATTCAACCAGTGCATCGAGCTATCGTTTACATTGGCTAATATATATATATAAGATAAAGTGATTTATTTACTTAAATTACATACATAAGGTAATATCTGACATAGTGGTAGTAAACGTTTTCGGTAAAAAGGAATTAACAGCAGGATTTTAGCGTAAATTAGTACACACTGACTTCGTTGTTTTGTTACACAGTGTTCTCCGTATTCGCTAGGTGGCAGGTTTTTTTTTCTCATGCGAGGTTAATAGAAGACACAGTTAACAAGTATATTAGCCTAAAGTGTTCTTTTGATCACAAAAACAGCCTTATTCAAGGCTAACGTAGCAAACTAATTAAAACTAAATTGTATGATGGCGCCGTGCAAACGGCACTTAAAGACCACAAGGCACTTAATTTGTGGCAGTTGCAGTAACTGGGTGGACTTCGTCAAGTCTGGGTGCGAGAAGTCCTGGGCTGAGGTCCAAGCAGATAGTTTTAGTTTTGAGTGTAGGGGATGTACGAAGATGAAGGAACTAAAGGTGGAGTTGGAAGAGCTGACGCTGCTCGTTGTGGCAATGGTGGGAAGGGAACAGGGGGGTTGTGCCAGTAGTTCCGGTGGGGGAACAGTAGACGATAAAGTGGGGAAAGACACAAGAGATGCTAGGGAGAGCTCACCTCACCCTGGGAGGAAGCTGAGAGGAGGGAAGGTGACAGGTCATAGGGAGACAGGACGTAAGGAGACGGGAAGGAAAGGAACGGGAGGGAAGACAACCGGAGTGAAGGAGAGGGGAGTAGCGGAGACAAGAGGGAAGGAGAAGGGAGTGGGGGAGACGGGAGGGAAAACAACCGGAGTGAAGGAGAGGGGAGTAGGGGAGACAGGAGGGAAGGAGAAGGGAGTGGGGGAGACGGAAGGGAAAACAACCGGAGTGAAGGAGATGGGAGTGGGAGAGACAAGAGCAAAGGAGTGGGAAGTGGGGGAGAGAGGAGGGAAGGGGTCAGGACAGAAAGTGATGGAGGGGATCGAAAGGAAGAGTTATTCTTCAGCAGTGATAGAGGGGGTGAGGAAGAGAGCGAGGGTGTTTGTGGGGGATTCGATAGTTAGGAAGACCGACAGAGTCTTAAACAAGGGAGATGATGTGGTGGTCTGCTTGCCTGGAGCCAAAATAGAGGCAATAACTGAGAGGGTAAAAAACATCGTAGGCTCGGGTAAGGGTGGATCTGTTTTAGTACACGTAGGGACAAATAACGTAGAGATGGAGGGTACAACTGCCATAGTTAGGAAATATAGGCAGTTGGTCAGAACACTAAAACAGACGCGGGTTGAGCAGGTAATACTGTCAGGGATTTTACCTGTAATGGGCAGGAGGGGTCACAAATATCGAAATTGTCGGGGGATGGCAATTAACATGTTAGTCCAGAGGCTGTGTAGGGAAGAGGAAGTTGGATTTGTGGATTTATGGGGAAGTTTTGTTGGGAGGGCTGATATGTACATGAAGGATGGGCTTCATTTAAGTGGAAAGGGGGCGGCAGTATTCGCGGACAAACTTTCAGCAGCAGTAGATAGCGACTTGGGTACAATGACAAATATTTTTGGAAGTAAACATTCTTTAAACTAGAAGTGCAGGGGGGGGGGTACCTAGAGATGTCTCAAGCAGAACAAGAGGCCACTAGCACAGATAAACCAATATCAAATCATCCGAAAAACATCTCTGAAAAAGGTTATAGATGCGTATGTTTAAATGCAGGGAGCATAGTAAATAAGAAAAACGATTTAAACATTATGGTAGAAGATATTGACCCTCACATAATTGGTATAACTGAATCATGGGCCAAAATAGATATAACAGATGCTGAATTAGGACTGACAGGATACGCAATGTTTAGGAAAGATCGAATAGGAAGAAGGGGCGGGGGAGTTATTTTATATGTTAAAGAATCTATTCAGGCTTATGAAATAAAACTAGAAAGGGAAGCAGATTGCGATGAAGCTGTTTGGTGCAAAATTGTTTCAGGAAATTCACAATTAACTATTGGATTAGTTTACCGAAGTCCAAACATAAACGAAGAGGACAACACAAAAATAAAAAACGCTATAAAGAAAGTTAGTAAAGGGGAATGTACCATAATGGGATATTTTAACCATGGACACATACAATGGAATTCTCTAGAGAGCACAGGGATTGAGGATCAACAATTTCTATGTTTAATCCAGGATAGCTTTCTTACTCAGCACGTACTAGAACCAACCAGGGGAGAAAATGTATTAGATATAGTTTTGTCATCACAAAAAGAATTAGTGGACAATGTAAAAATATTTGAACCATTGGGTAATAGTGACCATAATCAAATACATTTTGACATCAATGTAAAATCAGAAAGTAAAAATAAGAAAACGTTCAAGAGAAACTTCCACAAAGGTAACTACAAAGATATGAGAAAATACTTAGCAAAGCTAGATTGGAATAACATGCTGATGAATAAGACCGCAATTGAATGTTGGAATATTCTAAAATATGAAATTGAGAGTATCATCGATAAATTTGTTCCCTTCCAAAAACAAGGAAAACGGTTTAGAAAGAAACACTTGTCAAAAGAAGTAAATTGGAAAAATAATGCTAAAACAAACTATTTGGAGGGTTTATAGGCGTACCAGAAAGGAAGAAGACTATGCAAAATATAAAGAGGCACTTAATGCAGCTACAACTGAAATCAGACAATCTAAAAGAAGCTATGAGCAAAAACTGGCATGTAACATAAAAAATAACAGCAAGAGTTTTTATGCATATGTCAGGAGTAAACAAAACGTACAAGACAAGGTTGGACCTCTAGAAGACAGTGCTGGAAATATAATATCACAGGGGTTTTTAATGGCGGAAGACCTAAATGGTTACTTCAGTTCAGTGTTTACCAAAGAAGATATTAGTTCATTACCAGTTGCTGATGCTAAATTTCAGGGGCTAAATCTGACTATTTAGGTCCGTTAGTTGTAACTCCAGAATTGGTAGCTAAGAAAATAAAGGCAATGAAGGATAACAAATCAACGGGAGTGGATGGGATTCCTCCAAAATTACTAATGGAAACAGTAGATCAAATCAGTATACCACTTGCAAGAGTATTCAACTTGTCATTAAAAGAGGGAGTTGTTCCGTTTGAATGGAAAGAAGCAAACATCATACCATTATTTAAAAAGGGTTCGAGAAATAAGTCAGAGAATTACAGACCAGTGAGTTTAACGTCAGTGATTTGTAAATTATTAGAAAGGTTAATTAAAGACCATATGGTGGACTTCCTCGTTAAGCATAAATTATTAAATTCATCTCAACATGGATTCCTTAAAGCGAGGTCATGCTTAACAAACATGTTATGTTTTTTGGAAGAAATCACTAAGTGGATAGACGTGGGATCGCCAGTAGATATTATCTACTTAGATTTTCAGAAAGCTTTTGACAAAGTGCCACATCAAAGATTACTACTTAAATTAAAAGCCCATGGTATCGGGGATAGCATAACTGACTGGATAGAACAATGGCTGACTGACAGAAGACAACGAGTTGTAGTAGATGGAGAAGTTTCAAATTGGAAATCGGTTTTGAGTGGGGTACCTCAAGGATCAGTATTAGGACCTATATTATTCTTAATTTATATCAATGACTTGGACGACAATATAACAAGTAACGTACTGAAATTTGCGGATGACACAAAACTGTTTAGAAAGGTTAATACTGATGGTGATAAACAACATTTACAAAACGATCTAGACAGATTAGTGAAATGGTCTGAGAAATGGCAGATGCTGTTAAATTTTGGGAAATGTAAATGCCTACATACAGGACATGGGAACTTGAATGTAAACTATAAAATGGGAGATACTGTTCTGGGTACTACTGTAAAAGAAAAGGACTTAGGAGTTACAATAAGCGCCGATATGAAAGTTTCAGAGCAGTGTGGTATTGCAGCTTCAAAGGGTAATCAAATTCTTGGATTGATTAGAAGAAACATAACATACAAGGGAAAAAAGTTAATTATACCTCTTTATAAAGCAATAGTTAGACCTCATTTAGAATACTGTATACAAGCATGGAGACCATATCGTAAGAAGAGTATAGATACGCTTGAACGCATACAAAGGAGAACAACTAAAATGATTCCAGAACTTAGAGACCTTAGTTATGAAGAACGCCTGAAAGAATGCGGTTTAACAACTCTAGAGACAAGGAGGTTAAGAGGAGATCAGATTGAAGTTTTTAAGATATGGAATGGGTATGAAAATATTGATATAAATATGTTTTTCTCACTCAAGAAGGATAGCAGAACTAGAGGACATGAGGTAAAATTAGTAAAGGATCAAAGTAGATTGGACATCAGGAAGCACTCGTTCGCACAGAGGACAATAAATGAATGGAACACATGGTATACAGATTGTGTAACTGCTAGCAACGTGAATATGTTTAAAAACAAGGTTGACATATATCTCAGGAGGGCGGGTTATAAGTAGGTGAACATTGTTGGACTCTCGATAAGCCAATGGCTTCCTTGTCCACTTGCCATCTGGGCCTTTGGCTTGGATGGCAAATCTTGTTAAATCTTGTTAAACTTAGAGACAAAGGACAGATCAGAGACAGGTCGAAAGAAGAAGAAAGATCTTTGTCCAATGAAGGCTTCTTGAGCCCCTTGAGCATTCATTTTTGTCGGTACAATTCCTGTTGACATGGACAAGTTGATAATGTTTGTAATGCTTGGTAGAAGACAGTCTAAATGTTTCTTTAGAAACCAGGTCGGCACAAGATCGAGTGAACACGACTTTGAGGGAATCTTGTTGATCAGTCTTCCGTTGCAGGCAGGAAAATGCTGAGTTTATCATCCATAGTGCCTGGACTCTCATCTGGAGGCACGTAGTTGGGGTCTGCCTTGATTGTCCAGTTCTCCTGAATCAGTCTGACTTTGTCCTGGAAGAATGCACTGAATCTGCTAGCTAGTTGTTCCAGTGAACCCCCATCAGGTAGGTTAGCTTCTGGCTTGATAAACATGGCGTTGAAACATTGTATACCTATTTGTGATTTACGTGGCGTTTCTGCTCTTTGAAGAGATCGCAGAAAAAAAATGTGAGCCGATATGGTTTCCAAGCTTGTATACAGTATTCTAAATGAGGCCCAACTATTGCTTTGTACATAAGTATAATTAGCACTTTTTAATTTTATGTTATATTTCTCATAATCAAACCAAGAATGTGATTATCCTTTGATGCTCCAATACCACAGTTCTATGAAACTTTCATATCAGCACTTATTGGTACTTATAAGTCCTTTTCTGTTACAGTAGTACCTAACACACGTTGTCCCATTTTATAGTTTACGTCCAATGCTAGTCGTATGTCGGCATTTCCATTCCCCAAAATTAAATAGCATCTGTAAATTTGTTAACACTCACCACCGCTGTTATATCCCCATACTGTCCGAAGTCGTCAAACAAATGGCCCATCAAACTGATGTCAGATGGCAACGCCAAGTCCTGGAACGGGCTAGGGACGATGTGCCCGGCGTCGGGCCGAGCGGCCGTCGAGCTGAACAGGGACACTTGGCCCAACGCCGCGACTGAGCGCCGGGTCCAACGGCCGCCCACTGCAACGCCACACGAAGATTCGCTGTTTATAGACGATAGACGGGTCCGTAAATCTGCTAATGCAACTCGGCGGAGAAGTCGAACTGAAGCCATAGCGACCGACACAGATGCACACCGATACCAGTGAACTGGGCTTATGTACTAAAGATGCACGCCTGTGCCAGCGAACTGGTTGCGCAGAAGAGGTCACTTTGACCAAAATGACGTAAGAGAGTATTACATAATTCTCACCAAACCGTCACATGTAAGATCCGTTTGGCTGTCGCTTCGCTGTGGCTATTGTGAGGAATAATTACATTTGTTGCCATCCCAGATTGCACGCATCAAAGGTCAAGGCGACGGCTATTTTAAACTGAGCTGTTTACATGCACGCAAGTTCAGGACAGAATTATAAGGCGCCGTAGTTGACAAAAATGTGATGAAACGGCAAAACCTGTCGAGTTATGCAAGAACCGTCGAGTTATGTGTGCGACAACCGCCGAGTTCTGCAAGATCGATCGACTCTGGTTACCACTGAAAATAGCTTAGAATGTATAGGGTGTGCAGCTGAGCAAGGCCGCTAAAGTATAATATAATATAATATAATATAATATAATATAATATAATATAATATAATATAATATAATATAATATAATATAATATAATATAATATAATATCATATGATATAATGTAATGTGATGTGATGTGATGTGATGTGATGTGAAGTGATGTGATGTGATGTGATGTAATGTAACGTTATTTAACGTAACGTAATGTAACATAACATAACATAAAACTATATAATATACTATCCACATAAAAGTGGCTAAAAGTTCACATAACATAATGATTTATATGTTATATATTGAAAATTCATGTCGATGTTACCAACGTGAATATGCCTAAAATAACATTGGCAGTTAAGACGACAATGCCACGAGACGGCCTGCAGAATATATAACGAATTCAGTACAACTTTATATGTGAGCTGTCGTGGCTTAGCGGTAGAGCATTCGCTTTACGCTTGGATTTCCAGGGTTCAATCCGTGGTATGTCGTACTAGACATTTTCTCGATTAATATTCTTTATTATTATTATTATTATTTTATCAATTATAGTATACAGGGAACACACAACAAATATAACAGTAATGGAAGCTATCACCGAAGCCGCAGGACCACAAGAACCGCTTTTGGTCATAGTAAAACGCCGAAAACTCCAATGGTTTAGTCACACAACCAGACACAGCACACTTGCCAAAGAAATACTACAAGGCACGGTCAAAGGCGGCAGAAAACGAAGAAGACCACAACAGATTTACATGGACAACATTCGAGAGTGCGAGGCTGCCCACAACCGTCCCAGATGGAGAAAGGTCTCTGTGAAAGCCTCCAAACGCGCACCTCTACGATCGGCCCGGTCAAGGGATATACAATGTGTAGTGCTTATTACTGTTAAGTGTGGCTTAGTAGCGACTAAACAACTAAACTTGTTATGACGTTAAACAGCAAATAGGATGTGCAGCTAGAAACACTTGATCAACAAATTAAAATAGTTTTTGCAATGGATAACTTTTAAAAATAAATGATATATGTGACCCCTTTGAAAGTATCACCAATGATCATATTTTTAGGTTAGGTGCATACATTAAACATTTATAAACCTATATTTCAGATGATGTACAGTCACATTTGGTGACATTCTTATGTTCGCAACTGGGATGGAGACATTCCCACCCCTGGGGTTCACATTGTTTTTAAACATGATCATCCTGCACTATCTCACCAGTGTATTTTACGTATACTTGCATACGTTTTAACAACTATTAAACACTGCGAACATATAGGGTGAATGATAAGTAATATACTACATTTCATTTTAATTTGGTGTCTAATAAAACATAAAAACAATTAGAAATAAACTCATTCCAAAATATTTTATATTCTTTTATTAACATATTTTAGTACCAGTAATTAGTAATATTTCTAAAAAATTATAAGACACATATGATATTTTTTACCAACTTTGTGGATAAACGATAACAAGTATATCAATTAGCATGAACTCATATGGGCTAAACTCATCGAACGTGTACCAAGCATGTTTTGAAATGAATATTTGTTATCATCACTGTATGATATATATGTCTATGAAATGTGAACCCCAGGAATAGTTAGTAAGTGTATCTGAATCCTTAAGGATGGCCCCTATGTGTCGATGGCTACGAAAAATAGGTTTTGGGGCAAACCCGGTTGATATGTCCGGTGTGAGAGTATAGGGAAAGAGATATAATATCGCTCACAGGACATCAACGCCCTCTGTCGGCTGTAGTACTACACGAGGGACATCACCATCACTCCCTAGCGACGTGCGCTACAAATATCGATTTTGTTTCGAAACGTGTATTACTTTTTAAGATATTTCTTGTCCCCCGACACCAGCAACGGCACGTTTAGTCACTGTAAACATTTTAGAGACAGAGGTCCAACATTTTATTTTATATACAATATTAGAAAACAATGTGATATGTTACTTATGCAAGAACATTGTCTATATAAAAGCGAATTAAACAAGATGTGCAAATTATGTGACGGTATGGCAATAACTGGTAAGAGTTCAATGGATGAATGTACTGCCAGAGAAGGACGCCCCTACGGCGGATGTGCAATCCTGTGGGAATTATCACTTAAATCTGCAGTGAAAGAGCTTAAATGCAGGTTTTGTGGGATTATGATTCAAATTACTGTGAAATCATGTGCATTAATGTATACATGCCGTGCGATGGCTGGTCGGAAGACGATAAATTTGCGGAATATATGGATGTGTTTGGTGAAATGCAGCAGTTAATACACACGTACAACCCCGCTCACGTCATACACACGTACAACCCCGCTCACGTTATACACGAGGGTGACATGAATACATATTTAACTAGGAATACGCCTCACGCCTATGCATTAAGGAATTGTATATCGGTTTTAATTTTACTGTATGTATTGATGCTTCAGATGCGCAAGTGCCTTGTGCGTATATAAGTCCAAGGACAGTCCATTTAGGACAGAAGGTACTCGAAAGCGCTATTATAGACAACTTGTTGTTTTCTGACCATGTGCCACTTAAAGTTTGGTTGGATATAAATGTAGACCACCTGTTCTAAAGGAACTATTGTCGCAAACTAGCATGGCATAAAACCAGTACTTAACTCATTAACCAATACAGTAGTGATCTTGAATATAAACGCTCCATGTTGCAATATGACGAAGAGGCTTTCCTGTGTAAGAATGTAATGTGTAAAAAACATATTAAATAAGTATATAGAACCGTCAGAATGTATACCTACCACCTGTACTAAAAATTAGTTATACTTATTTCAGGTGGTGGCAGAAGGAAACTTCCTGGGTGGTCTATAGAAGTTGAACACCTGAAGCAGGAGGCTATTTTCTGGCATCGACAGTGGCGAGCTGTGGGAAAGCCTCACCAGGGTGACATTACAGAAATGAGACGTATAACAAGAGCTCTGCATAATAGGGCTGAAGATTATTATTATGAGAGAGGATGACAGAATTCGTACTACTAAGATGGCTGAAGCCATTAGCGAAAATAGAAACCGGGACTTGTGGTCTGAGATACGCCGGATAAAGGGCAGAAATAAATTGTTGCCTTCTAGTATTGATGGTGTGGTGGGTGATGGTTCGAAAATACTCTTTGTGCTGTTAGCATCAATTTGTTAACAGTATGTTGGTACATGGTACTAGCCCCGACTCAATGTTAGTGGGAACTGTGGTTCCTATACCAAACGATAAGAGACAATTAGTGTGTACATCCGACAATTTTAGAGCTATTACTCTTGGCAGCATTGTTGCCAAACTGTTTGATGTTGTTATTCTATCTAAGGAACAAAATGCACTTGTAACATCGCATTTGCAATTTGGTTTTAGACAAAATATGTCCACTACTCACTGCACATATGTTATGATGGAGACAATCAGTTATTATAATGCAAATGGCAGTAATGTATATGCACTCATGCCAGCAAAGCATTCGACAGGGTCAATTATTGTAAGCTTTTTAGAGTACTTCTAAAACGTAAGGTATCATCCCTTGTATTCAGATTGCTGCTGTATATGTATACTAAACAAAAACTTTAAGTAAGATGGGGCTCTAGTATGTCATCCCAGTTTACCGCTTGTAACGGAGTCAAACCGGGAGCAATTTTTTCTCCTATTCTCTTCTCCATATACATGGATGGATTGTTTGAACAGTTAGAAAGAGTGGCCGTGGGATGCCACATGGACAACCACTATACGGGTTGCATCGGATACGTAGATGATCTCATTTTGCTAACACCCACAAGATCTGGACCCAAGGTTTTAATCGATATGTGCGAAAAATATGCACACGAATATTGTGCAAATTTTAAAGGTACTAAGAGTAGATATTTGATTTTTAGAGGTCGTAATTGTAAACCCGACAAAATAACTGTGTTTATAATGATACCGAGTTGTATAGTACCCAAGATGCTGTACATCTGGGCCATCAGATATCCGTTGTTAAAAAGATAGTTTAGTTGCCGATGCCACTGCCAAATCCTGGAGAGAGTATAATATGTTCATCGCCGATTTCGGTCATATTAAGACGAATGTAAAATGCAATTTATTTAAACAATATTGCTGCTCTTATTATCGAGCTCCACTATGAGATCCTTAGAGTAAGAATGTTGGCACTATTTGCACTGCATGGCGAAAAGCGCTTAGAAAGTTGTGGGGGCTAGCATCGCTTACACACGGTAATGTTATAGCATTGTTATCGGACAGTTTGCCATTATTGGTAATTTTAAAGCAAAGGTTCCCAACATTTATTCATAAAGTTATGAACCACACTTCGCCGATTATACACAGTGTTGCTAACTTGTCCATTGCATATTCATGGTCAAATTTTAGCGCAAATTACCGTCATATCCTAAATGAATGTGATACAATGTATGACGGGTCTATGTATGGTATTGGCCGTGTGTGGCAACCGGGTTTGTCTAACGTAACAATGTCAAATGCGAAAGATGTTTTCTACCCTCTCAGTTACCGTCTCTATTTTGACCCCAGCCAAGCCAACTACCACGTCATCTCCCTTGTTTAAGACTCTGTCGGTCTTCCTAACTATTGAGTCCCCCACAAATACCCTCGCTCTCTTTCTCACCCCTCTATCGCTGCCTCGGAATAGCTCTTCCGATGGATCCCCTCCATCACATTCTGTCCTGCGGCCTTGTCACTTGGTGGCAGACTTTTATCAGGCTCTCTCTCACTCATCAATATGTCACCTTTCCTTCCCGTCGCCTGGCTAACTTGCGCTCCCGTCTCCTTCCCTACTGACACCCTCCCTCCCGTCTCCCTCCCTCCCATCGCCTTAGCTATCGTCTCCTTGCCCCCCGACTCCTTCACTACTGTGTCCCCCACTACCCTTTCCTTCGATCTATTTGTCTTCCCTCCCATTCCTGTCCTTCTCGTCTCCTTTCGTCCTGTCTCCCTACGTCCCGTCTCCGTACTTCCTGTCTCCTTACGTCCTGTCTCTTGACCTATCACCTTACCTCCCCCCAGCCTCCTCCCAGGCTGAGATGAGCTCTCCCTAGCATCTCTCTCGTCGTCTTCCCCCACTTTATCATCTACTCTCCCCCCCCCACCAGAACCACTGGGGCAACCCACCTGCTCCCTTCCCACCACTGCCACAACGAGCAGCCTCAACTCCACCCCAAGTTCCTTCATCCTCGTACATCCCCTACACTAAAAACTACAACTATCCGCCTGAACCTCAGCTCAGGACTTCTCGCACCCGGACTTGACGAAGTCCACCCAGTTGCTACAACTGTTGCATATTAAATGCCTGGTGGCCTTTACCTGCCGTTTGCACGGCGATATCACAAAATTTAGACTTAATCTGATTACTATGTTAGCCTTGAATAAGGGTGTTTTTGTGTTCAAAAGAACACTTTAGGCTAAGATACTTGCTAACTATGTCTTTTCTACTAAGCTCGCACGAGCAGAAAAAGCATGCCACCTAGCGAATACAGAGAACACTGAAGTCAGTGTAAACGAACTTACGCTAAAATCCTGCTGTTTGTCGAAGTCGTTTACTACAACTATGTCAGGTATTACCTTATGTGTGTAAGTTATGTAAATGTATCACTTTATGTAATAATACGATACATAACATTATTGTAAATAATTTAGTACATATTAAAGATTGAGAAACTGAGTGTTTTGTTTTAGCAACATGTATTGTTAAAGGTTAGCCGTAATTTAAAGAAGGTCACTGAAATTTCGTTAGCGCGAGTGATATTACGCTTTGTTCTCGTTAGCTGTTACTTAGAAAGTAAGTTGCAAGGCAGTAGTTGTAAATGTAATTAAGACATAAGTAAAACAGTATAAAGTGTGTATTACAACACAAAAAAAAGTCTATTTGAAGACTACCTAGTTTAAATGGTAAGATAGTAAAGGTTGATGATATAAGAGAAAGGGGCACAGTGTGCGACAGCAAAAGAGCTTTGCTCATGTAGTATCACAAGGGAAGGCGAGGAAAGCCCGGGTATTTATAGGGGATTCCATCATTAGGAAAGTGGATGAAATTGTAAACAGAGGAGATGATATAACAGTATGCCTAACAGGGGCAAAAATATGAGAAAATACTTAGCAAAGCTAGATTGGAATAACATGCAGATGAATAAGACCGCAATTGAATGTTGGAATATTCTAAAATATGAAATTGAGAGTATCATCGATAAATGTGTACCCTTGAAAAAACAAGTAAAACGGTATAGAAATAAACACTTGTCAAAAGAATGCAAATTACAAAGAGGCACTTAACCTAGCTATAATTGAAATTAGAAAATGTAAAAGAACCTTTGAAAATAATTGGCAGGTAATATCAAAAATGACAGCAAGAGTTTCTATACTTGTGTAAGGAGTAAACAGAAAGTTCGAGATAAGGTCGGATCATTGGAAAAAAACAGGGGAAACATAATTTCAGGATGAGTTCAAATGGCAGAGGTTCTGAATGAGTATTTCAGCTCAGTTTTTACCACAGAAGATATCAGCTCACCAGTTCCATTTACTAAATTTGAGGGCAATAAATCAGAACATTTATGGCATTTATTTGTAACTCCTGAAATGATAGCAAAAAAATTAAGAAGATGAAAGATAATAAATAATTTGGAGTAGATGGGATACCACCACAACTGCTTAAGGAAATTGTTGAGCAAATTAGTACTCCACTTGCACATTTTTTTAACTTTTCACTAGAAGAAGGAATAGTTCCTTCAGAATGGAAAGAAGCAAACATTAAGCCGTTATTTAAGATATGATCGTGGAAAAAGCCAGACAATTACAGACCAGTGAGTTTAATATCAGCTGTATGTAAATTACTCGAAACATTGATTAGATACTATATGGTGGAATTCCTTTAAAACATAAATTACTAAATATATCTCATCATGGGTTCCTAAAATTAAGGTCATGTCTAACCAATTTCTTATGTTTTTTAAGAAATTACAAAATGGGTAGATGACGGGTAACTAGTGGATGTTGTCTACTTAGATTTTCAGAAAGCTTTCGATAAAGTGCCACATCAAAGATTGCTACTTAAACTAAAAGCCCATGGTATAGGCAATGATGTAATCAACTGGATAGAAAAGTGGCTTACACACAGAAAACAGAGAGTAATAGTAGATGGTGAGATTTCAAACTGGAAATCTGTTTTGAGTGGGGTACCACAGGGATCAGAATTAGGCCTATGTTGTTTCTATATATATATATATATATATATATATATATATATATATATATATATATATATATATATATATATATATATATATATATATATATATATCTGCAAATCTGAGTGCTTTGCTACATATGTCATCTTCCAAATCTTATATATATATATATATATATATATATATATATATATATATATATATATATATATATATATATATATATATATATATATATACATACATATATATATATATAAGATTTGGAAGATGACATATGTAGCAAAGTACTCAGATTTGCAGATGACACAAAAGTATTCAGAAAGGTTACTAGTGATGCAGATAAACAAAGTTTACAGGATGATCTAGATAAATTAGTTAAATGGTCAGAAAAATGGCAAATGTTTTTCAATTTTGGAAACGTAAATGTACACACATAGGACATGGAAACATAGACGAAGAATATAAAATGGGGGATGCTGTACTAGGTAGATCCGCACAAGAAAAGGACTTAGGAGTAACATTTAGTGCCGACATGAAAGTGTCAGAGCAATGTGGGATCGCTGCTTCGAAAGGAAATTACATTCTAGGACTAATTAGGAGAATTATCATGTACAACAAGAAACAGCTAATTGTACCCCTGTACAAAGCAATAGTTAGACCACATTTGGAATATTGTATTCAAGCATGGAGGCCATATTGTAAAAAGGACATAGACAAGCTAGAAAGAATACGACGAAGAGCAACTAAAATGATTCCAGAATTGAGAGACCTTAGTTACAAAAGTCGCTTATTGCAATGTGGTTTGACAATACTAGAGACCAGGAGACTAAGAGGAGACCAAATAGAAGTGTTTCAAATAGTGAATGGTTATGACGATGTTGACAGGAATATGTTCTTCAAACTTAAAGAAGGCAGTAGAACCAGAGGACACGAAGCAGCATTAGTTAAGGAGCAGTGTAGGTTGGACATGAGAAAGTACTCTTTCTCACAGAGGGTGACAAATGAATGGAACAAACTGCCAAATTATTGTGTTAATGATAGTAGTGTGAATATGTTTAAAAATAGAATTGACAGATATTTGATAAGGGCGGGCTACACATAGATGAGAAAATTGTTGGACTCTCGATAAGACAATTGCTTCCTTGTCCATTTGCCATCTGGAATTGTTGTGTGGGATGGCAATCTTGTTAAATCTTGTTAAATATCTTCATTATCGTGACAGCACCAGTTTAGATACTTGTAAAACAACTAAAATTATAATTAATTCGGGCTTTATTTTCATGCTGCTGACGAAAGAAGTGTCTGTATATTAATGTGGATACATCTCTGATTTGTTTCAGCAGAGAGATTGCGTTTTGATTGTTCGATTTCTTCATGCCTATACGTCATATATCGATTAGAAAACCAACTACAGGCAATAGTCGACAAATCGACAAACTACCGAACAACAGAAGACCAGGTGTATGTGTGTGTGTGTGTGTGTGTGTGTGTGTGTGTGTGTGTGTGTGTGTGTGTGTGTGTGTGTGTGTGTGTGTGTGTGTGTGTGTGTGTGTGTGTGTGTGTGTGTGTGTGTGTGTGTGTGTGTGTGTGTGTGTGTGTGTGTGTGTGTATGTGTGTGTGTGTGTGTGTGCGTGCGTGTGTGCGTGCGTGCGTGTGTGCGTGCGTGTGTGCATGTGTGCACGTGTTAATGTGTTGTAAAAGAAAACTGCTAAAATATGTGGGAGAAATAAAAATATTTCGCGTGCGTGTAGTACTGAAATTTAAGGAGACAAAGAGTTGATAGCGTGACAAATTCAATATGTATTAATGTGGCACATAAATAAATACAAACATAGCAAATCCATTTTCTTATAACTTAGCACTAAAAGTCCAATCAATTTGACAGTTAAGAATAATATGCGCGTTTAAACAAGAGAGCTTTCAAGAGTCTTTCGAAGGTGTATAGAGAGTCACATGTTCGCATCTCATGGCGAGGAGCAGCGATGCAGAAGGCACGATCACCATAATGGCGGAGATGTGCACTGCGTACAGTCAGAAGAGAGTCTGATGAGGACCGCAACGTTCTGCAGGGTTGGTAGAACTGGAGCAGGTCTGCGATGTAGCTCGGTGCAAGCAGATGAAGGGCTTTGAACGTCATCAATACGACCTTGTGCTCAATACCGTACCGGACAGAAAGCCTATGGAGATTCTCTGTATAGATATGTGTGCTGGCACAGTGAGAAACAGGATGGAGACAGTGTTATAAGGTACATATATGTATTCTGAGACGGTGAGAATACAGACAGGGTGGAGACAGTGTCAGAAAATAAATAAATATATGCTGAGATGGGGGAATAGGAAGGCAGACTGGAGACAGTGTCATAAATTACAGAATCGTATGCTTAGACGGAGAGAAACAAAAAGTCAGGCTGGAGGCAGAGTCATAAAGTACAGAAATGTATGCTGAGATGGTGAGAAACAGCAAGGCAGGCTGGATACTGTGTCATAAAATAAATAAATGTTTGCTGAGATGGAGAGAAATAGCAATGGAAGCTGGAGACAGTGTAATAACATGAATAAATGTAGGGGTGTGGTGAGACTAACATTTTAAAGAACTGTTTAGAGGTATGGTGATCATTTCTCTGAAGGGAATGTTAAGAATTACAGTTAAGGGTACAGTTAAAATGTGGACATATGTTTTCACCTCAAATATTTAAATGGTGTACACATGTATGTTTAGCTGCATAAAATACTTTTAGTTTATATGCAATTCTAGGTTTACATTTAGGACCATATTGGAAATAAAATCAGATCGCACCAGCACAAGAATAGAGTGACGGAGGTTAACAACCATAGAGTGAAGGAGGTTAACAGCCATAGAGTGAAGGAATTTAACAACCATAGAGTGAAGGAGGTTAACAACCATAGAGTGAAGGAGGTTCATAACCATAGAGTGAAGGAGGTTTACAACCATAGAGTGAAGGAGGTTTACAACCATACAGTGAAGGAGGTTAACAACCATAGAATGAAGGAGGTTAACAACCATAGAGTGAAGGAGGTTAACAACCATACAGTGAAGGAATTTAACAACCATAGAGTGAAGGAGGTTAATAACCATAGAGTGAAGGAAGTTAACAACCATACAGTGAAGGAGGTAAACAACCATAGAGTAAAGGGGGTTACCAACCATAGAGTGAACGAGGTTTACAACCATAGAGTGAAGGAGCTTTACAACCATAGAGTGAAGGAGGTTAAAAGGAGAACAAATTGAAGTTTTTTTTATGATTTTGAATGGGTCAGGACTAGGGTGAATAAAAAAATTAATTGGAATTATTCAATTCCTAAATTGGAAATGCAATTGAAAGATTTTGAGTAAGTTGAATTGGAAATGGAAGACAATTAATTGAACCTCATTTTCACTCTATGGTTGTTAAATTCCTTCACTCTATGTTTGTTAACCTCCGTCACTCTAGGTTTGTTAACTTCCTTCACTCTATGTTTATTAACCTCCTTCACTCTATGGTTGTTAACTTCCTTCACCCTATGGTTGTTAATCTCCTTCACTCTATGGTTGTTAACCTCCTTCACTCTATTGTTGTTAACCGACATTATTTTAGGCATTCTTCATAACTAAGGTCTCTCAGTTCTGGAATCATTTTAGTTGCTATCCTCTGTATTCTTTCAAGCGTATCTATATCCTTCTCACGATAATAATAATAATAACAATTACAGCACTTTTAGAGAGCCATGGATCCAGGTGACCCTGTTAAAAGGTGCTGACACAAAGAGTTAAGATTAAAAATAAAGAAATAGATAAATAAATGTATAAATAAAAGCATAAAATACATAGCAAATCCAAGTTCATAGAACATAGCACTAAGTCGAATCAATTTGACAGTTGAGAATAATATGCGCGTTTAAACAAGAGAGTTTTCGAGAGTCTTTTGAACGTGTATAGAGATAGTCACATTTTCGCATCTCATGGGGAAGGCTGTTCCATAGGCGAGGAGCAGCCATAGTGGCGGAGATGTGCACTGCATACAGTCAGAAGAGAGTCTGATGATGATCGCAACGTTCTGCAGGGGAGATAGAATTGGAGCAGGTCTGAGATGTAGCTCGGCGCAAGCAGATGAAAGGCTTTGAACGTCATCAGTACGACCTTGTACTCAATACGGTACCGGACAGGAAGCCAATGGAGAGTCTCTGGGATGGATGTGATGTGGTTATAGCGACAGGCTCTGACAACAACGCGAACTGCCACATTCTGGACTCTCTGCAGCTTGTCCAGTAACTGATCAGTTACATAATAAAGAAGGCCATTTCCATTGTCCAGTCGAGATATGACAAGGAAGTGAATGTTGAATAAAACAATCTCTGATTGAGCGAATCTGTTGTAGTTGAAAGAATGCTACCTGGCACAGTTTCGACAGTTGAGATTTGATGCTGAGCTCACTGTCAAACATCACTCCAATGTTGCTAGCGACGGCAGTAGGCTGGACGATGCTGTCACCGATGACGACATCAGTCAGACTGTGCATGCTAGGATTCGTGCCAGTGCAGCCATCTCATCATTGGTGTCCTTGATCTTAAATGAGACATAAAGTTGAGAATCATCAGCAAAGTGGTGGAAGTTAAGTCGATGACGCCTAACTATCTGCCCAATGCGGCCAAGAACATACCCCTGTGGCACACCCACTCCGACGGGTCAGACGGGGCCTGGCCTAGGCGGACAGTCTGATCTTCGATGTCAGGTATGATCCACTTGTGTGGGACGCCGCTGACACCCGCGATTTTCATCCGAGTCAACAGTAGTGTATGATCTACAGTGTCAAACGCCGCTAATAGATCAAGTACGAACAGCAACACACCCATCTTTTTGTCCAGGGTCATCAGGATATCATTCTGGATTCGCATCAGTGCAGTTTCAGTACTGTGATTCGGTTTATAGGAAGATTGGAATTTTTCCTTCAGATTGTTGCGCGAGACATGGTCAATGAGCTTGTTCAGCACTACCCCCTCTGTCAACTTAGAGATACAGGACAGATTAGAGACAGGTCAAAGGTTTTTCAAAAAATATTTCTCCAATGAAGGCTTCTTGAGCAAAGACGTCACAAGCGCCGCTTTCATTTTTGTCGGAACAATTCCTGTTGACATGGACAAGTTGACAACGCTTGGTGGAAGACAGTATAAATGTTCCTTCAGAAAACAGGTCGGCACAGGATCGAGTGAACACGACTTTGAAGGACTCTTGTTGACCAGTCATATCACCTCGTCTTCCGTTGCAGGCAAGAAAATGCTAAGTTTATCATCCATAGTGCCTGGACTCTCATCTGGAGGAATGCAAGAATGCACTGAATCTGCTAGCCAGTTGTTCCAGTGAACCCCCATCAGGTAGGCTAGCTTCTGGCTTGATCAACAGGGCGTTGTCAACATTGTACACCTATGTGTGGTCAGATGCAGCTATGGTGATCTTTGCAATGTAGTTCGTAGACTTGGCGGAGGAGATGAGGTGATTTACGTGGCGTCTCTGCTCTTTGAAGAGATCGCAAAAAAATGGTGAGCCGATATGGTTTCCAAGCTATTATACAGTATTCTAAATATGGCCCAACTATTGCTTTGTACATAAGTATAATTAGCTATTTTTTTATATTTCTCATAATCAAACCAAGAATGTGATTACCCTTTGAAGTTCCAATACCACAGTTCTCTGAAACTTTCACATCAACACTTATTGTAACTCCTTATTGTAAGTCCTTTTCTGTTACAGTAGTACATTTTATAGTGTACATCCAATGTAAATTGTTTATAGGCATTTAAATTTCCCAAAATTAAATAGCATCTGTCCATTTTTCAGATAATTTTATTAATTTGTCTTATTTAATTTCAGTATTTGAAAATAAGAAGTTCGGCCCAACAATACAAATTTACTCAGGTACCACCTTTGACAGCAACACTCATCACCGCTGTTATATTCCCATACTGTCCGAAATCGTCAAACAAATGGCCCATTAAACTGATGTCAGATGGCAACGCCAAGTCCTGGAACGGGCTAGGGACTATGTGCCCGGCGTCAGGCCGAGCGGCCGCCGAGTTGAACAGGGCCACTTCGCCAAGCCCAGCGCCTGAGCGCCGGGTCCAACGGTCGCCCACTGCAACGCCCCACTAAGCCTTGCTGTTTATTCGTTGTACAAGAGCTGGAGCTGCACAAGCATTTGCTTCTCTGGCTGCATTATCATATTGATCTAGAATCGCATCAACACCAGAGTTCACATCAACCTGGAATAATTTAGTTGTTAGATCAGCTTCATAGGTTGTCTGATTAAACTGTAGAATGTCCCGTACCTCTTTGATTTGAGCTTCGTTATAAGGCGTTGGTTGTTTCAACTTCAACGTGACCCTAGAACGGTCAGATATCAACTAGAATATGTTACAAATCCATACACAGTAAAAATAGTGCTGATTATTAAAAACGTTATTCATTTCCAAACATGTTTGGAACATTTTCGATGAATTTGGCCAATATGAGTTCATGCTAATTGACATACATGTTATCGTTTATCCACAAAGTTGGTAAAAAAATGTAATCTGTGTCTTATATTTTTTTGAAATATTGCTAATTACTCGTACTAAAATATGTTAATAAAAGAATGAAAAATATTTTGGAATGGGTTTATTTATAACAATGTTATGCTTTATTGGACACCAAATTATACTGAAATGTGGTATACTACTCATCATTCACCCTATATGTTAGCAGTGTTTAATAGGTGTCAAAAATGTATGAGAGTAAACGTAGCATACAATGGTGAGATAGTGCACTGTCTTTTACAAATACACCACAGTGGCATACAACAGAAATCATTATCAAATTCAAATCTTTCTAAATTTATTTAAACACCGCATTTCTCCAAAAATAGTTACAGGGGTTATACCATACATAATAAACATTGTCTTTAGGATTTGGTGAAAACCACGACTTACCTTTACCATCAATTACAGACACAAAATTAGGCGTTTTTCCTTGGGGGGCTTTCATTGTTGTTAAACAACAAATGTGGTACAAGGAATGATGTTTGCTTCTCAACAGAGCAAGTGGCGCCCTACAAGCAGTTGCGAGGAGGCATTGAGTTCCGACAAGAGATCCCGAAATCAGCCAGTGGGAAGATCCTACGGCGGGTATTAAAGGATGAGTTGGCAGAAGAGAGTCGAAGAAAGTCATGAGACGTAAACGGCGGGGAGTGGTCTATGATGTGTAGGAATATGACGAAATACTGTCTCCATATTCAGAATATGTAGTGTTGTCGTCTATACAGATATTCTACCAGGAGAGAGACACGTTAAAACTAGAACTAACCGAACAGACAAAACGGATGCAGACAGTAATTTACAATAGTCTATAAGCAATATACTTTGGAAGGTGACTGCGGCAAAGGGTACACTACAAAGCTATTATTGAAAGAAGGCATTCAGTGACAATTATTATTATAAACTGACAAGCGGAAATAATGAAAGAGGTAACACTGTGCTTGTTAAGTATTGGTTTACTTGGATAATGAGAAGGCGGCTCTTACTAATTAAATAGAAGCATTTCCACTGTGTAACTAATTGAACTTATTCATACATTTAATAACGAAAGGGAATATAAAACAGTGTCTCTTCGATTTCTAGAAGGCGTCGTGTGTCGCACCTTGTAGTCTCTTAAATTCAGTTATTCATTTTTTCTTCAATAAAACATTAATAGTACTTAATAATAATGTGTCATGTTTTTTGCTATGTTTCCATAGTGATATAGGAAAGTTGTTGCGACACCGGACACACTTGAAAATGACTGCTACATTACTTTTAACTTCGCATTTTCTGGGAAAGTGTATATACTTTGATACTGATTGCCAATTCCCAGTTTATGACGGAGGTAACCAGAAGCGAAAAAAACGGATATCTCTGAAGATCAACACTGTGTTCTGTCACGCGCTCGCAAACAATCGCAAACACACACACACACACACACACACACACACACACACACACACACACTAGGCTAGTCTCCCACGTAGTGGATTCAATTGATTACATATGTATTAACGACATATTTAAGCCAACACGACTTGGGAGAATTAGGACCTTCAGTTCGAAGGAGGGTGAAGCTGCACAGCGAAAGCTGCAAGGAAGCTATGCAGTCTGACACGAAGGAGGACAACGAGAATCAGGACCTCGTATGTCAGGAAAATATATGATGCTGGAAAAGCAACACTGATTGCACTGACTAGCGGAATACTTCGCATCTTCATTGGCAAACTCCACATAGCAGAAAGAATAGTGTTGTAAGCATCATTGGTTGGAAATAATTTGATTTAATACTGAACTGAACTGCTATATGTGCACCAACCTGAGTGCAGACTATGACAGGCGCAGCGCTTGACACTAAGTGTACAGGTATCAAAGCATGTGGTTGAGAGACATGCCTTTGGGATTTCAGCTCCCGTGGCTGTGCGCGATACTAAGGATCTATATATGTTTAAACGAACAGTAAAAACCCACTTGGTGAAATTGTTTTATGTCCACTGAAACTGAAATGGGTTGCTACCATAATTTAAAGATTTCTCATTTTAACCCTTTTTCTTAATGTTCAAAATAGTTTATTATAGTATTATAGGTTATTATATTATTTTAATTTGCTGAATCAAGTATACTATATTTCAATTTATTTACTTATATATATATATATATATATATATATATATATATATATATATATATATATATATATATATATATATATATATATATTACTAGATTTAAAGTTGAGTATTTATTTAATAACTTATAATATTATATATCTTTTTATATCTTGATTATAAGCACAATTGTGTGCATTTTATGAATGTATAATTGTATTGTAAACCGCGTTTATCTATCTATAGGGGTAAGCTCGTTATAAGAACTAAATTAGTATTATTATTAAGAGCTACTCTGAGGTAGTGATAGAGTGAGGAAGAGAGCGAGGGTGTTTGTGGGGACTCGATAGTTAGGAACACTGACAGAGCGAAACAGAAACATAGAGGCTATCACAGAGAGGGTGGAAACAGTCATGAGTCCTGGCAGGGGTGACATATTTTAGTAAACGTAGGGACTCATATCGCAGATAGGGAGGGTGCAACCGCCATCGTTACGGAATAAGTAATGGGAAGCAGGGGTTACGGTTGTCGAAATCGCCGGAGGGGTGCAATTAACACGTTAGTTCAACAGCTGTGTAGGGAAGAGAAAGTTGGATTTGTGGAATTGTGGGGATTTTTTTTTTAGGACTGACATGTTCATGAGGGACAGGCTTCATCTAAGTGGAAAGGGTGCAACAGTGTTTGCGGACGAACTCTAAGCATCTGTAGACAGTGGAATGGGCAACATCAAACACATGTTTGGTAGCAAACATTGTTTAAAATAGAATCGCAGGGGTTACTTAGATGTGCCTCAAACAGGACAAGAGGCCACTAGTACATACACACCACAAACAAAATGTCCGGAAAACGTTTCTGAAGCTGGTTATAACAAAAACCAACTAAGCATTATTGCAGAAGATATTGACCCTCACGTAATTGGCATAACAGAATCATGGGCCAACAAAGACAACAAAGATACGGAATAAGGACTAAACGGATACGTAATGTGTAGGAGGGATTGAATAGCAGGAAGGGAAGAGGGAGTTATTTTACATATTATATAATCCATTCAGGCTTACTGACTAAAACTAGAAAGGGAAGCAGATTGTGATGAAGCTGTTTGGTGCAATATAGTTATAGGACATGTATCTATTGGATTAGTTTACATAAATGAAGAGGGTGGTACAAAATGCAAACACTATAAAGGAAGTGAGTAAATGTATCATAATGGGAGATTTTAATCACGGACACATACAATGGAAATCTCTAGAGAGTACAGGGGGTGAGGACCAACATTTTCTATTTTCAATACAGTAGCTTCCTTACTGAACGCGTGCAAGAACCAACAAGGGGAGAGAATGTATTATATTTAGTTTTGTTTTCACAAAATGAATTAGTGGACAATCAATCGTTTATGTATTTTGACAATGTCAAAATATATGAAAGATTGGTTAACAGTGATCATATTCAAACACATTTTGACATCAAAGAAAAATCAGAAAAAAAAATAAAATAAAAAATACAGGACAAACTTCCATAAAAAAATAAATATAAAGATATGAGAAAATACTAAGCAAAGCTACGTTGGAATAACATGCTGTGGAAAAAGACAGCAATTGAATGTCGGAACATTCTAAAATATGAAATCGAGAGTATCATTGATCAATTTGTTCCCTTCAAACATAAAGAAAACGGTCTAGAAAGAAACACGAGTCAATAGAAGCTATTAGAAAAATATCGTACAAGCAAACTACATGGAGGGTTTACCAGAAAGGATGAAGCATCTGGAACTGGTAATGGACATGTATCCTCTCTGGTCTTCCGCCATTAAAAAATGGGATATTATATTTCCAGGACTGTCTTCTAGTGATAAAACCTTATCTCGCATGTTTTGTTTACACCTTAGTTATGCATAATAAATTTTTCCTGTCATTGTTTATGCTACACGCTAATTTTTTACACATACTTTCTTTTAGATTATCTAATTTCAGGCATTATAAATAAAGTGCATGTTTGCAATTTGTGTAGTCTTCCTCTATTTTCTCAATTTGACTCCCATCTGATGAGTGAACGCTATAATTAGCAGAGGGGTTGATATGGATGTACTTTGTTTTGCTTGGGTTGAGAAATAGTTCAGTAGATTTGGAAGCACTTTCCACTTAATGAAGTAAAAGTTCTGCTTCTTGTATCGCGTCAGCGAACAGAGCGATGTCATCGGCATAATCCAGGTCAGAGAGATGTGAGGCAGGATGTCTGGAGCTTCTGCGTCTGACTACGGTTAGTCCTTCTCTGTCATTAACGCAGTTTTTAATGCCTAGTCCAAGACAATAATGAATAGGTATGGGGCAAGAGGGTCTCCTTGGAGAACTCCTGTATTAATGTTGAAATTATCAGTTTCCCTTCGGGAGTCAACACGACTGCAGATGTGTTTACATACATTATCTGTATGGCTTTTACGTATATATATATATATATATATATATATATATATATATATATATATATATATATATATATATATATATATATATATATATATATATATATATATATATATATATGTCATGGTTGGTCAATGCGGTGACCATTAGTGGTCCTTGGCACCAGCCAATAGGTGGTGATATGCTTGGTAACCACTTTACTCTAAATACTACGCAACAGATGTAATCCCATTCTTTAACATAAATATTTTTCTTCTAATTGTTTCAACTTTAGTCTATATAATATTATATATGTCAGTCAAGCAGTGGATACTGTTATCCGAATGTCAGTTTAGCTCACTGTGTACACACTTTCACCATCATACTAAAGTCATCGTGTAGTAATCTGGAATTTGAATGAGAGTGTGAGGAAAGGACAGATTGGAAAGAGAGAGAGGAGGCATGGTTCACAACAAAGGTTTTTATTTATGTGCAAAACTAATTATTATTGGTGAGTACCAAGTCCTACAGTATTATATTTTAGATGTGGTTACTACTATATAGTATTACTTATAGCATGTTCATTTGATTAGAAATAAGTGAATCCGTTGCGGTTAGAAGTTTAAATGATTAGCGACACACGTGGTCTTAATTAAGCTGGTGATAGACGGCAGTCTATGCATTATTAATTTTAGTCTGTATTAGTGTGCAAGGCTTGATTTGTGAACTGTGTATGTTAGTCTGTCCCAGGTGGCAACGAAAGTATATCTGGTATACTTATTGAAGACTGTAGGAAAGGGTGGTTTTGCTTACCTCGTGTGTTGACCCTGTCTGTGGTGTTTACGATATGGTCCTACATGATCTGTATGAACACTTGAGGGGGGGGCTTCCTAAATTGTTTGTGCCAAATATAGACTTAATGTTAGTATGGCTGTGCTATGTATCAACACAACGTGTGTCGACTGGTATTTTGACCTGCTTAATTGAAGTGGTAGTCTATTACAGGGGAGGTAGCCATTTTGTTAAGGTATTACCAACTTGATCGCCAGGAGTCAGCACTGTTATGAGCCATAACTAAGTTTCAAGTGTACCTCCATATGAGTTATAAGTAACTAAGGATGTGTTGTTATATACAGGTGGCCATTGTTATGAGCACTGCACAACAACATTTACATTGAGTATCAACGGACTGTGGGCAGGTATGCAATATTTAGTAAATAATAGCTATGAGATTATGTATTACCGAGTATGGCAGTGTCTTTGGTTGGCTAGCTTATTGTGGCATGGCTGGGTTACCATATCGACAATGCATAGTTTAACTATATTACATATGGATATTATCTGCATAACAGAGCAAGAAAGGCTTAATGTGTATAGTTATTGCTATTATACCTGGTTTTGATAGAACATGCTGTAATACGGAGGGGATCTTATGTTCTGTTTCACTATTCTGTTAATATCTGGCTTAGCTGTACTACATATATATTGATATTGGGATGTGATATAGATTCATAGAATACTATCTTGTGTAACACTGATGTGTGTAGGCTGATGACCATTGTAGGTTATTGGATTGAGGTCCTAAGGATTATCTGTTGCTGTTTATGTGTTGTTTTAGAAGTGAAGACTAACTTGTGTTGTGATTGTGTATGAATGTACTTCACTGTAAATGATTGTTACAGGGTCTTTGTTAAGACTTTAATAAACGGGTGAAAAAGGCATCAACGTGTTCTCCTTGCGGGACCTTGCTAATAACAAGGGAACCCCTCCCCTACGTGGACGAGCCGTCTCGTGACATATATATATATATATATATATATATATATATATATATATATATATATATATATATATATATATATATATATATATATATATATATATATATATACAATAGTCCAGTGTTGTTATAAGGGCTTGAACAGCACATCTTAATTGTTGGTGTTGGATAACGCCGAATTGACTATAGCCTGCATATATTGTAGTTGCAACTGGCATAGACAGCAAAAACGTGGTTGGTCACAGATAACAGTTGCAAGTCAGTTTGTGTCGAATTAAGGCAGCAAGTCTTTGATGGGCACTGTTTAATGATCGTCTCTAGTTCCCCATAAATAGTGTAGTCCAACTGGGCTGTTTGATACATTTACATCACTGTTGTCATGGACAAGATCTTCCTTCACAATCCGACAATCAATTGCTTCACGAATTGCTATTACCTTTCCAGAAAAGTAGGAAGCAAACTCCGATCAAAGCGTTGAGTAGCATTGTGCATAACGCAAGTTTTGGGGCTTAAAGCCCACCCTCTAACTAGTTTCACAGCGCGAAAATAAGAATTTCGATATCGCCAAATGAAGCCACATACAGTTCTTCACATTTAGTTAGAATACGGTGGCAGAAAACGAAATTCGCGCGATTTTTTTTTGCGTCAAACTTTTGGTACTATAAATTATAAAAATGGTCACCCTAAAAGTAATTTTGTGGGTAGTAACCATAAGAAACTGAGACAACGCGTTGAGTGTATGCAGTAAGTATGTAATCATGAATGTTGTTAATGTTGCGGATGCGAGTTATAAAAGCCAGTAATATACACATGGAGAAAATTTAGTATCTAACAATAAGGGCAAAAAGGCATTAGTTCTTAGTGGGGGCAAAACGCACAGGGTGGGATGTAATATATATGTCATAGATGTTAGTCTGAAAGTTAGTGGACGAGTTGATAAGTTATGCCTGTGTATGGCCGTTTAATATAAACATATACAATATAACACACTTGTTGAATTTCAGATAAAAGGAGCTAATTAATGAACAATTTCAGTTAGGGTTCTTAATAAAATTATAATAGCAAATGTTACTATGAGGTGCAGCAATGTTTCGCTATACTGAAGTGTACCAATAATACCATCACTTTGGTAATGAACTGTACCAATAAAGTCATCAATTTGGTAATGAAGTATACCAATACTACCATAACTTTGGTAATGTACCAATAATACCATCACTTTGGTAATGTACCAGTAATACCATCACTTTGGTAGTGAAGTGTACCAATAATACCATCAGTTTGGTAATGTACCAATAATACCATCACTTTGGTAATGTACCAATGATACCATCACTTTGGTATTGTACCAATAATACCATCACTTTGGTAATGTACCAATAATACCATCACTTTGGTAATATACCAATAATACCATCACTTGTTGAATTTCAGATAAAAGGAGCTAATTAATGAATAATTTCAGTTACGGTTCTTAATAAAATTATAATAATAAATGTTACTATGATGTGCAGCAATGCTTCGCTATATTGAAGTGTACCAATAGTACCATAACTTTGGTTATGCGAAATAAATAAACTAATAACTTAAATGAGGCTGAATAATACATAACGCCCAGGGGCGGGCGTTGTGCCCCACCCTGGGACAAAACGCCCATTTTCAGGACCTCTGCTAAAATGGTTATAACTTTTTTCTGTGATATTGAACATCGAAAATGTCAATAACAAGATATTGAGCTAAGATTATAAATTAGGTGATACATCAATATATCAGAGATATATCTAAAAGGTTTTTTAATGATTTCCCGAAAAAAATTGGCGTATTTCCCCATCCTACTCTTTCCATATTATACGTATTAGGACATTTCTTTTTTCCACCCTAGAATACGCTATTTATGACGCGAAAACATTAGACAGAACGGCTTTGAAATGATTACATTTTGCTTCGTGGATCATACTATTAACTGCAGTCCGATATTGAACAAAGATTTGTCGGTGTATCTCCAAACCCGTCTTCCTCCACGTTCTTCCATTGATTCTGCGCAGCTTCCTGGCGTGATGTATGTCATCAGTGTACCACGGATTGTTTTGACGAGATAACGTCGTACAAGAGTTGGAGCTGCACAATCATTTGCTTTTCTGGTTGTAATCTCAAATAGATCTAGAATCGCATCAACATCAGAGTTCACATCAACCTCGGTTAATTTAGTCATTACATCAGCTTCATAGGTTGTCTGATTAAACTGTCGAAAGTCCCGTTTCTCTTTGATTTGCGCTTCATTATAAGGCGTTGATTGTTTCAACTTGAACGTGACGCCATAGTGGTCAGATATCACAATCTGCTCGATTGCCACATTAGATACAATTGCATCGGAAATGCAAGAGACCACTAAATCCAATATATGGCCCTTTTTGTAAGTAGGTAATATGACATTCTGCTGGAGATTGTGCTCTTCCAGAATGCGTCGGATACTTTCCGTCATATTCTATATGAGGCGCCGTAGCGGACAAAAGGATGGTGAAGCGATAAAACCTGTCGAGTTCTGCAAGAACCGTCGAGTTCTGCAAGAACTGTCGTGTTCTGCGACATCGATCGACTCTGGTTACCAGTGAAAATAGCGTTGCGGTTGTAGGATGTGCAGGGAAGTAATGCCGCAGAAAGCATAATATAACATAATATACTATCCACATAAAAGTGGCTAAAAGTTACCATAACAGAGTAATTGAAAGTTTATATATTTTTATGAATCACTCACAAAGTTATTCTCACAGACGACAATAAATAAACGGAAACTTTACATGTGAGCTGTCGTGGCTAAGTGGTATAGAACGTTAATAGTTAGTGGGTAGATCTGAATCCTCAAGGATGGCCCCCATGTTTCGATGTCTACTAAAAATAGATAGCGTGAGAGTATAGGGAAAGGGGTGTAATATCGCTCACAGGACATCATTGCCCATGTCGGCTGTAGTACTACACGAGCGACATCAGCAGCGCTCCCTAGCGACTAAAGCACTGGTCAAGTAGTTGTCAAGGGTTTCAGTTGTCATCCGACGTAAGGGAGCAGCGGCGGCGGCGGCGGCGGCGGCGGCGGCGGCGGCGGCGGCGGCGGCGGCGGCGGCGGCGGCGGCGGCGGCGGCGGCGGCGGCGGCGGCGGCGGCGGCGGCGAACATCATTCATGAACAGGGATCAAAAGGCCTGACGTGGAAACGAGAAAGGAACAAAACGCGGTATTGTTCGAGTGTACACGAGACAGCGAGTGAGAGGAGGCGGTTTTTTAACAGTAGGCGTACTTTCTATGACTAGGCCACGCGTTCGTACCAGACCGCTTACCGGATCGACCCAGCGACCTGCAGCATGCAAGCGGTAAAGTTTTTATCAGTACGATATGTGTTAAATTAGGTCATAAGGCGTATAGGTAAGCGGTGTATTCTTCATGTCTTTATTAGTGTAACATTACAAAGCAACCTATCAATGACACTAAATCTAAAAGGTAAGTGAATATATACCAGTTATTTTAATAGTGCCGTCATCGCCTTATCATTTAAAATTAGCAATATTATCAGTAATTTATTTGTGTAACTTTAACAATTAGCAATATTATCAGTATTTTCACTATATAGTAGTACATATTCACTTACCTTTTAGATTTAACATCATTAATAGGTTGCTTTGTAATGTTACACTAATAAAGACATGATGAATACACCGCTTACATCTACATATTGTGGTCTACTTTAACACATAGCGTAATGTTAAAAACGTCACCGCTTGCTTGGTGCAGGTCGCTGGGTCAATCCGATAAGCGGTCTGGTGTGAACGCGTGGCTTAGTCATAACAAGTACGTCTACTCTTAAAACACCGCCTCCTCTCACTCGCTGTCTGTAAGTCGACCACCAGTCCATAGCGTTTCAAAATAATTTTAATGGCAGTAAAAATTATGGAAAGTTTTGGCAATAAAATACGTGTGCACTCACCGCTGTTCCATTACATCGGATGACCTCTGACCCCTATTACAGGACTCCTTGACCAGTACTTTAGTCGTTAGGTAGAGTTGCTGATGTCGCCAAAAATCTATTTTTAGTTGCCATCGAAATATGGGGGCCATCAGTTTGAAGTTACTCTGGTTCAATCCGCGGTATGTCTAACTAACATTATTTTCTTTATTATTATTATAATTATATCAATTATATTTAGAGCAATATTCGCTTTTGTTTAATTTCGCTGATTGGCAACGTGTAGTACTAATTATTTCTAAGTGTGGCTTAGTAGCGTCTAAACAAATAAACTGGTTATAACGTAAAACAGCAAATAGGATGTGCAGTTAGAAATTGTTTTATCAAATTTAAATACTTTTTGCAATGTATACCTTTTTAAAATAAACAATATATGTGATCCCTTATGAAAGTATCACCACTGATCATATTTTGAGGGTAGGTGCGTACATTAAAGCATTTATAAACCAATATTTCTGATGTTGAATGTACAATCTCTGTTCGCAACTGAGACATTCCACCCCTGGGGCTCACATTGCTTTTAAACATGATCATATTGCACTATATCACAATAGTATGTTTTGTTTACTTGCATATATTTTGATAACTATTAATCACTGCTAACAATAATATAGACATATATATCATACAATGGTAATAAATAATAGTGCTCCTTGCATCGACAATTGCATGAATTAACGCACAATAAACACGTAGTGAAATAATGTCAATAACGTCATCCTTAGATCCCTGTCAATTTAAATAGGTGATAATAAGTGGGGTGACATTATTTTCAATACACCTACTAGAATATGTTACAAATCAAAACACAGTAAAAAACAGTGCTCATCGTTAAAAAAACGTTATTCATTTCCAAACATGCTTGGTAGACTTTCGATGAGTTTGGCCCATAACAGTTCATGCTAATTGACATATTTTTTTATAGTTTATCCACGAAATTGGTATAATTGTAATATGTCTATTATAATGTTTATATTATTATTTCTATTATATTTTTTATTTCTATTATATTTTAGAAATATTACTGATTTCTGGTACAAAATATATTAATAAAAGAATAGAAAATATTTTGGAATGGGTTTATTTACAATTTGTTTTAATGTTTTATTGGACACCAAATTATAATGAAATGTGGTCTATCACTTATCATTCACCCTATATGATCATTGGTACTACTTTCATAGGGGATCGCATATATTATTTATTTTTAAAAGGTATCCATTGCAAAACTTTTTTAATTTGTTGATAAAATTGTTTATAGCTGCGCATCATATTTGCTGTTTAACGTCATAACCACCTTAATTGTTTAGTCGCCACTAAGCCACACTTACGAATAATTAGTACTACACACTGTATGTCAGCGAAATTAAACAAAAGCGAATATTGCACTAAATATAATTGATAAAATAATAATAATAATAAAGAACATTAAACGACAACAAAATATTTAGAACGACATACCACGGATTGAACCCAGGAAGCCTCAAGCGTAAAACGTTCTACCGCTAAGCCCCGACAGCTCAAATGTAAAGTTGTACTGAATTCTTTATGTATTCTGCAGGCCGTCTCGTGGCATTGTCGTCTTAACTATCAATTTAGTTTTTAAGCATATTCACGTTGGTACCATTGACAGGATTTTTTCCATTTATTTATTGTTTTCTGTGAGAATGACTTTGTGAGTGATTCATAAAATATATAAACTATAAATCATTCTGTTATGTGAACGTTTAGTCACTGGACAGGTATTTGCTGTCTCATCACCATCATGTTCTCTACGGCGCTTCATAATTATGTCCTGAACTTGCGTGCATGTAAACAGGTCAGTTTAAAATAGCCTTCGCCGTGACCTTTCATGCGCGCAATCTGGGCTGGGGACAAATGTAATTGTTCGTCACAATAGGCACAGCTAAGCGACAGCCGAACGAATCTTGCTTGTCACGGTTGACGTAATACTTTTTATGTCGGTTTGGTCACGGTGACGTTTTCTGCGCAATCAGTTCGCTGGTATCGGTGTGCAACTTTAGTACGTAAATCCAGTTCGCTGGTATCGGTGTGCATCTGTGACGCTTTCCATGGCTTCAGTTCGACTTCTCCGCCGAGTTGCATTAGCAGATTTACGGACCCGTCTATCGCGAATTATAAACAGCGAGACTTCTTGTGGCGTTGCAGTGGGCGGCCGTTGGACCCAGCGTTCAGTCGTGGGGTTCGGCCAATTGTCCCTGTTCAGCTCGGCGGCCGCTCGGCCCGACGCCGGGCACATTATCCGAAGTCCTTTCAAGGACTTGGCGTTGCCATCTGACGTCAGTTTGATGGGCCATTTGTTTGACGACTACGGACGGTATGGGGATATAACAGCGGTGGTGAGTGTTGCAAAATGGACAGGTGCTATTTAATTTTGGGGAATGTAAATGCCTACATACAACTTGCATTGGATGTAAACTATAAAACGGGACATAGTGTTTTAGGAACTACTGTTCCAGAAAAGGACTTATGAGTAACAATAAGTGCTGATGTGAAATTTTCAGAGAACTGTGGTATTGGAGCTTCAAATAGTAATATCATTATTGGGTTGATTATGAGAAATATAACATAAATGGAAAAAGAACTAATTATACTTATGTACAAACTGTTGGGCCTAATTTAGAATACTGTATACAAGCTTGGAAACTATATCGGCTCACAATTTTGTCTGCGATTCCTTCAAAGAGCAGAGACGCTAAGTAAATCAGCTCATCTCCTCCGCCAAGTCTACTTATTACTCTGCAAAGAAGCAGCTTCTGGCCACAAACCGTTGTATAATGTTGTCAACGCCCTGTTGATCAAGCCAGAAGCTAGCCTTGAGTGGCAAATTCTCTGACTGACTTTGACCTGGAAGAATGCACTGATAGGTAGACCTGATGGGGGTTCACTGGAACAACTGGCTAGCAGATTCAGTGCATTCTTCCAGGTCAAAGTCAGTCAGAGAACTTGACACTCAAGGCAGACCCCAACTACGTGCCCCCAGATGAAAGTCCAGGCACTGTGGATGATAAACTCAGCATTTTCTTGCCTGCAACGGGCGACGAGGTGAGGCGAATGATCAACGAGATTCCCTCAAAGGCGTGTTCACTCGATCCTGTGCCACCTGGCTTCTGAAGGAACATTTAAACTGTCTCTACCATGCACTACACACATTGTCAACTTGTCCATGTCAACAGGAATTGTGCCGACAAAAATGAATGCTGCGCTTGTGACACCTTTTGCTCGCGAAGCCTTCATTGGACAAAGATCTCATGAAAAACTTTCGACCTGTCTCTATTCTGTCCTTTATATCTAAGTTGACAGAGAGGGTGGTGTTGAACAGGCTCATTGACCATGTCTCGCCCAACAATCTCCAAAAAAAATTCCAATCTGTCCATCAACAGAATCACAGTACTGAAACTGCACTGATGCGAATCCTTTTCTTG
Source organism: Lamellibrachia satsuma (assembly GCA_033239005.1). Lineage (NCBI taxonomy): Eukaryota > Metazoa > Annelida > Polychaeta > Sabellida > Siboglinidae > Lamellibrachia > Lamellibrachia satsuma. The sequence goes on from BSQZ01000004.1 coordinate 1,434,711, forward strand.
GCCCAGTTTTGTTTACACTCTACACGGGACCCATTGGGCTGATACAGATACATACAGATAGACCCTACACAGATACATCTGTCCCTGGTTTGAGGCAGATTATGTCAAGGACGATAGGACGACAGAGAGATGGGTCGGAGTGGGAATTGCAGAGATGAGATGGCTATACTGGCACGCACCCAAGCATTTGTGGGATAACTAAAAGCATGGATGACTCAATATCGTGTTCCGCTGAATGACGGTAAAACTAAAGTGATTCTGATCACTACACCGAGCTTGGCTAGCAAGCACAGTCTGACTGATGTCGTCATCGGTGACAGCATCCTCCAGCTTACTGCCGTCGTTCGCAACTTTGGAGTGATGTTTGACAGTGAGCTCAGCATGAAATCTCAAGTGTCGAAACTATGCCAGGTACTTTCAGCTAAAACATATTCGCTCCATCACAGATTACTTGACACAACTTGCCACTGAACTATTGGTTCACTCCCTTGTCATATCGCGACTGGATTATGGAAATGGCTTCCTTTATGATGTACCTGATCAGATACTGGAAAATCTGCAGAGAGTTCAGAATGTGGCAGTTCGCATTGTGGTCAGAGCCAGTCGCTATGACCACATCACATCCATCCTAGAGGATCTCCATAGGCTTTCTGTCCGGTACGGTATTGAGCACAAGGTCGTATTGATGACGTTCAAAGCCCTTCATCTGCTTGCGCCGAGCTACATCTCAGACCTGCTCCAATTCTATCTCCCCTGCAGAACGTTGCGATCATCATCAGACTCTCTTCTGACTGTATGCAGTGCACATCTCCGCCACTATGGTGATCGTGCCTTCTGCATCGCTGCTCCTCGCCTATGGAACAGCCTTCCCCATGAGATGCGAAAATGTGACTCTCTCTATACACGTTCAAAAGACTCTTGAAAACTGTCTTGTTTAAACGCGCATATTATTCTCAACTGTCAAATTGATTCGACTTAGTGCTATGTTCTATGAAGTTGGATTTGCTATGTTTTTTTATGCTTTTATTTATACATTTATTTGTCTATTTCTTTATTTTTAATCTTGACTCTTTATAATTATGTTAGTGTCAGCACCTTTTAACAGGGTCACCTGGATCCATGGCTCTCTAAAAGTGCTGTAATTGTTATTATTATTATTATCGTGAGAAGGATATAGATACGCTTGAAAGAATACAGAGGACAGCAACTAAAATGATTCCAGAACTGAGAGACCTTAGTTATGAAGAATGCCTAAAATAATGTCGGTTAACAACAATAGAGTGAAGGAGGTTAACAACCATAGAGTGAAGGAGATTAACAACCATAGGGTGAAGGAAGTTAACAACCATAGAGTGAAGGAGGTTAATAAACATAGAGTGAAGGAAGTTAACAATCCTAGAGTGACGGAGGTTAACAAACATAGAGTGAAGGAGGTTATCAGCCATAGAGTGAAGGAATTTAACAACCATAGAGTGAAGGAGGTTTACAACCATAGAGTGAAGGAGGTTTACAACCATACAGTGAAGGAGGTTAACAACCATAGAATGAAGGAGGTTAACAACCATAGAGTGAAGGAGGTTAACAAACATACATTGAAGGAATTTAACAACCATATAATGAAGGAGGTTAACAACCATAGAATGAAGGAGGTTTACAACCATAGAGTGAAGGAGGTTTAGAACCATAGAGTGAAGGAGGTTAAAAGGAGAACAAATTGAAGTTTTTTTATGATTTTGAATGGGTCAGGACTAGGGTGAATAAAAAAATTAATTGGAATTATTCAATTCCTAAATTGGAAATGCAATTGAAAGATTTTGAGTAAGTTGAATTGGAAATGGAAGACAATTAATTGAACCTCATTTCTTGTGCTGGTGCGATCTGGTTTTATTTCCAATATGGTCCTAAATGTAAACCTAGAATTGCATATAAACTAAAAGTATTTTATGCAGCTAAACATACATGTGTACACCATTTAAATATTTGAGGTGAAAACATATGTCCACATTTAACTGTACCCTTAACTGTAATTCTTAACATTCCCTTCAGAGAAATGATCACCATACCTCTAACAGGTCTTTAAAATGTTAGTCTCACCACACTCCTAAATTTATTCATGTTATTACACTGTCTCCAGCTTCCATTGCTATTTCTCTCCATCTCAGCAAACATTTATTTATTTTATGACACAGTATCCATCCTGCCTTGCTGTTTCTCACCATCTCAGCATACATTTCTGTACTTTGTGACTCTGCCTCCAGCCTGACGTTTTGTTTCTCACCGTCTAAGTATACGATTATGTAATTTATGACACTGTCTCCAGTCTGCCTTCCTATTCCCCCATCTCAGCATATATTTATTTATTTTCTGACACTGTCTCCACCCTGTCTGTATTCTCACCGTCTCAGAATACATATATGTACCTTATAACACTGTCTCCATCCTGTTTCTCACTGTCCCAGCACACATATCTATACTTTATGACACTGACTCCTGCCTCTCTTGCTCTTTCTCACTCTCTCAGCACACATTTCTATATGTTATGACATGCACCCCAACTAAACAGCGAGGGTTAGGGTTTGGGTTTAAGGATAGGGTTATGATTAGTTAGTTTACTTCGGTGATCTATAGCTGACTTTAAACCAAGCCGACCTGTTCAGTTGCCAAAGAAACCCATTATCGCCCACAGACAGTAGACAGGTGGTACTTGACTGGACATTACCGGCTCGGTCAACTGTAACCACTGAATCTCACTGCCACACAGGGCGGTGACTGGTGTTGACAATCATCACTATTACGCAACAATCATCACTATTACGCAACATTTGACACAGCCTGGTGCACTATCATCGTTCACAATGGGAAAGACACGTGACGCATCCAGCACTGACTCTCCTGTAGCGGAGGACTCGCAACTAACCAACGTCAACGACGCTCTTGCCCGTCAGGAGGCAATGTTTTGGAGATGTTGGATGTCCAACAAAAAACATTTCAATCGTGCATTCAAGCCTTCATGGACTCAACCAATAAACGATTTGACAAGTTCGTGTCTGAGAACGTTCGAACATAAGCTGAACTTCGAGCTAGCCTCGAGTTCACTCAAAATGAAGTGACTGAGCCGAAGAAACAATTGTCCAACGTAAACATCACCGCAACACAAATGTCTTCCTTTGACGCTGGTCTGCAGAAACTATCAGGACCCGTTGATTACCTGGAGAATCAATCCAGAAGGTCGAATCTGCGCATCGACGGGATTGCGGAAATCCCAGGCGAGACTTGGGCACAGACAGAAGAAGCTGTTCGTGCAAAGCTAGCGAAAGAACTTAACATCCCGGAGGAAACAACAAGAAGCATCGCAATTGAACGAGCCAACCGTGTTCGTGGTAGTCAAGACAAGAACAGTAGTGGTGAAATTCGAAAAGTACAAAGAAAACGAACTTGTGCTACAAGCAGTTAGAGAAAATCGACCGAAAGGGCTCTACGTTAATGAGGTCTACTCGCAAAGAGCTGTCGACAAAAGGAAGGAGCTTCTCCCAAAGCTGCGGGAAGCACGACAGCAGGGAAAGGTGGTGTACCCCAACGTTCAATATTGGGTCCTTTATTGTTCATTATATATATGAATGATATCATCCACTCTAGTAATTCATTTCAGTTCATAATGTTTGCAGAAGACACCACCTTATTCACTACACTAAATTCTAATGAACACTACGGTATTCACAATGAAAGACTAAACAACGAATTAGAAAAAATAAGTATTTGGCTCAAAGTGAACAAACTTTCACTAAATGTAAAGAAAACAAAAGCCATGATATTTCATATGCCACAAAAAAGGTTCAGCTACCTCTCCTTCATATAGCTGAATCAAATATTGAATATGTAGTTAATTTCAATTTTCTCGGCATCACTATTAACAAACACCTAAATTGGACTAGTCATGTAGATGCACTGGCTACTAAAAATATCAAAAACCATACGAGTGTTAAGTAGTCTCACACACATCCTATCAATCAACATCCTGAGAACAATCTATAACTCCCTAATCGTATGCCACCTCAATTATGAAGTGTTGGTCTGGGGGACTCAGAGTAATCTAAATAATAAAATTGCCAAATTACAGAGAAGGGCAGTTAGAATTATAACTTCTAGTAAATACCTGGCTCACAGTGAACCAATGTTTAAGACACTTTAGCTCTTAAAACTTGATGACATATATAGAATTCAACTACTCAAATTTATTTATAAATTGATCAACAAGCAGCTGCCTGGTTATTTCAATCAAAACCTACTCTTATACAATACCCAGCGCCATCAACAAGCCACTAGGGCATGCACAAATGTATTTATCCCTAGAGTCAATCACGAATTCGCAAAAAGAAACATCAGATTCAGCATAGCAAAGATATTTAATAATTCTCCTGATATCATTATTAATAAAATATTCACCCACAGTATCCATGCATTCTCCACCTATATTAAAAGATACATTATTGAAAGGTATCAAAATGCTTGTACTATTATTAACTGTTATATATGCAGAACATAATTAACTTAAATCCCTGTGTATACGTCGCCTTGTAATTTAGCTAATTATATCTTGGCAGAGTAAATGTTGTCTTTAAAATAAATTTATTGTAATGTATATTAATGCATTTTTGTAAAGTTTATTTTTATTTTCATTAAAAAATATTTTTTCTTTATTATTATTTTTTGCTTATTATATGTGTATATGTGCACATGTATAAGTCAGCCACTGCATGAACTTTTGATTGTAATATGTACTATGGCATATTCATGTATTATTAGCTAAATTAATCTGTAAATATATTATTACTATTATTAAACTGCAATTATTATTTAAAGTGGTTCTCGTGGTAGCGGCATTTAAATGTCTTAACGGGAATCTCCTGACTTATTGTATAAACTAAATTATAATATGTACTTGTAATTATTGGTCTAATAAATTTCATTTCATTTCATAGGTGTTAGAGTTGCGATGTCAATGTATAATAACACACAGCCGCCAGGGGCGCAAGGGAGCGCGCGCGGAGAAAGGTGTATTACCCAGTAAAGGGGGTATTACCGCTCACGCGCTCCCCAGCGTCCCATGGCGGCTGTGTTTTATTAACTAACCTTAACCTTAATCCCAAAACCAAACCCTCGCTGTTTAGTTGGGGTGCAGTGATTATGCATTCTAACTGTGCAATTGGGATGCAGTGACTCTGTAATCTAGCTGTGTACTGGGGATGCCGTGACTATTTTGTATTCTAGCTGTGTACTGAGGGTGTAGTGAGGATGCACTGGCCATGCATTCTAGCAGTAACTATGTATTATAGCTTTGTACTGGAGTTGTAGTGACTATGTCTTATAGCTCTTTGCTGGAGATGCATATTATTTTGTATTCTGGCTATGTACTGAGGGTGTAGTGACTATGTATTCTAGTTATGTACTGGAGGTGCAGCGACCATGTATTCGAACTGTGTGCTGGGTGGGCAGTAACTATGTATTCTAAATTAGATTAGATTAGATTAGAATTTCTAATCGTGTACTGCAGTTATAGTAACTATGCGTTATAGCTATGTACTGGAGATACTGTGACTATTTTGTGTTTTAGGTGTGTACTGAGAGTGTAGTGATTATGTATTCTAGATGTGTACTGAGGGTGCACTGGCCATGTATTCTAGCAGTATCTATGTATTCTAGCTGTGTACTGGAGTTGTGGTGACTATGTCTAATAGCGGCATGCTGGAGATACAGATTATTTTGTATTATATCTATGTACTGAGGATATAGTGATTATGTATTCTAATTATGTACTGAGGGGGCATTGCCCATGTATTCGATCTGTGTGCTGGGTGAGCAGTAACTATGTATTTTATTCGTGTACTGGAGTTGTAGTGACTATGCATTGTAGTTATGCACTGGAAATACTGTGAATATTTTGTATTCTAGCTGCGTACTGAGAGTGTAGTGACTATGTATTCTACATGTGTAATGAGAGTGCAATGACCATGTATTATAGCTGTGTGCTGGGAGTGAAGTAAATATGGTAGTGGTGGTGGTGGTGGTGGTGGTGGTTGTGGTGGTGGTGGTCACGGTTGCTTCATGAGGTATGCATACGTCTAAGCTTCTAATGTTTGGCCCCTCTGACTAGATGCCACCCCTTAAAAGAAACTTGACCCCTTCTAGGTGACCACTGCGAGATGATGGGTACAGTTAGGAGTATTGTGAGAATTACAATGAGGAGTATTGTGAGAATTACAGTTAGGGTTACATTTAAGGGCATACAATTAAGAGGAAGTGCAGATACTATGTGTTCTAACAGTGTACCTTAGGTACAGTGACCACGTATTCTAGCTGTGTGCTGTGGGTACAGTGGATATGTATTCTAGTTGTGTATTGAACGTGTAGTGTCCACGTATTCTAGACCGTGAGTGCATTGATTATTTATTATGCATGCGTACTGGGAGTGCTGTAACTATATTTTCTAACCGTGATATGTTGGTACAGTGACTATGCATTCTAATTGTGTAACTGACCATGTAGTCTAACGGTGTACTGGGGGAGCAGTGACTGTATTCTACATGGGTACTGGGAGTAAAGTTACTACGCATTCCAACTGTGTACTGGAGTTGTATAAATTATGTATTCTAGCTGTGTACTGAGGGTGTAGTTACTATGCATTCTAGCTGTGTCCTGGGGGTACAGTGACTTTGTATTATGGCAGTATACTGGTGTGCAGTGACTTTGTATTCTGGCTGTTTACTGAGGAGGTAATAACTATGAATCCTAACCGTGTACTATAGGTGCACCGACGAACTGTACTAACTCTGTACTGGGGGTACAGCGACTGTATTCTAACAGTGTCTATTTTTTATTCTACCTTTTTTCTGAGGGTGTAATGATTATGAATTATAATTGTGTAATGGGGTGCAGTGACTATGTAATCTATCTGTGTACTGAGGGTGTAATAGCCATGCATTCTAGTAGTAACTAGGTATTCTAATTGTGTACTGAAGTTGCGCTGACTATGTTTTATAGCTACGTACTGAAGATGCAGAGATTAGTTTGTATTCTAGATGTGTAATGATATTTGTACTGAGAGTGCAGGGTATTTCTGGTGTAGCGATTATGTATTCTAGATGTGTATTGATGGTGTAGTGACCATGTAATCTAGCAGTAACTATGTATACTAACTGTGTTCTGGAGACGGTGAGAAACAGCAAGGCTGGCTGGAGACAGTGTCATAAAGTACATAAATGTATACTGAGACGGTGTGAAACAGCAATTTAGGTTGGTGACAGTGTCATAAAGTGCATAAACGTATACTGAGACGGTGAGAAACAGCAAGGTAGGTTGGTGAAAGTATCAACAATTACAAAAACGTATATTGAGAAGGCGTAAGTTGGTGACAGTGTCATAAAGTGCATAAACGTATACTGAGACGGTGAGAAACAGCAAGGTAGGTTGGTGAAAGTATCAACAATTACAAAAACGTATATTGAGAAGGCGAGAAACAGCAACGTAAGTTGTTGACAGTGTTATAACGTACATGAGCGTATACCGAGACGGTGAGAAATAGCAAAGCAGATCGGAGACAGTGTCATTAAGTACATCAATGGATATTGAGACGTTACGAAACAACAAGGCAGGCTTGAGACAGTGTCATAAATTAAATAAATGTATGTTGAGACGGTGAGAAATAGCAAGGCAGACTGCAGACAGTGTCATAAATTATATAAATGTACGCTGAGATGACGAAAACTGCAAAACACTGCAATAAATTACATATTTATGGTGAGACGGTGAGAAACAGCAAGGCAGGCTAGACATATTTTCACAAACTATAGAAACGTGTGCTGAGATAGAGAGAAACAGCAAGGTAGCGTGGAGACAGTGACACAAAATAAATAAATGTATGCTGAGATGGGGGAATTGGAAGGCAGACTGGAGACAGTGTCATAAAATATAGAATTATATCCTGAGACAGTGAGAAACATCAAGGCAGGCTGGAAATAGTGTCATAAATTATAGAAATGTGTGCTGAGACAGTGAAAAACAGCAAACCAGGCTGGAGGCAGTGTCGTAAAGTACAAAAATGTATACTGAGACGATGAAAATAGCAAAGCAGGCTGGAGAGAGTGTCATAAAATAAATCAATATATCCTGAAACGATTAGAAATAGCAAGGCAGGCTAGAGACAGTGTCACAAAATAAGTACATGTACGCTGAGACGGTGACTAAATAGCAAGGAAGGCTGCATACAGTGTCATTAAATATATAAATGCATGCTGACATGGTGAGAAATAGCAAGGCAGGCTGCAGACAGTGTCATTAAATATATAAATGCTTGCTGACATGGTGAGAAATAGCAAGGAAGGCTGCATACAGTGTCATTAAATATATAAATGCTTGTTGACATGGTGAGAAATAGCAAGGCAGGCTGCAGAGTGTGTCATAAAATAAATAAATGCATACTGAGATGTTGAGAAATTGCAAGGTAGGCTCCAGACAGTGTTATAAATAAATAAATGCATTCTGAGATGGTGAGAAACAGCAAGGTAGGCTGTAGACAGTGTCATAAAATAAATAAATGTATGCTGAGATGGTGAGAAATAGCAAGACAGGCTGCAAACAGTGTCATAAAATAAATAAATGCTTGCTGAGATGATGAGAAACAGCAAGGCAGGCTGCAGACAGTGTCATAAAATAAATAAATGTATGCTGAGACGGTGAGAAATAGCAAGGTAGGCTCCAGACAGTGTCATAAATAAATAAATGCATGCTGAGATGGTGAGATAGAGCAAGGCAGGCTGCAGACAATGTCATAAAATAAATGAATGCATGCTGAGATGGCAAGAAACAGCAAGGCAGGCTGCAGAGTGTGTCATAAAATAAATAAATGCATTCTGAGATGGCGAGAAACAGCAAGGCAGGCTGCAGAGTGTGTCATAAAATAAATAAATGCATTCTGAGATGGTGAGAAACAGCAAGGTAGGCTGCAGACAGTGTCATAAAATAAATGAATGCATGCTGAGATGGTGAGAAACAGCAAGGTAGGCTGAAGACAGTGTCATAAAATAAATCAATGTATACTGAGATGGTGAGAAGTAGCAAGGCAGGCTTACACCGCTTACATATACGTCTTCAGACCTACTTTAATACATAGCATATCGGTAAAAATCTACACAGCTTACTTGCTGCAGGATGAAGACTACACAAATTACAGAGGCACTCAATGTAGCTATGACTGAAATCAGACATTCTAACAGAAGCTATTAGAAAAGTATGAAGATTACACAAATTGCAAAGAGGCACTTTATTTATAATGCAGCTACGATTTAAGTTAGACAATTTAAAAGAAGCTATGTACAAAAATTATCATGTAGCATAAACAATGACAGTAACAGTTTTAATGCATACGTTATGAGTAAACAAAATATACGAGATACGGTTTGAACACTAGAAGACACGACTGAAATATAATATCCCATTTTTTACGGAAGACCTACCAGAGAGGATACATGTCCATTACCAGTTCCAGATGCTTATTTTCAGGGTGCTAAATCGGACTATTTATAACCCAGAAATGGAAGGTAAGAAAATAAAGGCACTGAAAGGTAATAAATTACCTGGAGTGGATGGAATTGTGTCCATGATTAAAACTTTACATTGGTTTTGTTCATACCGGCTGAGCTTAATGCGTCACAAAGTAATCTAGGTTACCCGATTTCATAGAAAGACTCAGTCAACGGGAGAAATCTTACTCATTTCAATTACTCATACGCGCTCTCGTCAAATCGCTCCATCCTCTTCGCCAGCACAGTGTCCCTGTTGATATCTCGAATACGCAGGTATCTCCGTTTCAGTCCGTTCCATGAGAAATGACCGGAATCTCCCACTTTGAGAACACATCCTGAGTAAACAACTGGCGTGATATTTTTTATTTTAGTATCACATAGTTTGTTTTTATTATCTCTTTTAGGTGCATAGCCCCAAAAAACCGCTTTAAAATTGCGCTGCGTACATGTTTAACATTCTAGTTGGTGGTTGTAGGACGAAGTGGTTTAGCGGTTAGAGCAACAGACTGCCGATCGAGGGGGTCTAGGGACCGAGGTTTGAGACCACCGTTTGGAAACTTAGGCAATTTCGTTCACCCCACGTTGCCCAGCTGCGTCTTTCGGAAGAGTTCATGCGCGTATCAAACTAGGTCACGGTGAAGGCAATCCACGCGGAGTTGTTTACGTACACACAAGGGCAATTACTTAATGGTATTCAGGTGTCGCGCGGTCCCTTTCTACCTGGTGTCTATACCAGGGGAAATAAAAGACGCACACGCACGCGCACGCGCACGCACACACGTCTGAGCAGCACAGGTGTCGTAATCCACAAATGTGCCCTCTTCCGTGTTCATAGCTATCATAACAAAATCATAATCTTACCCCCTTAACATACTACACCACCTGCTAGGGACTATAATTAGCCTACGCGCAGAAAACGTACCTGGATACCATTAAGTGACTGCTCTCGGGTGTATGTAAACAACAGCGCGTGGATCGGCTTTATTGTGACCTAGATTGATACGCGCATGCTTCGACTTGTATGTCATTGTCGTCCCATCGGTGTGCATCTGTGACGCTCGCAATGGGTTCAGTTCGACTTCTCCGCCGAGTTGCAGTGGCCGAAATGCGGACCAGTCTAACGCGAAATAGAAACATAGAGGCTTCGTGTTGCGTTGCCAGCAGATGGGCCCGGTACCCAGCCGCTGAGCTCCGCCAAGTGTCCCCGTTCAGCTCGGCGGCCGCTCGGCCAGACACCAGGCACATTGTCCGCAGTCCCTTCCAAGACTTGATGCTGCCATCTGACGTCAGTTTAATCTGCCATTTGTTTGACGACTTCAAACGGTATGGGGATTTGACAGCGGTGGTAAAGCGTGATGTTGTAAAGGTTATATCCAGGGAATATTGACTAAATTTACCTTTGGTGATATGTGTATTTTGACTATCGAACGCAAGGATATCTGCCATACGTCTGCGTAAGAAAACTAAGGTTGCATGTTTTATTTTATTATTGCGGTCACGGTTGTATAGGGATTGTCGTCCAGCGTTTGACCAGCCCCGCGGAGCTTGTGACTTCTAAACATATAGTTAGGCTAGTGCAGCCTCTTAAACTTGATGATGATCGATTCCCACAGTAAGTCGCCTGTCGATGTGGTGTCTTTTAGTGGACTTAATTGTGTTCGCTAATTTACTCGCTTGACTAAATTTAGTATGCAATTTATGCAAGCACTTTATATAGCCCGCATTAATACAGTCATTATATATCTCGTTCCATTAATTTATCGTCCTCTGTTCGAATGAGTACTAGATGACCTATCTCTCAACATTTGTGGACTGTGTATCCCTCGTGACTCGGCCCCGTCTTGTTAATTGGGGTCATAAAAGAACAACGGAGGACGACATGCTCCTGACAGTGACCTACATGGATTTACCTGGACGCTACTCTTCTACACAGTTGCTGCAGTCGAGATGACGAGGATGGGAGTTAGGCGCTTACTCGTATAATCCGCCGGCCTATTCTTTAAATATTTGTAAATGTGACTCTTCAATATATTAATAACCTTATACATAACATAACCGCTGCCTCTGTAAGTTGATTCAAGTCATTTACTATTCTTTGAGTAAATCAACACTTCCTTAGATATAGTCTAGACTGCATTTTAGGGATTTTAAATGGATGCCCTCGTGTTGCCTTATCCGTGTCACAGAAGTCAGCAGGATGAATACTTTCTAATCCTTTGAATATTTTGAACACCAATAGTAGGTCGGCTGTCCATCAGTGGACCATCACCTAGTCTCAAGAGTAGTGACGTTTAAAACTCGCAGCCTATTAGGGTAGTCCATATGTCTTTTTATTTGAAGGGACTGTCGCCACGCCTGAATGCAGTAGTCCAGATACGGTCTAACTAGGGACTTGCATAACCGTAGCACTACCTCTATGGTCTTGTATTTGATGGCTTTGTTGTTCATGCCTAGCATAAAATATGACTTATTGGATGCTTTTGCTCACTGCTCGGTTACTTCAGGTTTGTCTGTTATAATCACACCTAGGTCTTTTTTCCCGTGACGTTTGAATGGGGTCTTAGCCCATGAATGAGTCGTAATGCCTGTTGTTATGGCCTTAAAGCACACACTTGCATCTCTCTCTATTGAATAGCATTAGCCACTCTAACTCTGTTAGGGTCTATCTGAAGCATCTCAGCATCCTTGTTTGATGCTATCCGACTGCACAATGTTGTATCATCAGCGAATTTGAGAAGATTGTTACACACTCCTTTATCTATGTCATTAATATAAATCACAAATATAATTGGTCCAAAAACTTCCCCTTGGGGACACCACTCTTAAGAGGTGACCACCCCGAACTTGTTCAATTTATGACGACACGTTGTAACCTATGTAATACTTATTCCGTTATTCATCTATTTACGTGTTCTCCAATTCCATGTGCATTTAGCTTCATTGCCAGTCGGCGGTGTGGGACCCTATCAAAGGCTTTGCTAAAATCCATCTCTGCCATTTCTACTCACGTTGTATCGTTGAAGGTTTAATTCTGCGTCCGATATGTCCCGTTGCGCCCACGTTTCTGTTATACATATTAAATCTGGGTTCATCTCTAGTGCGACACACTGCATCTCGCCCAGCTTGCTTAGTAGAATTCTAGCATTTACATATATTATTTACGCACGCACGCACATACACACACACACACAGGTATTCATTTATGCAACTAATCACCTCAGGTACTCATTTATGGAAATCACCTTAATTAATTCAACGTCGTTTTAGATAGACGGAACAACAGGTCGTCAGATGACGTACACAGAACTACAGAGCGACATCGTGCGAGTTGGGAGCGCGCTATGGCGGCTGGGCATACGTAAAGAAGACGTCGTTACGCTGTGCTGCGAAAATATACCAGAATTTCTCGTTATGTATCTGTCGTTGGCCGCCGTTGGCGCTGTCATCAGTTGTGTCAGTCCCGCATACACATCCGGTGAGTTGCCATTGATTTGTATTTTAATTGTATCATAATTCCTCGACGGCGCCAGGTAAAATAAACCCTTCTGCTGATAACATTAATAATAATTCGAACGAAAACAGGAAAATGCTAACACGGACTATAATCACAGGAAGTTTAACTGCGTAATTCTTTGGTTTCTTTCTTGGCTTAGCATATGTTCCTCTCCATTCCGGGGGTGGGTGCTGACACCAAGCACCAAGGAAGAGAGGGGGAGGGGTGGCAATAAGTAGGAGGTTGGTCGTAGAAATAGGTGGGAAGTGGTAGGCTGGCCAAACAAATAGGGGGGAGGTGGGAAATGGACTCTCAAAAATGGTGGGATGTGGGAGATTGGCACCACCAATATGTGGAACATGATTCGTTGAGATCCCTGCCACTCATCCCTCAATGAAGACGTTGACTTTCTTCTTAACATGTCGTCTGTCCCGGTTGGCAACTGTTTTCTAAGACGTTGTTTTAACAACACGTCGGTGAATTGTTGTATTAAAATAACTGTGAAACATCGTTTAATCATACTTTGCAGGAGAACTCGCACTCGCATTAACGCACGCCAAATCTAAGATGTTGGTTGCGTCAGCAGCAACGATTGAGTTGGCGAAACATGCGGCGAACGTCGCAAAGCTGTCCCACCAGGTAAAGTTGACAAGGCTTCCTCGAATACTGCTACTTGTGCACGAAAATGTGCAGTTTATTGATAGCATACTGCTTTCGTAAGATATTCACTCGAGGGTGAGGCAACAATTGCCAATTAAGGAATATTAAATAAATGTTGATTGCAATATAGAATTGACATTTCCTCTCCAAAATCCGATACCCCTCACTGTCATAGTAGCACATGAATTATTTTGAAGTGTTGTTCTTCAGCAAGCTAATCACTATCTTTTCACACAGGCAACACTGATGGTTTATTGCCATTACTTTAAAAGTCTCAAATGTCGCTGTACCCACACAAGTTAAACCAACTTATTTGATCAATAACGGACCACATTTAATACGCCGTTCACAATTTTGTGGGCATTCCACATGTAGTGGTACTGACGGTTAAATCGCATCAGTTCTATGTGCCCTAATTGTATGTATTGCCTCCACCGACGCAACCAATGTGTCCACTTTCACCATCACTAAGTCACAAGAACGCTTCTGGATGCTGCAGGACATCGTCGTGTTTAGAGAAGCGGCCGGCTGCCGTCCGTTCTCCACACTCCAGCAAGACGACGGCAAATGCTTCCCGGAGAACCTGGACTGGGAGCCTCAGAAGGATGTTGTCGCTGTTCCCTTCAGCAGTGGGACGACGGGACTGCCCAAGGGAGTGATACTCACTCATTACAACCTTGTCGCCAACGTCGACCAGACTAGGTTCTGCATTTCAATTCTATGTGCTTTATAAAAAATAGTTATTGCTGCGTGCTTCGTGCTGCTGGTCTGTAACCATGGTACAAATGGTAAACCCATTTCAGCCCCCCACAAAAAAACCCACCCCCACAAACTCAATCATAATCCATCCTCTCGAACCGTTGGCAAGTAATTTGGTGGAAAGTATCTGGATGTTGCTATTTGTTTCCTCGAAAGAATTTCTACGGTCTCTACTTTATGCTTTATTTTCTTTTATTATTTCCTGCTACACAATTGTATGCTGTAATTCTTGCTTGTCATCATACGCTGTATTTTCTTTTATGTAGGTTTATATGCCATCGTCGACACTAATTTGTGAATGCTGATGCTCAAACATAGTTGAATAAACGTTAAGGTATAGGGTTACCTCAGTAGTCAATACCATGCGTCTCGATATACGCCTTTCACGTAAGCCCCCGCCCACAAAAAGTGTGTACCGGGCCCGCTTATTGTTTATCCGGCACTGGAGAAGAATGCCATCGATTTCACACAAACATATATTGGCAGCGGCGTCCTGAACCAGCTATGCAAATTTACGAAAATAATATATTTTGCAGAGCTGATGACGTCTTGGGCTATGGTAGCAGGCGAGGACGTATTGATGGGAGTCCTGCCCTGGTTTCACATCTACGGTCAGACCGTGGTTGCTCTGGCGTGTCTCAAAGCAGGAGCGTCGGTCGTGTCAATGCCCAAGTTCTTGCCGGAAATGTTCCTCAAACTCATCAAGGACTATAAGGTAACGCATGCATTCATGTGAGATAGGGGACCGGAAAACACGTCAATGACGCAATTATTGACTATCCGTCATCAAAATTAAAGTAAAACGAGAGATAGTCCAAAACGGAGATGAGAAATTGGAAATTATATGCTGCAATTGGAGTGTAATTGGAAATGTAATTGATAGAATGTAATTGACCCCATGTCTGCCAAGAATTAAACCTGTTCTTTCGTTGCCAGATGACCTTCCTTCCCATAGTGCCTCCCATCATGCTTTTCCTCGCCAAGCACCCGATGGTAAACAAAGACGACTTCCCTTCAGTACACACTGTGACCACGGCTGCTGCACCGTGTGGGGCGAACACGATGGTGGAAGTCCGGGACAGACTCGACATTCCACGAATCCGACAAGGTAGGCGTGATGGTGTCGCCTTCGCTAAACTGGGATGACTGTTCAAGACAATGTCGTCTTCATATCGCGCTGTGACCGATTTGATAGATGTCACAAAAGATAAGTAGCTGTGTTAAAAAAATAACAGACATTTAATTGCGGACATCACTTCATAGATATCGGATATTTTCAACAGCCGTTTCTCGAATGTACTGAACGATAATGTTAATAGTCATAAACAGGTAACGAGGTAATTAACATTTAAAAATTATGGTTCATATTGTGCCAAAGATTAATAATAATGTTGAAGCACTTCCTCGCTCGTCGAATAATCCTGACATTTGCTATGTTGTCTTGACCTCGGAGGTCAACGAAATTCGGGAACCGGAAGAGCCCTGGGAACCCTGGATGGCGCAGCTCCAAAAGTGTAATTTGCAAATTCTGCAAGGACACTTCCGGAAGACGTCACTGTCCAGCAGTTGAGACAAATGGTGGTTTGGCAAGTTGAACCAATGGTAAAGCGCATTGCGTATTTATGCAATTACAGCTCCTCTGGTGATGGCGTCTCAGACTGTAAACTCAAATTATAAATACCCCGGAGGAGGGATTCCAAGGGGTCGGCATAAGCTACATTTTATGCATCCAAGTTATCAGTAAGGGTGACAGTGGCGAGCCATACCTGTTTTACCGTCCGAACTAAAAATTCCGGTCAGATTTTATAAGTCACTGTTTTTTTCATTGTCAACGTTAGCGGTTGTATTGCTACTATTTATGTAGCCGTCTGATTTACACGACTAAAATCTCATCGAACCTGGAACAATGCGTTGATTACTTGAGTACAAGTTCAATCACTAATCTCGACCTGCCGAGCGCAAAGAAAATCGACAATTAAAACACTTACATCTACATCTATGAGAACCCCCCCACGGACTACTGCGTGCGGCCAAGCAAAAAATAAGAAGGGGAGGTACATCTTACAATATATTATAATATATACAGTTTTAACTATATAACATGATTATATAACACGAAGGAAGCTATTAGACTTTGTATCTTAACAGGTTCTACTCGACAACAATTTGTTTTATAAATTTACCTTTATCTGTTTATAAATATTGACTCTTCAGTACATTCACGAACAGCGGTCAACACTGTCCAATACATGTCGACAACATTTATCGGTCTCAGGATTTCCCAGGATCACGTGACGGGCACATCATAAACACCCGTAAACATGTCCCCTTCCCTTGCATTGCAAACACGAAATTCACCCTGAACATTAATAATAACAACAAATAACGGTCAACATATATTTCTTAATGTGGTTAATTAAAAGTCAAGATGTAATATATATATATATATATATATATATATATATATATATATATATATATATATATATATATATATATATATATATATATATATATATATATATATATATATATATATATAGAGAGAGAGAGAGAGAGAGGAGAAAGAGAGAGTGAGAGAGAGAGAAAGAGAGAGAGAGTGTGAGAGAGAGAGGAGACATCGTAATATAACATAATTTTGCTATCAAAACGATTACACTTTGTATATGTGTATATGTCTAGAATGTCATAGATGCGATTTATTTTTATTATTTTTATAAATGTAGATTACGACCTACAGTGACCACATGTTTTTACTTACGTAAGTGAACATATTTTAGGTTACGGTCTCAGTGAGACGAGTCCAACAACTCACGAAAATCCTCGCGAGAACTACCGCTATGACACTAGCGGTCTGGCCGTGCCCAACACTGAATTTAAGGTACTGTCTTTGCAAGATCCGCTAGGTGGGTGTAACTGTTTACTATTTCTGAGAATCTCCAGGCAGATATGCAAAAATTGGCTGGTTACTTAATTTGTCCGGTTACAACCGAAAAAATCTGGAAAAATTTCCCAGCCCAGTATTATGAAAATATCATTACTCCTAGTCCACTGCACAGTAATACTACTCGTTCTCAGTCATGGTGTTGCACCATCTGACTGACCCTTCACCTGTTGGCACGCGGAATTATAATACACTATGTTGAGTTGTGTTCGCCTGCAAGATTGGTAACATAAATCCATAAGAGCGCAAACGAACCCGTATGATTAGCTAGGTCCGCTGAATTGTTGTTCATGCACAAAAGGCGCTTTTTGGACGTGTTTTGAACTGATGATACGATATTTTCATATAATTTACAAACGCGGGCCGTAATAAAAAAAGCGTTGTTCACCACGCCCCACGCGGTAAGGAATGTCTACTGCGCCCATAACAAAGTCAAACTTAAGAAAATGCGTAAGACTTACTAAAAAAGGATTTATGCTCTACAAATATGTGTGGTCACGTGTTGCAGGTAGTCGACGTCTCTACTGGGGAGATGTTGGAGAGAAGATCGGAAGGCGAAGTTTGTATTCGCGGACCGTAGGTGATGAAAGGCTACTTGGATAATGAGAAGGCGACTCGCGAGACAGTAAAGGACGGGTGGCTGCACACGGGTAACTTCTCGCTGTTTATACTTAACGCCGTTAATATGTCGGAAGTTTTCATTTTGTTCTTTTCTTCGTAATCGACGCAATCCAGTTCCGAGATGTGGCGCCACCGTTTGCACGCACCAATGCTTGGAAACACAGCGTATGTTCCATTAAGACGGAAACTGGAAGCATAACCAGATTCCTGGTGCATATTTAATTTGGCTCTCATATGTTATTTTATTATATGTTAATTGACACAGTTGTCGCAATCAAAAGTTAAATCATGGAGAATATATATCGTGTACAATCTCGATAACTGTTGGCGCTTCACGGTAACGCTTACACAAAATGGAGTCCGTAAAAGATAACCATGTCTCCGAGGCCAAATTCTTCTCTGCGAGTTCACGAAGGGTAACGAGAGTTGGATAACCGAGACTAAATATACGCTACCCGAAATGATAGATGACGACTCTGGTGGATACCATACCAATCACCTGTCAACAAACTGCTTCCAGAACAGTCGCGATGGATAAACGACCGATCCTGGTATTTAGGGGGAAGCTCCTAAATAGCCACGGCCCCTTTGGCTTAAATATATATATGGCTGCCTTTCCGTATTTTCCGTTGGGCTGCTATATAGTAGCATGGAAAACTAATGGGTGACTAAGCTTGGCCGATCCTAGACTCGCCTACAGCGAATTAAACAAAAATAGGTCGATCTGACCTTTTTATCGATCGAACACACCTTGATGTAGATACGGGATCGTTTTGACGCACGGCAAAAAACGCGGGAATTTGTTGGATGTCGAATTATTCAAATGATGGTGCAGTTAGTCGCGCAAGTGTGTAGATTAGCCACGATACGGTCGTATTCTTGATTGACGAACAGTGCACAATACCATGATGAACACTCATGTTGTCACAGCTTCTAAAATATCA
Source organism: Lamellibrachia satsuma (assembly GCA_033239005.1). Lineage (NCBI taxonomy): Eukaryota > Metazoa > Annelida > Polychaeta > Sabellida > Siboglinidae > Lamellibrachia > Lamellibrachia satsuma. The sequence goes on from BSQZ01000004.1 coordinate 1,453,710, forward strand.
CTATAAAACATACGTGTATTAATTACACAAACGTGTTTTCTTCGTGTGTCCCAGGATGCCTTGCAGTAAGACGAAGTCGCCATCTGATTAAAAACACACTACTTCGTGTAGTAGGTTTTTTATGCAGACTGATAACATGATATTTTACTACAGACAGATAATATCCCCTTCTTTTGTGACATTGGAGACAAGATTGGCTTAGGATATTCGTTCTGGATTTACGCCATTGACACCGCGCTTACATGAACGCGCGCGCACACAACACCAACACCGATAGTCATGTCTACTTTGGGGTTGTAGTTATTGTATAGCCAGTGGTGGAATTGTTATCATTTGTGTTACCGTTTTTAGGCGACCTAGGGTTTGCTGATGATGATGGGCACGTAGTTATAAATGATCGTATCAAAGAACTAATCAAGTATAAAGGCCTACAGGTAACTGCATCTGCACACATTAACCAATATTTTATTTATTAGTTTGGTATATTAGTATAGCAATTTAATATTAAAAAGTTCTTAAGATTTACTCTTAGCGCTAATAATATTTATGTTATTAGTTTTACCCGATAAACCATTGAATATTATTATACAATTATGAAACATGTTTAACAATGGTAATTCATGCACAGTATTAATCGCGGAAGCCGCTTGGAACTACATGTTTTTTTTTCGACGGTCAAGCATATTTAAGCAGCAACAGACTCAGTGAAATCCAGCGACGATGTAACATACCAACATACCAAGTGGTTTTTGACTGGACAACGGGAGACGATTGGGTTGCGTCGCCGCAAAGACAGATAGTTCTACCCACGTTTTTTATAAATGAAATCAGCTGTCTCTGACGCCATTGCTAAATGTGATCGCTCTGTCGTCACCAGGTCGCCCCGGCCGAATTGGAGGCGCTATTGGTGACACACCCGGCCGTCGCCGACTCGGCTGTCATCGGTCAACCGGACGAGAGAGCCGGGGAAGTGCCGAGAGCCTACGTTGTGCTCAAGCCGAACCTTCGCGTCAGTCAAGACGAACTGCAGCAATTCATCGCAGGTAGAGTTGGATTTTCAACAGCAACATTATCAGTTCCAGCAACAGCAACATTGTAATAGTTATTTTCACAACTATAACTATACAGTGTAAATTATGGTACATTAGTAATGACTTTATACTAGATGGGACGTTTGCGATGTGAGTAGCCCGTCAATCGTACCAGACGGTGGCGGAGAAGCACAGATAATCGGACAAAGCCATAGACTGCGTTCGATTATTTGGGCTACTTCGCCAGCCGTCGAGTAAGATACACTGATCGATTCACTCCACAAAGGTGCCAATTGAAATTTATTTCACTTCAAATTAAAGTTGTCATTCAGTTTAAGCAATACTTTCGACGTTATACAACATACGCATTGGAGAATGACAATGGGGAGCCGTCCATAGCTTATTTGTACTGCGTAGAAAGAATGGATACACGTGAATCCAGCATGTGGTGACCACCGACAGTGGAGTTGGATGGCTTGACTTCGTCATCGCACACGAATGACACGAATTTTTACGTTACTAAGCAATCATGTCACGTGGCTTGCGATTGTTTAATTACGTAAAAATCACGTCTTCGGCTACAAACTCCCCACCGGTGATATGCTATGTCGAGGGATGTGCTTCGCTTTATGAGCATTATTGGAGTTTCGTGTCTGACAATGTGGTTAGGGTAGAATCTATTACTGCTGCTGTCAATTGTTCTTCCTCATAGTGTCATTTATAATGGGACGAGGCCGACTAAATATTGTCATGCTGTATTGCTTTGGCGGTCGTTCATTTCCAATGCTCTCTGTCACTTTCCACCACCCTCCGCCTTTTTCACATCCTTCTTGACGCAGTCTAGTCATCGTAACTGTGTTCGTCGTTTTTCCTGCGACCTCGCTTTCTTACCGCCTCTGTTATCTCTCTCTCTCTTTCTCTCTCTCTCTCTCTCTCTCTCTCTCTCTCTCTCTCTCTCTCTCTCTCTCTCCCTCTCTCCCTCTCTCTCTCTCTCTCTCTCTCTCTCCCTCTCTCCCTCTCTCTCTCCCTTTCTCCCTTTCTCCCTTTCTCCCTCCACCTCCCCCCTCCTCTCGCAAGACATAGAATTTCTGTTGATGAGAAAAGACACAGGACTATTCAGACTGGATACATTGCTACATTAGAAGTTTTGGCAAATTATTTACGTTTTCTTTGGAAATGCTTTCATTATTGTTAAACAATAATTTTTTTTAGTACAATGAATGATGTTTGTTTCTCAACAGAGCAAGTGGCGCCCTACAAGCAGTTACGAGGAGGCATTGAGTTCCGACAAGAGATCCCGAAATCAGCCAGTGGGAAGATCGTACGGCGGGTATTAAAGGATGAGTTGGCAGAAGAGAGTCTTAGAAAGTAGAGGTGTAAATGTTGAGGAGTGGTCTATGGTGCAGGAATATGAAGAAATACTATTTCCAGAATCCGACCAGCTAGTGTGGCCGTCTGTCCATGCTGTTGTAAATTTTATACCTGTATCTGAAGTTGCATCATGCCTGGTTACATTGAAAATAAATTTGAATAATATAAATAAAAAACGAAACAGTTTATATAAAACAAAGTTATAATAAAGGAAACTATTATTATTTTTGAAAGTTGCATATAATTAGGTAAAATGTAAGCTGGTGAAAGTTGACCATCTATATTATCTGTACAGCAATGGGCACTGGGGAAGTTGGAAGATCTAATGTTCAAACATCATTCCATCATGAATAATATATACTTTGCCAAATACCATTCATTGCCAAGTTTAGAACAATTTAAAAGAGAATTGTTTGATTTAAATCATGTGATTTAAATAATTTTTTTAAATCATGATTTAAATCACTCCAAAACAAATAAATATTGATTTTTTTCTGATTCTTTTTTATTGTTTCATTTGTATTAATTTCTGCATACTGAATGCAGTGAAGCCATAATTCAAGAGTCAGCATATTTTCAAGTCAGAAGCCCTGAGATAAAATTCACCTTAAGCAAACACTTGTACCAGTTGTTACCAATTCAGTATGTTGACTCAAATGAGACCACCTGCATTAGTATAGTGTGGTTCCAATGTGTGGTATGGCTAGAGTACACTGAACCCTGGACAAGTCCTAATTCATCCTCTCAACAAACATCCGAAACAAAGGTCGTTGTCAGCCACAACATGCCTTCTAATAATATTTATGGCCTAAGGAACTACAAGCAGCTGTGGACATTATGTCAATTTAATGAGCCCAACATCAGCCTCAAGTTATCTACTCTGCATAAGCCTGTAGTCTGTTTTAGAATGTTCGTTTGATTTTAAGTGGTCATTTTGTGACAGCACTGGTAATAAACTGCTGAGAGTTCCGAGACAATATTTTTTAAGTGACATTTATGTTGCTGTTGCTGCAGTCACATTCTCATGATCAAGTAGCTGGCCCAGGACCGCAGTCTTGTCATGTGAAATATCCAGGTCTCACATCCAGTTCTCAGGGCGTCACAGCTGGCCCCAGAGAGATATGGCCGGACTGTCCCATTTTACTGCCAAGATGAATAATAAATAGGAAGCTTTTACTGCTTGAGTTGTTCTGTCATAAATGTGTATTCTATCTCAAGAAGGACACAGGACATCTATAATTTACTTCAGCTCTGTCCTTTCACCATATCATACTATGTACTTAACCACTTATACATAATTTACGTGTTGAATACCTTTTCGTTCATTCTTTGAACAAAAGACTACACATTTCGAAACAATTCCACATTTACAGTACTTTATTTTTTCACTATGGACCAGAATGTAAGACACATTATGTCCAAATATAACGTAACACATCGTGCAACTGTTGTCTATGCCTCTGAGTGGAATTAAGTATAAATATATAGTTATACTTGTCAAATGAATGTAAATGTTACACACGATGCTTATGCAAATGTGATTTGTAAATTTTCGCTAATAAAAGATGGCAATTAGAACACACTTAAATCAGGAAGAATGTGATGCTGTAATTTTAGATCTCGGCACAATATAATTATTGTAATTTTTCATCATTTCACATTAGTGAACCATAATGTCATGTATATGTTTGTGGATTTTGTGTCTGAATAAAAATAATAATAATAATAATACAGCGAGCATAATATAATTAACACATTAGTTTATAGATGTAGCAATACATTTTACAATCACTTCACAACATCATCGTCGTGGTTTTGTATGCCGCTTAACAACTGTCCAACCATCATCTTCCACCGTACCATCCATCTTTCTTTCTTCACGCATCTCAGCATCTGTCATTGGAATCATACGTCTATATTACTTGAGTGGCTGACAAATAGACTTAAACTACTACCAGGAACCATATGTCTCCGGGAAACCATTCTCTGCATTAAGTTCGTAAAGATAGGCCTTCTTAGACTGTCATGGGTACACAAAATATGTGACTAAACGTTTGTTTGAAGGTAGAAGCACATCACAGCTCCTATTTCCATAAAATGTTTCTGCCAAGATATCATTATTATACAATTATCATATGGTTCTTCTAAATACTTTTCAAAAATATGTACAGCTACACAGTCAATTTAAAGCTTGAAAGGCTGTACAACAAAACATGATCAGAACAGCATACGTGTGTACACACAGTTTTACTATTCACACAAAAATCACCTAACCAGACACCCAGAAAATAACACAAGTGATTACCTTCTTTTTGTCCATCGTGTGACGACACAGCATCACCACTAGCCGCCAACAACTGGGAGTGGTCTGTCGGTGTACCAGCAGTGCTGCCTCTGGTGGTTGTTGACGTAAGTGTACTGCAGGTGGCGCCACCAGTTGCACCAACACATTCGCCAACCTCCATATCCTGCAATTAAAGCACAATTCATTTCCAGTTATTGATATATATTATATTATATAGGTGCTAAGTCTACCGCCAAAGTGGTAAAACTATGGTGGTTCGTTAAATTTTTACAGAATCTCACGATCTGCTTTTGAGCCAAAATCTACCATAAAACCACAATTTCAATTTTATTTCCTCATTTCAAATCCAAATATATCGCCAAACAACCATTTCACGTAAAAATTGCACCAAAATTAAGTAAATAATGTTTGTACTTAAATTGAGGTGCCAGATCTTCATCTAACACATCACGAAGAGTGGAAGATCTACCACTTTTTATGCAACATTTAATTTACCAACTGACACATTTTGTGTCAAAGAAAATCCGGAAACCAAGTAATAAAAAATAAAAGGCCTTAAAGGTCACTGGGTACATAATTTTGAATAATTAGAAAGTAACACACCTGCTCAGATTCGGAGTCAGATGAGTCAGACTCAGAGTTGTCATCCGTGACACGTCTTTGCTGTACACACTGACCAACACTGGCTGGAGCAAGTTGATTAATCTTGACCAGCACCTCCGCTTCTCGCTTATCAGCACACATCCGGAAGTAGCTGCAAATCGACTTGGACACCTGCGTAGAAACACACCAAAGATTTGTTTTCTGTGAAGATTCCACGAAGGGGTGAAATTTAATAGGTAAGGAATGATCTCAAAACATGTATGTACAAAACCCATGTCACTTAACCTTAACACATTAACTTAATACATTAAATTAATACGAAGCCACGTAGGCTTGATGAGTGAGGCCTGACAAATGAATAATAATTCATATTATGTCATGAGATGCAGGGATTATTTTAGTATAGTGGATGGCTGCATGAGCATGAATGTACTGTGTATAATACAAATGTCAGAGAAATGTAACGCGGGGTATAGAAAATAGCGAAAAGGCCAACTACATCGACTCACCATCAAAGTACCAACAGACGACACGGAGGCCAACGATTGGTCAGTATTACATTGGCTCTTGCTACTCCCCCTGTTGACAAATAATGATATCAAACTGAGTTGAAACAAACCCACCTGCCCAAGACTTCCATCATCCACAATTGTGTCAAACTCGTTGCTGAGAATTTCGGCAAGGTAGTCTTCCAATTCATATGGTTCTATGTCACCTGAAATAGTTCATACTACATGTATTCTGATTTTTTATTGCAAATGCAAGAAATATCTATGTAATGGGCTATCAAAACAAAATCAAATCAAAACACCAATGAAATCTGTTCCATTGTGGACGAGGGTTAGCTGCTGTTTCACTTAAGGCCACATATCTGTGTATTTAAAAAACATTTTCTTATCATAATGATACCAATATTAAGAGGAACAAATAAATAAGTCTACCACAATCATGCCAGCATGTGCATACATGAAGGACGAAGAAATTGTCTTGGGTAACCACTAGTCAATGCAATTCAAAGTATTTGAGTTTAAATGGTCATTTATTAATACACTATTTCCTATCCCATGTCATCAGACAACTTTGCAAAATGTATTTTATAAAAAAAAACTACACACTTAGATAAGCAGTTGCAGAGCCTATATATGTGAGTTAGTGATTTAAAATGCAAATATATTTTCTATCGTATATTCATGAAAATGTTCATAACGTATGGAGAATACAATGCAGAATTTCTTCTAAGCACAACTAAAAAGTTTACACACTACAATGTTTCGACAATTGTTGGTTGCATTCCTCAGGAACTGAATTCTAGAATGTCTTAGTTCTTATGATCGCCAGGTGATGTCGCAAACATGCTGTCAGTTGCTAAAACGTTTTAAACCACAACTTTTAGTTGTGGTTAAAATAAATTCTACATTATGTTTTCTGTTGTATCTACCAGCTTCTAGTGCAGACTGAAACTGTTTTTTGCAAGGATGAGAAATTCTGCACCTATACTCACCAACAATGTTAACCAAAATTCTTTCAATTTATTTTTATTACAAAAACAACAAATAATAATTTGTTTAATTAGCATAATACTTTCATCTTGGGGTATGCTATTCAAAGCAACTTAAACATATTTTATGTATCACTTTCCGACAGCCACTGCTCCGTGACATCCACCATCTTGGGTATCTGCTAGTCAATACAATTCAAAGTATTTTAGTTTAAATGGTCCCTTATTAATACACTATTTCATATCCCATATATCTGAACACACGTGTCAGAAAACTTTGCAAAATAGATTGTATTTAAAAAAAACTATGCACTAAGATAAGCAGTTGCAGTATATGTGAGTTAGTGATTTAAAATACAAATATATTTTCTATCGTATATTCATGAAAATTTTCATCAAGTAGGGAGAATACAATGCAGAATTTCTTTTAAACACAACTAAAAAGTTTACACACTACAATGTTTTGACAAATGTTGTTTGCATTCCTCAGGAACTGAATTCTAGAATGTCTTAGTTCTTATGATCGCCAGGTGATACCACAACCAGACTGTCAGTTGCCAAAACGTCGCTGTTAGTCAACTTTTTAGTCGTGGTTAAAATAAATTCTACATTATGTTTTCTGTCGTATCTACCAGCTTCTAGTGCAGACTGAAACTGTTTATGCAAGGATGAAGAATTCTGCACCAATACTTACCAACAAGGTTAACCAAAATTATTTCAATTTATAATTTTTTATGACAAAAAGAACAAATAATAATTTGTTTAATTAGCATAATACTTTCATCTTGGGGTATGATATTCAAAGTAGCTTAAACATATATTTTACTTACCATTTTCTGACAGCCACTGCTCCGTGACATCCACCATCCAGAGAGCTTTTGCTGTGCTGGATTGCCCACCAAACCCATTCTGCACAGCCAGCTAAAAATAACGCAAAAATGGCTTACATCGTTACGTGCAGGATTACCCAAGGCAAGGCTATACAACTTGCAAAACTTGGCAATGGCAAAAACAGAACTGTTCACGTCTTTGCCTTGGCTCTTGGCATAATTTATTTCACTTTAGGGTACTTTTCTAGAATCCTTGGCTCTTGGCATAATTTATTTCACTTTAGGGTACTTTTCTAGAATCCAGGCTCACCTCATTTTCGAAATTAAAATGATGCAATATGTACAGTATTCAAGTATAATTGTTAAATCCATGCATCCAATCCATCCATTGTGTAACATTTTGAGTGTAAAAAACAGGATTTCATCAACTTTTCCGATGCTCAAATGTGCAGCTGTTATGATGTTTTTGGTCTAGTATCGGATGTTTTGGCCCAACACCGGTTCGGCCCATGGGCCAAATGTTTTCGTAACTGGTGAACCAGAAACTATTTGCGATTTGTGTATTCTAATTAGTAAATGTTATATGCTAAATTATTATTTTTTCAAACAAATATAACCATTCTTCGTACTAATTAATTGTAATTAATCTTGAACTATGATGCATGACGAATTAACTTTTTTTTTAATAACTACAAACAAGCTTTAATATATTATTTATATATATATATATATATATATATATATATATACATGTATATATGTACATGTATATATGTATATGTATATATATATATATATATATATATACAAAATTATATATATATATACATACACATATATATATATATATATTTATATATTATATATGTCAGTACAGTATGAGCCTGTTATTCTAAAAAAAGTGCCCACTTTATTCAGTAGTGATGATTATATATGTTGTTATTCATTAGCCATATCCACGAGCGTTCGAGTGTATTCAATAATTACTACACGACTCGAACGCTCGCGGACATAGATCTATCGATATCGATGATGGCCATGCGCTGGTCTACGTAATTGGGCGATAATAAGATAAGTAAATAAAATAACATGTCAGCTATGCCATTAGTCAATTTTACGTCAGCAGATGAATGCCGTAGCATTTCATGCATACATAAAGTTATGCATTACATACTAAATTACCTGCAGCGCTGTCCAACTGTTAAATACACTGTTGACAGCTTTGTGGAACGTTGACTCCGTGGAGGCAGCCATATTCGTTTGGAGTCTCGGAGAATAATTTCCGCTGTAACAAAGGCCGGTGTGGTTAATTTTTATTTGTGCGTAAATGTATCGAAGAGTACCGTGTACTCGTGTAGCCATGATTCTAACACAAGAGGACATAACCTAACAATATACAATATAAAAGATGCAGATTAAACATAAGAAAATATTCACGTTTACACAGATGCACAGACGTACGGAACAGCCTCCCACAGTCTGTGGTGGAGATTCCATCTATCCACTCTTTTGAAGGAAAAATAGACAAGTTGTGGCGAAGCCATCCTATCAAGGTAGACTATACTGCCCCACCCCATCCTGGAAATTGTCAGACACATGCGCAAAATCATACTTGACAATAGCATTAAATGAAAGCCGGCACAATTTAAGGGGCATAAATGCCTAAATACAACCAAACAAGCACTGGATTATAACCCACAAGGAAAGATAAGACAAGGAAGGCAAAAAATCAACTGGAGACGTTCCACAGCTCTAGCCATGAAGAGAGTGAAGTGGAGAAACATGGTTGACGCCCTATGCTCCTGAAGGGGCAAGAGGATTAGGTAAGTAGTAAATGCCAAAATAGCCTGTAAGAACATGTGAGTGTTGCCGTCAATATCTTCATAAAAAATTAATTTTCTTTAAAGTTATGACTTGTCTCTTAATCTCCTAACTTTCTTGAATTGCTAAACCACATTCGTTTAGCCGATTTACTTAAAGTTCTAAGGACCTTCAGCGGTGGGAGCTATAGGCGTAGTTGATATCATTTGCATTCATTTCCGCTTATTAATGTTCAGAGGCAGAAGTGCGACGTCGGACACAAGCGAGAGCGAATGCTTGGAGAAAGAGGGAGTCATGTTGGATAGAACAATTTCGAAAAAGCTGAAAGGGAAAGTCCCGAGAACGTGTGTCACACAGGCACGCCTCTATGGTCTGGAGACAGTGGCGTTGACAGAACAACAAAAACAACAACAGAAACTGTATTCGCCGAATAACAAGAACAAAGAGGGTGGACAGAAGAAGGATGAACGACCTGAGGAAAGAGGTTGGGATGCAATGCAGCCTAACAGGAATATTGGTGAGAAGCAGGATGAGATTGACAGGCCACTTAGTAAGAATGGGTGCAAACAAACTAGCAAAGAGAACAGAGGTGGAAAAACATCAAGGAGCAGGAAAAGGGGAAGGCCACAGCTGAGATGGAGAGGGACATGAGAAGATCAAGGGAGGATGAAAGATGGAGAGAGGGGGGCGGCCGATAGAAAATTATGGAAAGAAAGAACTGAAAGAGTGGCTCGACAATACTTTACCTGACCATCACCCCTGTAGAGCAGGGAACAAGACGGTCCTTTTAAATATATCACCTTTAAATTGTTATAATATAGGCAGTTTCCCAATAATATGCAACAATTCTTTTATACATGTAGTTCTTGCTTCATACTCTCGTTTACAGCTGCAGCCCCCAGATAGATCCTGGGAGCGAAAAAGGAGCGTTTTCCCTAAGTCTCCCCTGCTACACAAGACTTTAGCACAACCTCCCTGCGGATACTGGGCACCTTGCGACCTCACGCTAATGTGCTGGATATCGGGGAGCAGGTTGGAGCCCTCGAGGTGCAGTGTGCAGGACCAACCTAACAGAAAATCCGGAGTGGAGTTCCGAAAGCGGTTTGATGCCAATCCTGCCATCATTCCTCCTGTAGCCGAGCTGATGCCAAACGTGGTGCATCGCATTCCTTTGGACTACCCCAGCGAAGCCGAGACGGGGATTCTGACGACTGGGCAACCCAGGATCACCATACCCATACACACTCCAGTGCCGCTGTTCCGCGGCAGCACGTACAACGTGGGAGGCAGCAGTTCTGAATTATAAGCCCAACTCAATTGGCGTAGAGAACGGGCGCTACGGATTGCCTGCGACGGTGGGAGGGGTCATCGTGTCCCAATGGTCAGCTACCGTCCGCCTCAAGCTGGGCAGCCCCGGCCAGTAAGGTGCTGACCCGCCAAGGTCCGCCTGCTTCAATGGGTGTTTGACAAGTGGATGGACAACATCACAAAAGGCAAATCAAAGAGTCCCGAAGAAAAGCGTGAACATAGCGTAGGCTTTGTCGTGAAAAATATGCTACTCACAATGATTGAAAACCCAGCAAATGGTTCAGAGCGCATCCTCACTATTCGACTCTCGGTACAAGAAGGACCAGTCAACCTCATGAGTATCTACGCTCCAACACTCTGCTCTACCCCGGAGTGCAAAGATCAGTTCTATGACGAGCTTGATGCTGCTATCAGCAGAATTCCAAAGACAGAATAACTCCACCTTTTGGGTGACTTGAATGGAAGAGTGGTGCTGATCATGAGGCATGGAGTACCTGTCTCGGACACCATGGCTTGGGGAACATTGAAGAAAATGGAGAGAGACTACTCTAGCTGTGCGACTTTCATGAACTGTCCATCACAAAAACTTTCTTTAAAAACAAACCATGTCACAAAGTGTCTTGAAGACATCCCAGGTCAGATCATTGGCATTAACCAGGCGTGATTCTCTTAACAACGTCCTCAATACACGCAGCTACTACAGCGCGGACTGTTATCACTCCCTGGTGTGTACGTATCAATGTTAGCCACACTGCCTACCCAGAGAAGAATCAAAAGTTTCTTGACTCCATCGGACAGGCACTCTCAAACAACCCCACGCACAGTGCAGAAGCAAAATGGAACACTCTTCTTGACGCCATGCACAACACTGCACTTAAAACATATGACAAAAAGGAACGGAAAATCACTGACTGGTACGAAGCAATCATTGCTGTCTTAGAACCTTTCACCGAAGCCAAGGGCTATGCTCTTGGTAACTTTAAAAGAGGCCCAACTGACGCTCTACTGCTGCACCTGCATGAACTTCTCTGCCTCTGCTGCAATGAGGGGTCAGTCTCTCAAGACATGCGCGATGCGAAAATAGTGACGTTGTACAAAAACAAAGGAGATCGCAGCGATTGCAATAATTACCGAATCTCAATGTGGCTTCAGAACTGGGAGATCCGCAATAGACATGGTATTCTCTGTCGACAAATGCAAGAGAAATGTCGTGAACAAATAAGACCACTGTATATCGCTTTCATTGATCTTACTAAGGCGTTTGACCTTATTAGCCGAAGTGGACTGTTCAAGTTGCTGGAGAAAAATGGCTGCCCTCCAAAGCTGCCCGGTGTGATTCCCTCCTTTCACGACAACATGAAGGGCACATTCAACTATGACGGGGCTACACCCGAACCCTTTGAGAAACCAACACTTTTTCGCATAGTCTTCTCCCTGATGCTGTCAAATGCCTTTGGTCCATCCACAGAGGGTGTCTACTTACACACCAGAACAGACGGAAAGTTGTTTAATGTCGCCCGCTTGAGAGCCAAGACAAAGGTGCGCCGAATCCTCATTAGAGAAATGCTTTTCGCTGATGATGCCGCGCTAGCAACTCACACCGAGGAAGTTATCCAGCAACTAATGGATAGACTCTCCCACGCCTGCAAAGAATTTCGACTAACCATCAGGATCAAAAAGACAAATATCATGGGAAAGAACATTGTAATGCCGCCATTAATCAACATCGACAGCGTAACGTTGGAGGTTGTTGATAGCTTCACGTACCCAAGCTCCACACTCACTAGTAATGTGTCACAATATGCTGAAATTAGCATACGAATAGCAAAAGCTGCAGCCATCATGTCCAAACTGAACAGGACAGTGTGGAGCAATAAAAGTCTGACAGAAAACACGAAACTGCACGTGTACCAGGCATGTGTTCTCAGCACACTGCTCTACAGTAGTGAGGTTCGGACAACGTATGAAAGAAAAGAGAAGAAACTGAACAGTTTTCACCTTCACTGCCTCAGACGTATCCTCGGCATCTACTGGCAGGGTCACGAACACAGAGGTCCTGGTGCGTGCTCACTCCTCCGGCATTACACGCTGTTAAGCCAGAGACGTCTGTGATGGCTCAGCCATGTTCAGCGGATGGCTGACGGTCGTACACCCAAAGTTCTCCTGTATGGCGAACTTTTCACTGGGACGCGGTCTAGAGGTCGTCCATATTTCCGCTACAAAGACACCTGCAAGCGTGACATGAAGATGGCAGACATAGACACGAACAGCTGGGAAACAGCCGCTGACGATCGAGGTCATTAGAGTTTGATTGTTCGGAATGGCATAAGAAAAGCAGAACATAAAGATCTACGCCATTGACTGAGAAGAGGGACCAGCGAAAGCAGGGTTCAGCAAAATCTGCATCATCTCATCCGACGACCTTCACGTGCAGCAAGTGCGGCAGAGCCTGCCATGTCAGAGTGTGGCTATTAAGCCACACCGGGCGATGTGCACAACAGAACTTACAACCACGACATCGCAAACCATCGTCTGCTTCTGTCTAATTTATGCAGAAATTGGTAAATATTGAAAGAAAGACAGAAGGTTCCATATATATATATATATATATATATATATATATATATATATATATATATATTGACCGTATAACTATTTACCTTATACTAATGTTACATATCTCCTAATCAACACACGAATTTTATTACCATTTGAAGCCGCGATCCCTCATTGCTCAGAAACGTTTGTTCCAGCATGTATTACTTTCACTCGTCAGTCCATTTCTTTGATGGTTTATCTTGAAAAAAAACTTCACTTCCGGAATTTTCGTGCAGCAGCGACGTGAAATTGGTGTAGAGAATTTGCAGAAAAAGTGGAATATTGAATAGAATAAATATTGCTATTGCATATATATATTATACATAAACTTATTGTTGACATATATTAGAAAAAAGTTTTTGTTAATTATTAGTCAGAGGCAGGATTTTAAAGTAAGTTAGTTCCGATCTCCGACAGGGAAGTCAGTGAGCGTTAATAGGGCTGTTTACCATTGGAAAATTGAGATAGCATAGTGAGTAGTCAGAAATAGAGGAATATTGGTTAGAATAAGTATTACTATTACACGTATACTATATACACAAACGTCTTATAGACATATAATAAAAAAAGAAAATGTTTTTATTAAAAGAGGCAATATTTTTCCCGGACCAAATTCAACGAGCGATAAGGGGGAGTTTGTTTACGGGTCGTGAATTAAACTGGTGTACTAAACCATCGTATACATTATTAAATATATATATTAGATAAATTGGTACATTTACATAAATGACAACGATTTTGGTAAAAAGGAATTAACAGCAGGATTTTAGCGCAAGTTGGTTTACACAGAGTTCGTTGTTTTAGCATCTCATTGACATGCTGGTCGAGTTTTGTCAAAATCACATATTTCTAACTCTTTTAAATCGGCTGAACGTGCCATACCCGTCAATATTTACCAATTTCTGTATAAATTACTACGCACACGTGCCTTGTGGCAAAACAAATTACAAAAATCCTTCCGCCCATTTAAATCATCTAAACATCCACGGATACACTGCTAACATGTTCTACCAGCAAACATGCCAATGTGTCTGCTGAAATGCAGTTATGTCAGATGATATGATTTTTTTTAAATTACACATATCTGAAATGACTGTTCCCTACATTCGCCTGTAACACACTAGGAAATCTAACTGAGGCATGATCCCTGTAGAACTACACGAAGAAAAGACTGGTCAAGGAGTGGTCAAGGAGTCCTGTTATAAGGGTCAGAGGTCATCCGGCGTAAGGGGCGGCGGCGGCGGCGGCGCGGCGGCGGCGGCGGCGGCGGCGGCGGCGGCGGCGGCGGCGGCGGCGGCGGCGGCGGCGGCGGCGGCGGCGGCGGCGGCGGCGGCGGCGGCGGCGGCGGCGGCGGCGGCGGCGGCGGCGGCGGCGGCGGCGGCGGCGGCGGCGGCGGCGGCGGCGGCGGCGGCGGCGGCGGCGGCGGCGGCGGCGGCGGCGGCGGCGCGGCGCGGCGGCGGCGCGCGGCGCGGCGGCGGCGCGGCGGCGGCGGCGGCGGCGGCGGCGGCGGCGGCGGCGGCGGCGGCGGCGGCGGCGGCGGCGGCGGCGGCGGCGGCGGCGGCGGCGGCGGCGGCGGCGGCGGCGGCGGAGGCGGCGGCGGCGGCGGCGGCGGAGGCGGCGGCGGCGGCGGAGGCGGCGGCGGCGGCGGCGGCGTTCTTTAACAGGGATCAAAGGGCCTGACGTTCTTTAACAGGGATCAAAGGGCCTGACGTGGAAACGAGAAAGGGACAAAACACGATATTGCATGAATGCACACGCATTTTATTGCCAGAACTTTCCATGATTTGTTGCTGCCATTAAAACTATTTTAAAACGCTATGGACTGGTGGTTGACGTACAGATAGCGAGTGAGAGGAGGCGGTTTTTTAACAGTAGACGTACTTTTATGACTAGGACACGCGTTCATACCATACCGCGTATCGGATTGACCCAGCGACCTGCAGCAAGCAAGCGGTGAAGCGTTTACCAGTACTTATGTGTTACAGTAGCTCACAAGACGTATATGTAAGCGCTGTATTCATCATGTTTTTATTTGTATAAGACAAACTGGCTTTTAGGAGTCAACCGTTCTACGCGGACATGTCGAGACACGTTCGAGTAGAGAGAGCGTCGGTAGGCAGCCCTGTTTGGGGTTAGGATTCATAGTCATTGCACCATCAGCAGACAGCCAGAATACAAAGTCAATGCACACCAATACACATCTATAATACAAAGTCTCTGTACCCCGGGACATAGCTAGAATGCATAGTCCCTACACCTTCGTTACACATCTAGAATACATAGTCACTACAGCTTCAGTATACAGTTAGAATGCATAGTAACTACACTCCCAGTACATATGTAGAATATAGCCACTGCACCCCCAGTACCCAGCTAGACTACATGGTCGATTAGACAATTAGAATACGTAGTCACTGTACCAACAGGTCACATATAGAACACATAGTTACAGCACTTCCATTACACATGCATAATATACAATCACTGCACCCCAGTGCACAGCTAGAATACATGGTCATTACCCACTCAATAAACAACTAGAATACATAGTCACTCTATCCACAGCACTCAGTTAGAATACATATTCACTCTACCCAAAGTACACTGCTAGAATACATAGTGACTGAACTCCCTCTTAACTGTATATTTCACTGTACCCTTAAATGTACCCCTAAATGCAATTCTCACCACACCCTTAACTGTAGTCATACCTGTGATTCTCACCATACATATCACTGTGACATTAACTGTAATTCTCACCATACACCTAACTGTACCCGTCATCTAGCAGTGGTCACCTAGTAGGGGTCAAAGTTCATTGTAATGGGTGGTCATCTAGTCAGAGGGCTCAAAAAATGTGTACTGAGGATGCAATGACTATGAATCCTAACCGTGTACTAGAGGTGTAGCGACTATTTGTTCTAACTCTGTACTGGGGGTACAGCGACTGTATTCTAACAGTGATTATTTTGTATTCTAGTTGTGTACTGATGGTGTAATCATTATGTATTATAACTGTGCAATGGGGTGAAATGACTATGTAATCTAGCTGTGTACTGAGAAATACAGCTAAAAGTTGCAGTTGTAGGTATGATGAGAATTAGAGCTGGGGGTACATTAGGGGCGTGGTGAGACTTACAGTTTAAGGAACTGTAAGAGGTATTGTGATAATTACAGTGAAGGGAATGTTGATAATTACTTCTAAGGGTATGGTGAGAATTAATTGTAAGTGTATATTTAGGTTTATGGTAATAACTACATTTAAGGGTAAAGTAACACACTCGTATTTATACCCGATCTGTGCATCAGTCACGTTGTTGCCCCCATCACTAATCGGCCTGCCTACCGACGCTGTCTCCAATCGAATGTGTCTCGACATGTCCGCGCAGAATGGTTCACTACTAACCGCCAGTTTTTGTTAATAGTGCCGTCATCGCCTTATCATTTAAAATTAGTAATATTGTCAGTAATTTACAAGTGAAACTTTCACAATTAGCAATATTGTCAGCATTTTCATTTTATTGTAATATATATTCACTTACCTTTTAGATTTAGCGTCATTGATATGTTGATTTGTAATGTTATATTAATAGACACGATGAATGTACCGTTTCCATATGCACCTTGTGACCTACTTTAACACATAACGGACTGATAAAAACGTCACCGCTTGCTTGCTGCAGGTCGCTGGGTCAATCCGATAAGCGGTCTGGTGTGAACGCGTGGCTTAGTCATAATAAGTACGTCCACTGTTAATACACCGCCTCCATTCACTCGCTGTCTGTACGTCGACCATCAGTCCATATCGTTTCAAAATAGTTTTAATGGCAGTAAAAAATAATGGAAAGTTCTGGCAATAAAATACGTGTGTAGTAATATTCTATTGGTGTATTTATAGATCTCAAGAAAGCATTCCACACAGTTGATCATGATATATTGGCAAACAAATGCCATTTCTATGGTGTTCGTAGTAGCACATAAGGGTTATTTAGAAAATATATCACAGTTTGTTTAGTATAAAAATTATGATTCTGAGGTACATAGGGTGTGTTGTGGTGTACAAAAGTCCCATCTTAGGACCGAAATGATTTATAATGTCATTTTCAATGCTTCAAAACTGTTTAAGTTTATTTTATTTGCAGATGACACGTACGTGTTCTATTGTAATAATGACATCAGTGAACTTATCCGGTAGACAAATGCCAAGCTGAATAAACTCAATGTGTGGTTTTCAGTGATTTTCATTAAACATACCAAAAACAAATTATGTGATTTTTGGAAATCGCGCATTGAAAACGTCTCTCTCTCTCCATAAAAAATAAACAAGGTCACAATAGTGCTGAAGCAACTAATGTTTTAGGTGTATTGATTGTTGACAAATCAACATGGAAACATCACATTTCTTTCTTGAAATCTAAACTTTCAAAGTGTTGTGCGGTTACGTACAAACTAGTTTCTTAATTGACAGACGTAGAATGCGTATTTTATAGTATTCTCTTTTTTCGCCATACGTCATGCATTGTGCTGAAATATGTGGAAATACGTACGCAGCAAACTTAAAATGCTAAATCTTGTTACTGAAAAAGGTTGTAAGATTAATATGTGGTGCTCAGAGGTTGGACCAGACATCTATCCTATTTTACGATCTCCGCATTCTACAATTGTCAGATATGGTGAAACTAAAAACTACTGACATTATGTACAAGGCATTTAACAATTCATTGCCAAACAACACACAGAAGCTTTTCGTTTTGTATGACCCTATCTATATGACCCGACAAAATTGTGTATTTAAACAAAAGCATGCACACACTAATCTAAAGACAATGTGTATATCAATTAACGGTGTAAAGTTATGGAATTCCCTTGACAGCTCATAAGTTCATTGCAAGAGTGTTCATCTTTAAAAAAAAGAACTATATCGTTCAAGTATTGCATATCTACGTAACCAATGAGTAACCCGATTATGGTGAAAAAATTAATTGTATTGCACTTTAATTTTTCATGTGTTATTCTCATTAAAAAACACTTACACTTGTGTAATTGTATTATTTAGTGTCGCTTATAAGTGATAGGACAAGCAACATAAGCATTACGCGTCTTCTTTTTTTGTATTATTGATGCTTAACATTCAACCTCCCTTGCCCCACCGGTAACCGCTCACCTCCCATAATTTTCGAGAGTCTGCCTCCCACCAATCCCATCTCCCACCTCCCTATTTTTTTGGAGTTGACTAGCAACGTCACAAAACCAGCAGTACCTTTTTCCCGGTAGTTTAGTGGTGGCAACGGAAAACTGGGACCAGGTAACGCCGTTAGCCATTACTCGCTTAATTATGTAGCTTTTATTATCATCAGCAATCTTGTATAGATACAACTAGAACATTGTATGCATCTTCTTGAATAATAATAATAATAATAATTAATACGCCATTAAAAGGACAGTGATACATCTTGTTCTATTCATTACCCAACATTCGGCATCTTACCCCACACTTGAGGCAACATGACGTTAACACTGGGGCAAGTTGACAGTACAAAACCGGTAGCCTGAATCAGTTTAATTAATCTTAATCGTGTAATTCTGAATGATGTACAGCATTATTAACAACCCTCTGCGTCTCCGTTCGACGAACATGCGGCACTGGGTCTTCAAACTTTCACATTATATGCCGGGGCACACTACTTGAACGTTCGGTGTTTGAGGGCAAGTTTTCCTTATAGGTAGACACTCTGTTTGTACTCTTTATTTTACAATGTATGAAACTGAAAAAAAACAATTGTTGGCATATCCAGCTGGAAATCTTGCTTGTCAACTTGCCCCTGCATGTCATTTGTCAGACTGTGAAATTGCACTCAGCAATGCGGAAATGGAATATGCTGCAAACATGCATTTATTGTAGTTTATGCACATGTCCGTCCTCACAGGAGTTTCAAACGAACCCCCTTTTAAAGGAATTTTGTTAACTGTAGCTCATTTTCAAAACCCTAAGGACGCCTGATATGTGTACACTTGAATGGTCGACATGCCGGGCGTTTCGCAATATACACGTATACTACCAGGTCTTGCTTCAATCAAAATATACGCAATAGCTGGGAAATGTTATTTCATAATTTTAATTGCTAATGTCAGATGTCAGACCTTTGCTAATGTCAGATGTCAGACCTTTGCAGGGAGACCGTGACATTGAACAATGAAATATATGCGTGAGAGTTGACACATTTGCAAACACCCCACTATTCACGGAAAATTCAATGCATGGAAATTCAAATCATCCTTTTCATTCTCGCTCTACACAGCTACTTCAAAATTCGCGATAATAAACTATATGCTCTTTATCAGAAGGAAGGAAGTGAATAATGCACAGTTGTAATACATAATTATGGTCTTTACCATTATGCAGCAACATCCAAAGTTTTTATCACAAAAGATGTCCAGTAATGCTTAAACATGTTGCTGCATAATTGTCGGTTGTTTTAACCTTTTTAATATAGTTGGTTGTGAGATTATCATCACGATAAGAAAAACTGATGAACAAACATTATACAAATTAGTATTTGATGATAACACGATCAATGTGTATTGAACTGTGTGTCTGCAAATCGTCTTTCGACACATATCACCAGGTTTCTAGCCGGCTAATTGTTTAGCATTTCTTCCAAACATTGCGGCTTATATTAGGACCTTTCCGCCAGTTCGTCCCTCAGTATTCGTCTAAGGATCTTGCCACTTGCGGATTTCGGAATTTCTTTGCGGAATTCGATGCCTCCCCGCAGTTGTTTGTAGGGCGCTACTTGTTCTGACGGGAAAAGTAAAACAATAAAGGGTGCCATTATCTACGTGTTATTTCTCTGAATAGGGGAAAGTAGGGTTAGTTGAGCTTGTTTAATTATGTTTGATATGTAGGCCACAATCATATTTCTAAGTCAACATTGTTTTTACTAGCATGAACTATAATTATTAGTAGATCATTTTAGACCAACATAATAAACTAACTTCGTGTAGGGTAGGTTGAGCGTTACTTGAGTGACAATGGTAGACTCTTCATTTGTATAATTTACGTAGGCCTTCTACTAAAACTTCACAACAATTCAGTCAACACATATGCACAATGGGTACAACACGTCACTGCCAAGTCAGCACGTTTAATTAATAAGTCAAGGAACTTAATTAATATAGACTTCTAAGCCCAATGTAACTAATGTAACCAATGCAAATAATGTAATCTATCTAATGTTACATTTTGCTCGGATGCGATGCTGTATTTTGGAGTAAAACAACATTTGTCTCTGTTCTATAACCACCGCACAACTATCTCCTTGAGATGCGCCCCTGGTGGCTCAACCAGCCCTGTTTTTACAATTAAGCTGTTCTAATTAACTTCTTATTAATGCGCGAAGAGTTGTAAAATAATTTGCTACACTGTGCATTGCTAAACCATTTGTAAGCGCACAGACAAAACGTCTAGTCACATCTATGAATTGTTTATACAACAGCAGACAGTAATCACAATCACAAAAAGTTATGAAAGGCACAGAAAACATACTTTTCATTCAGAGTTTCTGACCGTTGTGACAAATGGAACCAATCAGTCATGTTCCAATAACATGGTCAATCATTGGATGGTTCCAAGAAAATATTTGTCGCTGCTGTAGTTTCCATGGAAACATGGGTGGCTAAACTAACCCAGTGGCGCAACTAACACTGCCTTTCCTACGTCTTCCAGCACCATTTTCTCATCCCAATGAAAAGTAAAAACAACTGGTCACGTGACAAAACATATGACGCCAGACAGTTAGTTACTGGTCACGTGACAAAACGTATGACGTCAGATGGTTACCTGCGATGAATTTCAGCAGTTCCTCTTCGCTGACGTGAAGGTTCGGCTTGAGCACGACGTAGCCTCTCGGCACTTCCCCGGCTCTCTCGTCCCGTTGACCGATGACAGCTGAGTCTGCGACGGCCGGGTGTGTCACCAACAGAGCCTCCAACTCGGCCGGTGCCACCTGGTGATCACAAAGCACGTTAGTGGGTCTGAATGCGTGTGTGCTTGCGTGCGTGCGTGCGTGCGTGCGTGCGTGTGTGTGTGTGTGTGTGTTCTGGTGTTTGTGTGCGTGCATGCAAGCGTGCGTGCGTGCGTGCGTGTCTGCGAGCGTGCATGCATGCGGTGTGTTGATGGCTGTATGTGTGTGCGTTAGTGCGTGCGGTATGTAGCGGCGTGCGTGCGTTCGTGCGTGCGTTCGTTCGTGCATGTGTGCGTATCATAATATATAATGCTACAATTAATGGACGTCGATACCTGGAACCCTTTAAACTTGATTAATTCCTTGATGCGGTCAGTGAGAACCATGTGCCCGTCGTGATCAGCAAGGCCGACGTCACCTAACAAAAGTAATCATAGATATGTCGAACAGTTAACGCTTTTAAAAGCTGCATATAAACACATGAGTGAATATCCGAAATAACGCATAAATACACAAACGAATTAACGCGCGGGTAGTGTGGTTTATATTTGTTTCTCACTCAAAAAAGATAGTAGAACAAGAGTACATGAGGTAACATTAGTAAAGGATCAGTGTAGATTGGATATCAGGAAGTACTCGTTCTCACAGAGGACAATAAATGAATGGAACAAATTATCTACAGATTATGTAACAGCACGTAGCGTGAATATGTTTACTAACAAGGTTGACACATATCTCAGGAGGGCGTGATACACATAAATACAAAATGTTGGTCCGTGTCCACTTGCCATTTGGGCCTTTGCTTTGGATGGAAATCTTTTTATATCATGTTTATTAACGCGATTGTCAAAAAGAGGAAAAATAAGATTATATAATTTGCAATTGTATATTATTTGCGAAAGTATATATCCTGCCACTGTGCATATTGAAAAAGAAATTAAATTCTGATGTACGATATTCGCGAAACAACTGCAAAGACAAAGGCAATAGATGTATAACGTTACAAATGCGCCATGGACAATAATGAAACCGACCGAGAAACGACAACATGGTGAAAACAGCACAGACGGTGGTGAAAACAGCACATACGGTGGTGACAACAGCACAGACGGTGGGGAAAACAGCACAAACGGTGGTGAAAATAGCACTGACGGTTGTGAAAACAACACAGACGGTGGTGAAAACAACACAGACGGTGGTGACGACGGCGACAAAATAATGTGTCGAAAAACGAAACACGAAACCAATGACAAATTTGCAAGCGCTAATTAAAATAGTTTATATGTCAGACGCAGTTATTCCGGTGATGGACGTAGTCATGATCTTCGTGATACTTCTTCTTCAGGTGTCATGTCTGGTGACGTTGGCTGTCACGTCATTATATTGCATCTACCCCTTTGTCCTTGATTGTTATCAGCAGAAATTGTGATCTGTTTTACAGAGACCACAATTCCTGCTCTGTTCATTTTCAAATAAGTTTTAGTTGTCAGGATATTATTGGCTTGCCAGTGGCACTGTTATCAGATGCCTTTTCGACATTATCTATCTATCTATCGCACGTTTCCTTCTTGTTGTAACGTTTAATTTGTGTGTAGATAGATCAAGGTAGAAAGACGGGGAAGCGAAGGAGCAGACAAAGAGACGCAGAGCCAGACAGAAGAAAGCCATTACCTGTAAATAGCCACCCATCCTTTACTGTCTTGCGAGTTGCCTCCTCATTATTCAAGTAGCCTTTCATTATTTGTGGACCGCGGATACAAACTTCGCCTTCTAATCCTCGTCCAAGGTTCTCCCCAGTGGAAATGTCGACTACCTTCAAGAATTTGGAAATTCGAACGTTGTCTAGCCGCTGTGATGTTACATTACATGGATAATTAAAACTACAATACATTGTACGTGTCGTTACTTTAAATAGTGTAATTTTACCATATAAAGTATATTTGTACCTCCTAGACCAGATTACAAGTGGCAGACACGTGACATTGTGATTATTCTTTGTAACATGCGAGATTATATAGTAGCGTGAAGAGTTTTTCTGTTTTAATGTCTCACACCCTTAAGCACTAACACCTAAACACGTAGTTTTCCAAATCAGAAATTACCTTGTTTATCACACAACACATATAGTGTTTACTTCTAAATTCAGAACATAATTGTGATGGGTTTAAAGTTGTCATGCATCAGATGAATAATTTTTCTGTTAATTTCTGTGTTCCCTACGTATGACTGCAACTGGCATGAAATGGACGGCATGACCAGTTTACCTTATAATCAGTGTTGGGGACGACGAAGCCGCACGTCTCGTATCTGTAGTTCTCGCGAGGATTTACATGAGTGATAGGACTCGATTCGGTGAGGCCATAGGCTGAAACAGGTTCGGTAAATCGTTAGCTTGATTGAAATAAGTGAACGTGATCTGTCCTATTGCCCGGAAAAGGGAGGAAGGGGGCGAGGAAGAGAGATGGGGAGGAGGGAGGGAGGGAATGAGGGAGGGATGGAGAGAGGGAGAGGGGAAATGAAGAGAGGGAGATAGAGGGTGATATGGAGGGAGAGAGGGATGGAGATAGGGGAGAGGGAGAGAGTGGAGGAGGAAGAAGGGAGAGAAGGAGGGAGAAAGAGAGAGGAGAGAGAGGGATAGGAATATATATATATATATATATATATATATATATATAATATATATATATATATATATATATATATATATATATATATATATATATATATATATATATATATATATATACACATACAGGAGGGAGGAGGGAGAGAGGGAGGGGAAGAGATAGAGAGATAGGGAAAGAGAGAGATAGGGAGAGATGGGGGAGTGGGAGAGGAAGAGAGAGGGGAAGGGAGAAAGAGAGAGGGAGCGAGAGATATTTTGTTATTATCATTATTCTTTGTTTCGTTATTAATAACACCGTTATCATTATTGGGAAATAAATCTACCTTGTCTTATGCGGGGTATACCGAGTCGGTCACGCACTTCTCGTGATGTTTCTAGGCCACAAGAGGCCGCAGCCGTGACGAAAGTGTGCACTGATGAGAAATCGTCTTTGTCGACCATCCCATGTTTGGCGAGGAAAAGCATGATGGGAGGAACGATGTGGAGGAAGGTCGGCTACAGATGGAAAACATAATTCGATTCCAACTTACATTCCAACTCTCTGTAGAGCGTAATAACTGACTAGTCTTGATGATATATCATATTTTACTCGGTCTTTTCCAGAATACTATGTCAAGGCCAAGCCGACCCTCTGTTCTGGTTTTGAGAGTGGTTAGCGCCAGGGTATCGTTCTCTACGGTTGTTTTGCGTCCTCGTTTTACGTCATGTGACCGAAATTCACGTAGTCACCAATGATTCCCAATACCCAATGTTGAGACCCAGACTTTTACACTTTACATACATGTCTTCTGTCTGTTGTTCAGCTTCAGGAAATAACTATATTCGGTTCTTCGTAATTGTCCCAAATGTATTTGAGCCTCAAACGGACACCACCGTTACTATCCCAGAGACGTTATATCACCAGATTTAGTTCATAATGCTCAATACAACTGTAGGAATATTAACACCAGAGTAATATTTTTTTAAACTAAACATTCGCCAACAACTGTTCACCTTGTAGTTCTTGATGAGTTCGAGAAATAATTCCGGAGAGAACTTCGGCATTGATACTAAAGACGTTCCAGCCTTTAGACCTGCCAGAGCGACTACGACCTGGCCGTAAATGTGAAACCACGGCAAGACTCCCAGCATCACGTCTTCGCCCGATACGTAATCCAGCACGTCTCCAGTTCTGAAGAGAATGATTATAAGATAACAATAGTAAATACACTGACTGGTGCAACCACTGTCAATATCAAACATTGTGCTACAATAATAGCTACAACTATTGCTAATGCCGCTAGCAATAATAACAACATTTAATGTACACATTAGTATAAACCTGACGAAATACATTTCGTTCTCAAAGAAGAGCACATCTTATAGTATGGCTATGAAGAGGCTAACGTACAGAAAAACGAAAAACGAAAAGAAACCAAGATAGGTAACAACTATGGAGGAGTTTATTAGCTCATTATCAGTTCCAGATGCTAAATTTCTGTAGGCTATATCGGACTATTTAGGGCAGTTAAATGTAACTCCAGAAATGGTAGCGAAGAAAATAAAGGCAATGAAGGATAACAAATCAACTGGAGTGGATGGAGTTCCTCTAAAACTATTAATGGAAACAGTAGAATAAGCTAGTATACCACTTGTAAGAGTGTTCAACATTGTCATTAAAAGAGGGAGTAGTTCCTTTCGAATGGAAAGAAGCAAACATCATACCATCATTTAAAAATGGTTCGAAAATTAAGTCAGAGATTTACAGACCAGTAAGTTTAACGTCAGTGATTAGTAAATTATTAGAAAGGTTAATTAAAGACAATATGGTGGACTTTCTTGTTAGGCATAAATTATTAAATCCTTCTCAACATAAATTCCTAAAAGCGAGGTCATGCTTAACAAATATGCTATGTTTTTTGGAAGAAATCTCTACTGGATAGACGAGGATCACCAGTAGATATTTTCTACTGAAATTTTCAGAAAGCTTTTGACAAAGTGCCACATCAAAGATTACTTCTTAAATTAAAAGACTATGAGTTTTGAGTGGATTACCACAAGGATCAGTATTATGACCTTTATTATTCTTTTATATATATATATATATATATATATATATATATATATATAACACTATATACCGCATTACCTGTACAGTGCCTAAAAATACCACATTACCTGTACATTTGTAATGACGAAAATTACATGAATTTTCACGGTCGAATATGCATAAATTATGGCCAGTATGATTTCAGTTAACCTTTTTTATAAATATAGGTGATTGTTTTTATTTCAATTGCATATTTATAAGTATACTAATTTAATGTACAGGTAATGTTGTTTTCATTAAAAACCATATTACCTGTACAGTTGATATATGTACAGGCAATCTAGTGATTTCACGTATATAAAATTACAACCAATGAGCGTCCACTGGCTGACCTTTTATGACCTGCGACACAGTTTTTTCATGAAAATAAATGGCGCTTGTGTTTTCTGTAGAGTGTAGCGCGAAATTGTACTTACTTTACACTTTATCCCTTGTCATAATCGACAATGCGACATTATACCCCGGCATCAGACTGCCATACTAGTTACGCAACTCTAATGCTTACTGAGTATAATGTGTAAGGTAAGCAGCAGTTGAATACGACTGCGTTGCCGACAGTGCTAGTTCTAAGACTAAGTCTAACGCTATGAAGGCTGAAGTGGAGCATTTACAGTCACAGTCACTCAGTAGCCAGTACGCAGGCAGTACTCATACCTACTATATACTCGTAGTCTGTGACTAAGGTACATGCAGTCTGCAGCCTAGTTGGGCATAGGTTTGGGTTAGAGTTCCAGTCAGTTATCCATGGTGGCTGAGTGCACACCAGCACAGCCACAGTCATATACATAGACAATATAATTCACGATCAACACATCTCTTGGCGCTTCACATTACATTAGAACGAACTCATCATGATTCATGTTCGACAATTTTATTCTTAAACCAATGTTATACTTGGAAAATTGGCAATGGCGCATATACAGATACTATAGGCTACTGATACATAGCTCACACTGCTTTACAGGCAAATTGTCCATCAAAATCCACAGTAACTATAATGGAGCATCCGAACACGCACTACTTGACTCTAATTCTGATTTTGCATAATTTCTACTGGTCTTGGCATTGTTTGAGTAATGTGCAAACAAACCTGATCTGTCCTGTAGCATAACAGTGTGAATAACTGAATATAATAAAAAAGTAACACTATTGACTAATTATATGATCTATTAATAAATTGTCATCAACATTTAAAACGTCTACTGCAATTTGTTTAAAAGCAGGCCTTTTCTACAAAAATGTGGTTAATGAATGGTTTAATTAATATTAACAGTCATTAATTAATATTAACATTGATATATTATAATATTATACGTGGACTGTAGAAGGCCTATATTTGTTATCTAAAAACATGGAACATCAGCACACATTAAAAAATAAAACAGTTGTATTAAAAATAAAAACTAATACACGTGCAGACATCTCATTTATTCGAACAACTTTGCACAGAAATTAATGTAAAAAAGCAAAACAGTACGTGTAGTTATAGGTACATTTAATACACGTATATGCTTTACCATGCAAAGTTATAGAACGGAGATGTAATGGCTACTGCAGTATGCATATGAAACGGTCTAATGCAGCGATAAAATAACGAAATCTTTACATCAATATCATAGGCAAACGGGATCGACTCAGTTTGGGGAGGAGGGCCGCTTTGCCTGAATATTCATGCTTCCTTTTCATGTATATTGAGATTGAGCCGGGGAGTGCTCACATCAGTTTTTGTCTGTAATATATTTATTATTAAATTTTCTGTTTGTTTCACCGTTATCTGTCGGTTTTCCGTCAGTGCTAGACCGTTGTTTTGTTTAATTTAACAATTAATTTGTTTTTGGTGGTGAAATCCTTGTTACTAAAGTTTTGTTTTGGGGTGCCCGCCTACGCCTATGATCATTATCTTTGAACTTTATTTGTAGATCTGGACCACAAAGGTGTGACTGACATGTATAAAATGGATAGTTCCAAAATGTATAGTTCCAAAATGCAAACTATCAACACAAAAATTATGTAACTTACATATTACATAATATATAACTACCAGACTAAATAATGAAATTCTTAATTACATGTCATCACACAGAGATGGTAACTAACGAGATCTACTGCACAAATGCATTTTTAACATCAGCATGGAAACGATGACAGTAGTGTACCACATAGAATCATAGTAACATGCTTACTGTAGATCACTTCATTTAGGAACCATCATATGCTGAATCAACTTAATGCAGCTAAAATGATTTTAAAAATTTTGCTAAATGATACATTTTCCTTGCTTTATCTGTTGACATGTAACTTAACATGACTGTTGCCATTTAAATAGTTATCTGGTATGAATCTGCAAAGAAGGGATTATCAAACATGTAGTGAAGTTCGTCTCGCTACAATCCATATTACATTTTGTGCACTTTAATTTATACCAATGGACAAATAGCAAACTGTAACTCATCTAGTTTGCGAGACATTTCAATGCAGACAGATGGACATGGCTATTCCTCCATTCACTGGCTTGACTATGTCATGTTCACAAAACATTGCCTCTGACACAATAAACTCTGACACACATATATATTTGATTTTTTTCAATTCAATATCTTTATTGCAGACTCAACTGTGCAGCATATACATATGTACATATAAAAGAAAAACATTGCACAATGGGGCCATGTAGACTCAATCAAAACTATTATGTATATACATCTTTATCCAATGTCGCCATATTCTCGAAAGCCACTTTAAACCACTGTTCACTATTGCAATCACCAGCTTATTATAAGGGGCATCAAGTATCAGCATGAATGTATACACAATATTTCGAATCACATTACCATCTTATACACATAGTCTGATTTGAATACCAATATATAAGCAGTCTAACAATGTATCTAGGCACACCCCTGTCAATCAACTTCTTAAATAATATAGTGTTTCACTCTATCAAAAGCCTTAGAGGCATCTAGAAAACACATAAACATTTACCCATTTAGACTGATGTGCCTGTCAATAACTTCCATTAAGTCATAAATACACATCTGTCCCATGTTTTTTTCAGCCACAATGATTGGACATAGATAGCATAACCGACATTCAATCCAACAATATATTTTTTACATAATACTTGCTAATGCAATAGGTCAATAATTTTTTACTGTAAATCTTGCCACATTTATCTTTGATAATTGGAACAAGCACAATAGATAACAAAGAATTAGGTAAGAATCCATGCACAAAAAGCCAGTTATGCACATTGCAAGTAAAGCCACAATGAACTTATCACAATGTTTAAGGCATTCAGCATATATGCCATCCATACCACGCCTTATTTATATCCAGATGTTTAATAGCATTTTCAACTTCACTTACTTCCACAACTATATCATTTGTACAGCTGACATCATATTTCATTTGTTGAAGATCTATATCACTAATTCAATTACATAACTGTTTAAAGTGAGATCTCCATAACTCAGTAATTTCTCTTTCCCTGAAATACCCTCAACATTGTTAGGTAGAGGTTTGTTATAATTGTTAATTTGTCGTATCCCTTTCCAGAAGTCTTCTGGCTTACTCTGTGACAACTTCTTTGCTAATGAATCCTTCCTGAGTTAACTCTCATGATTTTTAATAAAACATCTCATATTAAAACCTTGTCCTAGATGATTGATGATGATGAGTTAAAAACAGGACAATTTTTAGGTTTATGAACATCAACCCACATTACAAAACATTCTCTAGAAGCAGTGTGGAGATCTGTGGCATGGCATATTAAAACCTTGTCCTAGATGATTGATGATGATGAGTTAAAAACAGGACAATTTTTAGGTTTATGAACATCAACCCACATTACAAAACATTCTCTAGAAGCAGTGTGGAGATCTGTGGCATGGCATATTAAAACCTTGTCCTAGATGATTGATGATGATGAGTTAAAAACAGGACAATTTTTAGGTTTATGAACATCAACCCACATTACAAAACATTCTCTAGAAGCAGTGTGGAGATCTGTGGCATGGCATATTAAAACCTTGTCCTAGATGATTGATGATGATGAGTTAAAAAACAGGACAATTTTTAGGTTTATGAACATCAACCCACATTACAAAACATTCTCTAGAAGCAGTGTGGAGATCTGTGGCATGGCCATTCCAGCCAGGTCTACATTTATATGGTCTCGCCTATCACCCTGCTGACTCACCAGTTCATCACTAGCATTTGACATGAGTTCTATTAAATCATCATGAAGAACATTTATCGCAGATATATGTGCATCGTCTGTAGTTTACATTATTATAAATAATAGCATCATGTGGTAAATTTATATTTTCTGTGTTATTTTTGTTGCCTTGGCATAACCATTAATACAGTTGTCACTAAATTGGCCCCAGCTGATTTTTTTACATTCATGGATTGGGGAACCCCCAACCTCGCGCACTAGCTCCAGGGAAACTTAAATGCGCATAAGAATGTGCTATGATGTACACGAATTGTACAAAACATATTTTGTATCACATCATGACCGTCACTGGTTGACACACAATGATCCAACCATGAGGTTGAATCCCATCTCTCACTCAAATAAGTAAAGGTATTGGCAGGCAATAACAGCTCACTAGACAACCAGTTATTCTCATCACAAAACTGATTCAATGTCACTTATAGCCGAGTTCCAGTCCCCCACTATAGAAATGTCACTTATATCTGAGTTCCAGTCCCCCACTATAGAAATGCATGTAGTGTTCAGGTCCTCTATTATTGCTTTTAAAGTATCAATATGTTCTAAAAAGAGGTCTTCATGATCATGAGATTCATAGGGCATTTATACACATAGTATAACATATTTCTGGTTATTATAGTTAATTTCTATTCCAGTTAGCCAGTCAATATCCAGATTTAAACATGCAGCATGCATATCAAGGCAAGTGCGCCACAGTATGGCCACTCCTCCTGGGTTATGGCCCTTGCATAGGCGATCCCTATAATTTACTGTAGCTGCCCCTGTGTCATGACCATCTGAGTCCAGAGTATTTAAAGATCCAAGATCTTGTTTACTGAACCAAGTTTCTTGGAGACATACAATATCAATGTCATCATTATTCAATATGTCCAGCACACACTCTGTGATGTAATTTTGAGGCATTATTTGGCAAACCCCTACAGTTACATGAAATAACTTTCATCACTGAGAGTCTGAAACATTGTTCCTACTAGCAGCTGATAGTTTCACATCATTGTTTTTGCCATCATGCCTGTGTTCTCGGGTATGATTTCTCCACCACCAGATGTAAGCACCAATAGCATTGCAGACAAGAATACCTTTGGAAGTGGGCAGGTAATATGAAAAACTGTACATCTCAGTAGACTTTACCTTTCTACCACAATGTCAAGGGTCAACGAGGAGTCCAGATATACCTTCAGCAGCACAGCTGTTAAGTTTGGATCAAGACGTGAAGCAAATACATTTGCCCAGCAGAGATCTGACAGTTTAGCAGCTCATATTGCCACATTATTTGCACTGCCAATGATTGCTGACCCTTTCTGCACTAACTTGGTAGGCACAGTCCTGTGTTTCTTACTTAACTGTCTTCCATGTATATATATGTATGATATATACATGTATAACCAATGGTAGTTGCTGATTAGTCAGTCTATGTAACAAAGCATTTGATGCAATTCAATGTATAAGCTCTAAAATGATTCATTTCGATTGGTGCTAAGTGTAATGACATACACAAAAGGCTCATTAGTTTCATAGCACATTCTTAAAGCAAAAGGAAAGGCAATATCTTTACCGTATAGGCCCAATACATCTAATCAATCATGGCTTGCATACCATCATGGCTTGTATACCACCAATACCACCATGGTTTGCATACCATCAATACCACCATGGCTTGCATACCACCAATACCACCATGGTTTGCATACCATCATGGCTTGCATACCACCAATACCATCATACCATGGTTTGACTACAAATCTGGTGTTAAACGATCGAGTCTCTTCGTTATCCTCTACTGCTTCAGTGTTTTCGTGTTGCTTAATTTCGTGTTTACGATGGTCCAATTGTGTTGTATCTTTTGATTCTTTTTTAATGCTTCTATCTCGATCTTTCCTGTTGAAAGAAATCATCCAAGCATCATCAAACTTCATGGTGCAGCATTCTTATCACCCATATCAATGCAAACTGTTAGTAAAAGACATTTTTCCACCAGTCCATGAAATAAATGTGTTTAATAGTAAAACGCTTGCATGAAACTTTATTAGTTATGTTTTATTAACTTTAATAGATCATAGGCCCAAAATAATGCATTCTGTTCATTTTACAATAATATATATTGTGCCTAAATAAGAGGAAAACTTATCTGCTGTATAAAATTACTATAACTGACCAGGTAATCACTCTCAGTCATACTGTTTTCAAAATATGATGTGTTTAGTATGGTCTCCTCCTCACTCCACCGTGTGTGTGGCCTTTCCGGAGCTGCAAGGGAAAACAACAAATGTGACTTGTGGGAAGCATTTTATAATAAAAGTAATTCAAGGTATACAAGTATATATATTTTAGCATTATAGATTCACAAAAATTGCATCATCGATCGGTCATATTGTAGGCCTTTTTATATGCCTATGATGCCATTTTAATTTATAAATTTCCTTATACATATTACTTACGTGACATAATATTCCATATATGTACAAAATAGTTATTGTCAGATTAAAGGGTAGAATATAAAAACACAGCCAGGATTTTCATAAGGGATGTCCCAAATTGAAGACGTTATAATCACCTATATTGGTAAAACTAAGTCAGGTACAATAACAACACTTCATATACAGATTAACTGTCAACTGATGCCATTATAATCACCCCTGAATGGCTCCATTTGCTGCTCATTTGTGGCAGTCGAACACCTCCAAAGTCTACAAATGTCATGTACATACATTTTAGTATTAAACAAACACATGATTGCTCATACATTGGTAGAATTATGTCAATGTGCAATTTGGACACTTCATATAATGATTATTATTAATGACATTATAATCAACTCTCAACGGCTCCACTTGCTGCTCATTTGTGGCAGTCGAAGACCCTCCAAAGCCTATAAATGTCATGTGCATACATTTTAGTATTAAACAAACACATGATTGCTCATACATTGGTAGAATTATGTCAATGTGCAATTTGGACACTTCATATAATGATTATTATTAATGACATTATAATCAACTCTCAATGGCTCCATTTGCTGCTCATTTGTGGCAGTCGAAGACCCTCCAAAGCCTATAAATGTCATGTGCATACATTTTAGTATTAAGCAAACACACAGGAACAGCTAGCCTATATATACTATCTGTAGACAGACAGACAAACACACAAATATGCTTAAGGCTCAAGTAATCAACGTAAATGCAGAGATATGGTACACCTCTATCTACCACCACCCGCTCAACAGCATTCCCATTCTTTTCATATGGCACCAGTCTACCTTTCCTGTGTGATGGCTCAGTAGCGTCGACATTAGATTCGATTAAGCCAATACATAATATAGTAACAGACACTAAAGTAAGGACTTAATAACCATATGCCTGAAAACAGAGGAATTAATAAATAGTATAATTTATAATTCTTACAAGACATGATGATATCCATTAACTAATCACATACAATCATTAGTACATTGTAATTCATATGAACTTACCAGAACTCCTTCTCTTGAACAAAGAAGTGGTACATGTTGTACCCTCCTTTCTACTTTTTCTGTGCAGCTAAAGCTTTTTGCTTGCCAAGCAATTTCCTGCATATTCCTGCAGGAAACTGCCCTCTAGGTGATCTTGCGTTGCAACTGTTCCAAAATCTGACACAGAACAAGTACAGAATTTTTTTATATCTACCTGTTAGTTAATGTAATTCCACTAATAATTATAACATTATATATATATATATATAAATGTGTGCGGTAAATAAAATAAAAACATGATTGCAGCAAAGTAATGTTACAATCAGACATGGAATCAATGTTTTCCTTTAATAAACCACTGGTGCAATTTTCTTTATTGTAGTTGTAAATCACTGTGTTGTATCAGTTTTATCATAATTTAACAAGATTTGCCATCCAAGCCAAAGGCCCGGATGGAACGTGGACAAGGAAGCCATTGACTTATCGTACAATCCAAATGTGTTCATGTAAATGTGACCCACCCTCCTGAGATGTGTCAACCTTGGTTTTAAGCATATTCACGCTGCTAGCAGTTACACAATCTGCAGACAATTTGTTCCATTCATTTATTGTCCTTTGTGAGAGGAGGTGTATACACAGCAATGCTGTTTAAGACTTCAATAAACATTTGATTTCAGTATGGTTGTATTTATGACCAGCTGGAATAGATGCTGAGGTGATGTATGATGTGCAGAAAATACAAACCGGTCTTAAAGCCATCCTTCTCAGACCCCAACTGACATAACCAAAGCGCTTCTTCAATGGGAGATTTCTTCTGAAATGTCACGAACACCAATCATAATTTTGTTTATACAACATTATATCAAGCACATAACATATTTTTTTATAAAATGCATACTTGTGCATGTAGGTTATTATTACCATACGATGGACAATAATAACAGATGATACAAATATTTTGATAGACACTGATAAATTTTATACATTACTCTATACAATTTTACCTTATTTTTTTAGATTCTGCTCAACAGAAAATGTATATAGCCTACAGGTGCCTGGGAACTGACACAGCGTAAATATAGAACATGTTATCAACACCTTGTTATACAAAATTTGAATCTTCAAATTGTCACCATATCACCAAACAAATTTTACAAGATAATCTAGACAATTACGTCAAATTTTACACATATCAAGACAACAATGGAATGATACCCTAGTACAAAGGAACAAATAGGACTAATTTGTAATCAAAATTATTGATTTAACAAATTGGAATGATTTAAACAAATCAACGCTGCCTGTTAAAAGCAAGTGCTTTAGTTTAGACAAATGATGTGTAAACATAATACTATTCAGTATTACTGTCTTCATGATACATCAAAATAGGTCAAGCTAAATCATTTTTATCAATAATAATTATCGGGAAAAGTGAATAAGGGTCGAGAGATATGTACACATTAAATGTTGTTTTCAACGTCTGGACATGTTGGGAGGTTTCTGAAAGCGTTAGTAATGAGTGGCGTCTTTTGGCGAAGTCGTTCGACCAAGCGTAGCAATTTTGTGCCATGTTTTCATCTTTGATAATCGTAAATATTTCATTCAAAAACAACTTTTCTAACAAATTGGTTGCACTTAATCGATAAAATAATTGTTAATGATTTTGAATATCAATATCTTGGTCGAAGATTTGTAATGGCATATTGTATTAAATAGATCAAAATGACCCTAACATGGGCAACGCCAACGAGCATAAACATGACATCGCGGCTACATTTTTCATTACACCTAGTCCTAGGCTACTGAATACTGAAGTTGTCGACATTATTTAATTTATTGCACATTAAATAATTGTGTTCGGTAATTGAAGACGTGGTTATAGTTCACTATCTCGCCATTGTACATTATCAGCACAATTAATAACAACAGACTTGTGTAAACCGCGGAAGAAAATCTAAATAAACGGCTCCCTGATGTTTAACGTTTCACGTTAAATTTATAGGTTAGATTTTACGAAATATATGCATAATCGCTTAATTGTAATATATCATCATCACAGCTACTGTTCATAAGATCAGAAACTTACCAATCGTTGTCCGTACGACATTTCTGCTGACGAATTCGCGAAACAAACGAAAACGCCAAGACCGGAAAATATGACGCGTGACCTATATTCCTACGAACCGACGCATGCGCATAATTCGCTTTGGAAAAACTCGAACATTTGTCTTGATGCGGTAAATTTTAACAAAAAAATAAAATACGTCAAATTCTTAGTTTTATTCGCGCAACATTTCAATGAAGGTTGTAGTTTGCAAACCATGCAATATAATATCAAGTACACACACAGTTTACGCTAGTATAACGCAATATTGCCCAACGCATATGTACAGGCAATATCGAACACAAAAAGTATCAGCACACAAATCTGCCGTTCGTGTAAATATGGAAATAGAGGCTACAATGCATAATTAGTTGCAAAATTCCGCAAAAAAGCACCTATTAAATGCATGTGACTAAGAAAAACGTCAATATTTCCACTAGGGGAATGTGTGTGGAAGGTTAAAATATTGCCTGTACACGTATATGTACAGGCAATATAGATGTACAGGCAATGTGGCAATTTTTGGCATTGAATGTACAGGTAATGTGGTATGTAGACTAATATATATATATATATATATATATATATATATATATATATATATATATATATCAATGACTTGGACGATAATATAACAAGCAACGTACTGAAATTTGTGGATGACACAAAAGTGTTTAGAACGGTTAACAATGATGGTGATAAACAACATTTACAAAACGATCTAGGCAAATTGGTTAAATGGTTTGA
This sequence comes from Lamellibrachia satsuma, assembly GCA_033239005.1. Classification (NCBI taxonomy): domain Eukaryota; kingdom Metazoa; phylum Annelida; class Polychaeta; order Sabellida; family Siboglinidae; genus Lamellibrachia; species Lamellibrachia satsuma. Next base: position 1,490,290 of record BSQZ01000004.1, read on the forward strand.
AAAATGGCAGAAGTTGTTCAATTTTGTTAAATGTAGATGCCTACATATAGGACACGGAAGTTTGGATGTAAGCTATAAAATGGAACACTTCTACTACTGTTCTAGATACTACTGTAAAAAGGACTTAGGAGTAACAATAAGTGCTGATTTGAATGTTTCAGAGCAGTGTGGCATTGCAGCTTCAAAGGGTAATAAAATACTTTGGTTGATTAGGAGAAATATAACAATACAAGGAAGAAAAGCTATTTATACCTCTGCACAAAGCATTAGCTAGGCCTCACTTAGAATAATGTATACAAGCGTAGAGACATATCGTAAAGATTCATGTATCGAATACAGAGGAAAACAATAAAATTATTCCAGAACCGAAGAACGCCTAGAAGAATGTGGCTTAGCATGCCTAGAGACAAGGAGGTTAAGAGGAGATAAAATAAAAATGTTTATGGTATTAAATGGGCATGAAAATATTGATAGAAATAGTTTGTTATCACTCAAGATTGTAGAACTAGAGGACACGAAGTAACATTAAAAAAATCAGTGTAGGTTAGATTTCAGGAAGTACTCATTTTCAAAGTGGACAATAAATTAATGGAACACATTATCTGCATGTTGTGTAACTGCTAGCAACGTGAATATGTTTAAAAACAAGGTTGACCCATATCTCAGGAGGGCGGATTACACATAGATGAAACATTTTTTACTCTGGATAAGCCAAAGGCTTCCTTGTCCACTTGCCATCTGGGCATTTGCTTTGGATAACAATCTTGCTAAATCATGTTAAATCTTGTTAAGTATGCTGATAATAAAACAGAACCAAACAACGCAAAGACGACTGGACAAAGACGACAACTATATCATAAATATGTAATGCACTGCGCTTACACACAGGAGAAATTATCATTATTAGACAACAAAAATCCCAAATGTGTGAGAGAGAACCTGGTCTGGTCGACGTTGGCGACAAGGTTGTAGTGAGTAAGCATCACTCCCTTTGGCAGTCCCGTCGTCCCACTGCTGAAGGGAAGAGCGACCAAATCCTCCTGGGGCTCCCAGTCCAGGTTGTCCGGGAAGCATTTGCCGTCGTCTTGTAGGAGTGTGGAGAACGGACGGCAGTCGGCCGCTTCTCCAAACACGACGATGTCCTGCAGAGGTAGACACGTGGTGATGTTGAGAAAACGGGGGTCCGTAGGATATTTTTTCGGAGGAGAGCAAAAAAAATCCGCCGTCCAATTTAGACTAGAAACGTTACACTTACCCAAATGCCCACTTTCAGTAAAGCAGTAATGATATATAATTGTGTACAATTAACAAATATAGTGTATAATCGTAAATTCTCATCAACTTGTTAGATATGTGTTATTATTCGAAAAACGACTATTTATTCAACGTTCCGGTGGTGGTGGTGGTGGTGGTGGTGGTGGTGGTGGTGGTGGTAGTGTTTGTTGTTATTGTTGTTGTTGTGATGACGATGATGATGATGATGATGATGATGATGATGGTGGTGGTGATGATGACGATTGTGATAGTTGACTGTTGTAGATGAGTTTACTATGGCGATGATGGTGTTGAGATGCTGTTTATCGTGATGTTTATCCAGTTGGCGCTGGGTTATAATAATAGTTACACCTCAAATAAATACCATTGTCTTTCCTCATGCTTATTCCCTGGTACTTATTCCCCCACTAATAGTGATGATGGCGACAGCGATGGTCGAAGCGATGATGATTTCCGTTGTGCAGACGAGAGGTGACAGTGATTCATAACAATAGTCATGAGATACAGGACCGCATGCGCTCGAGTCCACCCACTGTGATACTGTTTGGAATCACCTTTTGAGCAAACTTCGCGGCGTTCGCTGCTTGTTTTGCCACTTCAATTGATGCCGTTGAAGCAATCAGCAGCTTTGCCTTGGAATGAGTTATAGCGTGTGCAAGTTCCCCTGCAATTTCATTGAATAACTGGAAATAGTGGTTGGATATCTATCCCAGCAGCTACACAATGACCGAATGTGTAGCCCACTCAAGGCAGACGACTTGGCGTTGTGTCTATTCGCCTGGCCATACTTCTAAACGCACTGGGCTAACATAACATTGGTCCACTGAATTAAAAAAGTATCACACTTAACAAACAGTAATGTTTAGTAGCTTATAAAAAATGACATTTCCGAACTAGCGTGACAGTGTTAAAAGATGGGCAGAAGGTTGTAGGACTTAACTTAATGCAGTATCTAAGAGACTTTATTTTTTCTATGTAATGATATACACATTAGTGGGTTTATTCACAGATAGAAAATCAGTTCCATAATTAGAGACACAATTAGATACTACGCAACTACAACAGACGAAGCGGAGAAGCCGTTCGTAACCATGCGTCCGTTACAAACGTTTTTGAATTCGCTGAACGAAACAATCCCTTTGTGCATTTTCCGTTTATATCGAACTAATAATATATACTATAATTGTCGCCTTGTATCTTTCTTTCTAACGATTATGTCATTCGTTGGTTGAAGTTATGCTACAAAAGATATGAAGATATGAACAATAATAAGTATTTCTCTTCAGTTTGCTCATTTTAACACACACACACACACACACACACACACACACACACACACACACACACACACACACACACACACACACACACACACACACACACACACACACACACACACACACACACACACACACACACACACACACACACACACACACACACACACACACACACACACACACACACACACACACACACACACACACACACACACACACACACACACACACACACACACACACACACACACACACACACACACACACACACACACACACACACACACACATATATATATAATGAGGGAGAATGAGGGTCACGTACAGGGGGTAGTATTGATGCCAGTCTCACCCCCGGACTTCAGGGATAAAGAGGAGAGCAACAACACGTCGCAACGAGCAAACAAGCAAATACGTTCTGACTGACACTGACCTGGTGTATACGCTGGGTTGATCGAACTGACGACAGCGCCGGCGGCGGCCAACGACAGGAACATAACGAGAAATTCAGGACTGTTCTCACTGAACAACGTAACGACGTCTCCTTTGCGTATGCCTAGGCGCCACAGTGCACTGGCAACTCGAAAAAGTTTGCTTTGAAGTTCAGAGTAGGTTGTTTTACGACCCGAGACTCCATCAACCTGTAGAATAGAGACCGCTCCGGCGTAACAAATATGCCAATTATAACCCCGCCGCAAGCCCCAAAGGGGTGAAATATTTTACACATGAATTCGCTGGGCGAATAAAAAATTAATATACAAAAATACCACGATCATCCGATGCAAGTACAGGTGTATCAGTTAATTGTATGGTCATATAAATTACCATTGAACGTAATAATCAGCATTGTTTGCATAACACAAATAAAAGAGTGGGAAATATGGACAATTTATTGGAAACATTTTGGAGTTGTTATGTTAAAAATATTTTTTTAAAGAATTGCCATTGGCGAAGAGAAAATTATCCAACCATATACTTCTCTTAGGGGATCACTGGAAATATAATTTAAGAGCGTAATAAATAGTGGGTGTAACACTGAAGAATTCACCATATATTTCTCTTTAGGGATCACTGTAAATGTAATTTAAGAGCGTAATAAACAGTGGGTGAAGAATGCACGAGGCCTGTTTAGTCATGTTCTCAACTATGTGGCAAATATCCACCCAGACTTCAATGTTTCAGAATGGCCCAGTGGCATATCTAGGATCTCGCGACATACGCCCTGATTCCATATAATATTATACCCTACACCACCTCCCCACTGGATTATTCACACCTCTCCGAGCACGCCCCCTAACTTCCTGGTTATCCGCTCATATGGAGATATAATTATAGAATAAGTACAGAGCAAATACGTTAAGTACGCCAACAACAGACACACAGTGCACGATCTAAACACTCACCAACGCAGTCAAATTTCCGTACCGTCCGAAGTCGTCAAACATGTGTCCAATCAAACTGACGTCGGACGGTATCGTCAAGTCACGGAAGGGGCTGCGAATAATTGGATCGGCATTGCTCTGAGCCGCCGCTGCGCTGTAATTCCGACAGTGCTGGCGCCAACATGGAACTGGGTGGCTACCTTTCACATCGAAACTGGAATGACGGTAGCTTTGCCGACAAGCAGCACTCCTGACGTTCCTGGCTTGTCGGATAGACCAGGCACCCAAGGGCCATGACTGGACGAGCCGTACAGCCGCCATTGCCCATTTGACCTGCGCGACCGGGTGTCATGACGCCAATCGTATCAGGTTGACATAACTAGGTCAAACAACAAGTTCTGTGCAGTGTGCACCAAGGCTATTAGTCTGGCAGTCAAAGGGCTCTTCGCGAGACCACTTTGCTGGTGCGTGCGTCTGTGCGTGCGCGCATGCATGCGTGCATGCGTGTGTGCGTGAGTGCGTGCGTGCGTGCGTGACAGATAGGTAGGCAGGCATACACATGCCGCTTTACTACATTAATAGACCGACTAATAAACCTTCACTATCGAATGCGAAGTTTATGGTTGGCTTTGTATCGTTTTAGTAGTAAGGTTAATTTATCAATTTAGTTAGTAAGTTGTAATAAATGCAATTTTATATTACAAGGGTGCCTTACAGTGGTATATTCTTAATTGGTATGGTATTTACCATGGTTTACCGTGATTTACCCATAGAGTTACATCATTAATCACCCCCCCCCCCATAAACAAGAGCGATAAGCCAGCTCACTGCAGTGAAGCGAGCGTGGACCACTGGCCGGAATTTCATTGCACGACAGAAACAGTTGCATCCACTGCATGACACATAGGGTAGTACTTTTTATAGTGTGAATATAGCATGTTACAAATAGTTGTCTAACATATGTAAGTAAGTAAGTAAGTAAGTGAATAAGTAAGTTAATGTATTTCCTCCTCACCATCATCATGTGCAATATAAGTCAAAACAAAAGCAATGAAGATGAGGTGGCTACCAGATAATTATAAACTTATCGGGCTAGTAGCCAGTGACGATGACCCCAGGAACCAATTAACTTGAAGATGTGTCATTGTCATTTGTTCTTAATGGGGCATGGCCACCAGACTGATACATAATTTGGGTGAGGGTGGTCCCAGCAGTTGTGTTATAAGTGTGGGCAGTTGGGTTGTTCATATGTGCATTAGTGTTAAACTCTTCAAGGCAAACATTTTGGAGGCTTGCTGGAGAAAGTTGTGGGACAACGAATATGGTTATTTCCTGTGTAGCTTACAGCTGTACGAATCGACAGAAGACAGGATCTAACATCTCGTTATTTTCAGGTAAATTATGTCGCAAATGTTTGTGCTGTGTTAGTGTATATGTGAATGAATGTAACAGTTTCGAAAATGTTCTGAAATATCAATATATTACAGATAGGTTTGTTTTTCTTGAGGGAGCGTACATTAAATGTTTCCCAATAGTCGCATTGATTGGATGCAACATGAAAGGTTGTAGGGGTAGGATTCAGTTTTATAAATAATGTGTGCGTGCGTGTATGCATATTTGTAACTCTTTTTTAAAACTATACTAGGTGTCAGCTCATTAATAAGATGTTTGTTCTTTATTAAGTAATCTGCATTTAATAAGGCTCTCCCCTTTTTGGTCGTCGTTTGCCTTTTCTTCGTTGTACGAACCACTATCATGTAACTCATTCTGTACACATTGCAACATTCATTGCATTCTATGCATTTGTTTGACAAACCATGTGAAAGGTTGCCTACTAAAACAATTGACAGCTTAAATGAGAGAGCACATGTCTTTACATGAGGCGTGTCCTTGGGCAAGTTGGCCAGATAACATTCGATAGATCTTTATCTGCAGGTGGAAATAGCTGTGATTGAGCAGCTTGGGAATGTGTTGGAAGATGGGAAAAGAATATTTTTGGGACCTTAGAGAAGAATGTCAAAGAGGGCTTATTGAGATTTTGACCTCTTGCAGTCATTAGCTAATGCACGTATAGAGCACTTCAGAAATTTCAGTTTCGATCATGTTTAGTGGTGCTACTGTTATAGCTAATATGTTAGGGTATTTGATATACAAGGTGCATGGATAGATTGTGCACGTAATAAGGTATTAGGTACATATAGCTATGTAGTATTAATCTCTCATTAGTACTGTAATATATATATATATATATATATATATATATATATATATATATATATATATATATATATATATATATATATATATATATATATATATATATATATATATATATATATATATATATATATATATATATATATATATATATATATATATATATATATATATGATGAAGACTGGGTGCTGTACAGTATAAACACTGGACCTCCAGTGGGTTCTTGCCGTGCAGCAGCATGAATGTCGATCACTGGTCCATGCCGGCATCACTTTATCATGTGTCAACTGATAAGAGCTCAGCGGTCTTGTTTTACTAAAGGGTGTTCTATTTATGTCTATGGATTTACCATGGTTTACCTGTTTCAAAGCACCATGGCATACCATGCATATACCATGGTATATTTTCATAGGGGCAGTATCTTGCATGAAAATCATGAAGTGCCGGAAAAAAATTTAGGTTTTTTCTCCGAACAAAAGTTATCCCGCTTATCCGCGAGAGGCGCCACGTGTATAGCGTTTAATTTAAAATACTTTCGGTTCTTATTAACGTTCTTTTACCAATAGATGCATCATTTGTGTTTACTGATGGCATTATGGACATAATTTCAAACAATATAACTTTTGTGCGAATTATTCGTTGTCCTAAACAATAATGCGTAGACAGATGAGAAACTTAATTGCAGGATAGTCCGCGAGATAGTAGAACTAGGACATGAAGTAGTGTTAGTGAAGGATCAGTGTAGATTGGATATTAGAAAGTACCCGTTCTCACAGAGGGCAATAAATGAATGGAACCAATTATCTAAATAATGTTCAAATGCTAACAGTGTGAATATGCAAAATTGACAAATATCTCAGAACGGCAAGTTACACATTGATGACAAAATTAATAGTTGGACTCACGATAAGCCAGTGCTTCCTTGTCCACTTGCCATCTGGGTGTTTTGTCTGGGATGACAATATTGTTAGATCTTGTTAAATCACGATGAAGTACCCAGTATAGTGTGGAAACCCTCGGAGAGGAGACCCAAATACAACTCTTCGACATATCATTGAGAAGGTCACCCAATGCGAGCGGTTCAGTAATGACGACCATGAACCTGAAGGTGTACATATGTCACGCATCCGGCTTTGCTAGACTTCATGGCGTGTTACACGAACGGAGTTAGTTGGGGCGCAGCTAGTATAAGTTTATATATATGAAATTTGAACAATTCATACGATCTGACATAAGTGCATTTCAAAAGTTGCTGATAGAAGTAGTTGAGAGTGAAATGGTGGATTTTAATAGGCGGAAGGATTTTTCTGCACAAGACACATGTGCGCTGTAATTCTCAAAATCTCCATAATGATTAGGAAAATAGATTTATTAATTTATTTAATACATAGGAATTGCAAATAAAATATAGTAATTGCAACCTTTTAGAACTCATCCGTTTTGAAAAGACCCTGGTTCCCCAGATATTTGATCAGCTTTAAGAAAAGTGAAGCCAGAACGCTCAGGCAAGATATCCCACAAGTTCTCTAAACTATCCGCCAGAGCGCGCCACTTGAACATATTGAAATTCGCTGATATTTTGGGCTGGGTTTGGCTGCATTGAACTAGAAGCGTCAGTCTGCCAGCGGCTTTGGCCGCCTTGAAGACTAAAATATTTTGGAAATATATATATATAATAGGACGCCCTTAGATCTGCCACTGAATTTGTCCTAGATTCCATACGTCTGTGCTGCAATTCGTACTGTTAGATACAGGAATTTCGCCAACTCTACGTGATTCACCCTCTCATCATGCATCATCATCAAACTGGTCCTGCGACAAAAATAGTCTGGGGACATCTTGTCACTGGGGACATCATGTCACAAGTCGAAATGGGTGGATTAGGCCTGGTTGTTTTCTGTCTGACCGCAACCAGAGCAGCCGCAAGGTAGCACGTAAACAGCACCAGTGATAAGATGCCGCCTTGTGGGGAGCCGAGTGTCGAACCAAGCTGACTGGGCGGATCTTACTCGAGCCATCAAGCGTGTGCCTGCGAGGAGGAGGTCGTCATCGCTGCAACCTGCCAGGTGCAGAACTTCTAGTAATCTGTGTCTTTGTATGGTGTCAAATGAGTGGGACATGTCAATGCCAATCTTGTGGAAATCCAGGTGGCGTGACCGACTTTACTACAGACACTAGGATGCGCTGTGCCCATACAATGTCCACACAGCTGCGGCCCTGTTTTGTTCTCATCATGCATATACTGGTATTATTCCCACTTCGCCTACTGGGGTAAGACCACAGTTGACCTTCCTGTTTATTGTTTCACACGAATGTAGGGCGCATGAAATTGTAAAATGGTAACTTAATAAATTAATATTATGTGACATGAGTGCCTTTGAGCAGGAATATTCACAGGTTTGTTTGTAGAAGCTATTGGCTGTGAAACAGTGCATTTTTTAAAGAGTTTAACTGGCGGAGGGATTTATGGGAATTTTTCTGCTATGGGCCACGTGGGCGCATGAATACATGGCTATTTTTGTCAAAATTTATAGGCATCGCACGTCGGGGCGATTTAAAAGAGCTGGAGGTATGTGATTTTGATAAAATTTGGTCAGTATTTCAATGAGATGATGGCAATTGCTGTGTACAATTTTCAGAATTTTTGATGGTCACGTTTTCTTATAATCAGACAAAACGTTAACATGGCCACCAATGCAATTCTCAACTGTGGTCTGACTCCTACTCTGCATTAGGAGAGCTCCTCTCCCACCAATATCACAATTTAAATGTAATACTTTTAAAAATTGCTAAATGTAAAATATGCTTTGCACAAATCAGAGTTGTTCTTGAATTAAATCTTATCTTCTTAATTATTATTTATTTGTGGACACCATTTAAAAGGAACTTAAATTTAACCAAAAAAAACTTATTTCTGCAAAGCAACTGTTTGTAAGTTGAATTATTAGAAAAAGCCACCTGCAATTAACGATTTATAATGTAGTTAATATATAAGTTATCTAAGAGTAGGCGAAGTGAAAGTAGGACTAAATTGGGCAGTAGGCGAACTGGACATCTGTCTCAGCCATAAAACACAGTAGGCGAAATGGCAGTAGGCGAACTGGGCTTATTTATTTTTCCTCATTCAAACGTCCAGTTATGATCATATATTATAGTATTATATGATGCCTTTCCCTAAAACCGTCATTTTATTCGGTTGTGTAGTTACAGTGTTGGCAATAATACACACGTACATATTACAATGTCAGACATAAGATCTTCTCAATTATCGCTCGTGGTAGAAAAAATAGAGCACTACAGAACGTTGACGTGAACCATATGTGAAGTAAACAGAGACCATTTGTTTACCACGAAAAAACAGTGCTTGTTTTAAACATCTTGTATAAATACATCAAACTTCACCGATCGTCTAAGATGTTGCTATCTGAATATATATATATATATATATATATATATATATATATATATATATATATATATATATATATATTTAACTACAAAAAAGTTTGGGGGGCGTTTTCACGTGTTATATATATATTAACTAGTGTCCGCGAGAACTTCGCTGCATTGTCATCCAACAATATTCTCCGACGTGCGTGACAACAAACTAAACCGAACCGTGAACAGAACTATAGAGCCACCAGATATCAAAGTTCGCAGTGTATCCCTATCGCATGGCCGTTCACAGTACCATGAACGTTTAGCGGTAATATAAGAAGCAATGCGCCTGTGAAATTATTCACTGTAGCCAATCACGTAACTTGGTGTTAAAGCACACCAGGTTTATAGCCATCTGCCCGTTTTTGGCTGCATACATGAATTTGTGAACACTTCTTCGACAACATTCATGTCTGCCGCGCTGGCACCAGAGCGAAGGAAACAGATGGACGGACAACAATTCCAGCTATCTTTTTAAGACATGTGTTCCCAAGTACATTTCTCTTTAGATGTCAGCACACGTGCGTTCCACAAACAGATAGCGCTCAGAGCGATCAGACTGGAAGAGTTTGGCATAACGCCAGTAAAGGCAAACAAGCTGAAAACAATCGTTAAGATCGGCGTTTTTGGCTGAAACTTACCTCCTTTTATGTCAACGTAGGAAATAGATAAGATAAATACTGTGCAACATATCTAATACGTACGCGTAATACAGTCGCGTAATACTGTCCGAGTAACGGAATATGATATGTATCTATGCAGTAATCAAATGTTGTGGCCCGTTCACACGAGCGATTAATCGTACGATTGTTCGAGCGGCTGTGTCGCACAACCAGTTGGACGCATCGTTTCTTGTTGCTTTCAAGGAACGATGCATCCAACTGGTTGGACTACACTGTGTCGCACGAACAATCGGACAACCAGTCGCACGTGTGAACAGGCCTTAAGTAAACACAAATCACAAACGTATATGGTCAGTGCGTAGCATAATGACCAATAATATATGGTATCTTTATCATGGCCATTTATGTTGCAGCTGCCTATCTTTCATACGTGCAGCATTATAAACGTACATCATCTAAAAACAGATAACTTGGAGCATCAGCCGGTCGATCAGATAACACAAGTGATTTGGTTCTATCAGCCTGCAAACATAGCCAGCTTCTATGACAGTTGATACACATCTTCGAAGCGAGACCTAGGAATTTCAGTTGCATAGTTTGTACGGTCACAATAACCACTTGTACAGCAGTACGGAATGGCGACAGAATATCATATTATAATCACCGCCAGAGTTGAAAGCCAGTGACGCAAGCCAGGTCTGCGTTCACATAATATGATCACAATAGTCGACGTGTCCAGAGCCCAGACCTTGACCGTACTTGACGCATTCGCCCGGCTTGAAGTTAAAGACGAAGTTGCGCGGAGCCTCGAACACAAGAACGATCGTGGAGCCGAAATTGAAGTCACCGATCATCTCTCCTTTCTCCACGGCGACTCCGCCGCCCATCTGCCGTAGCATCTCGCCTTCACGGTCGTACACGTCACCAAAGCCGTCCTCTTCCTCCTCCTCGTTGTTGTTCGTGAAGTCATAACCGTGGAAGTTGCTGCCTGTTTTGGCCGTGTGACGTCGGTTCGTGACGAGGTCCTGTCGACGCAAACACCGATGTAAAAATATCAACTATGTACAGCGCCTGATTAACAACGTGGGGGGGGGCGGTACAAACCTTTTTTTGCAGGGTACCGTTACCGAGTGCGTGAAGGACGAAAATCGAGACGCCTGTGGTTTTCACTACGTAGACAACCTCATCCCCTAACGTTTATTCATCCACAGATTTTTTGTCGACGACGACAAACAAACATACGTGCAAGAAAATACAGCGTTCTCTCCACCTTGTCCGTCACTTTGTGGTTTGAGGTTTGAGCCCGATTAAAGGGAAGCGAAGATCAAGAGACTTTATGTGGCTAACCAGATGGATTATGATTGATTTTGTGGGGGGACCATTTTGTGTGTGGCCTGGTACGAGTATACCAATGGTCAGAAACGCTAAGCAAACTTTTGATAACGCGCCACACTGCTGCTTATAGGAAATGAGGATGGCACATTAGTTGTACAAGATTTTAATTTGGAATACAGCTTTGTACCCCAGTGATCGGTTTTATAATTTAGACTCGTCTTGATTTAAACAAATGACTTGGAGAATACGCTTTATGCGAGGCCGAAATGAGCAGACCAATAGTCGGACCACACGTATGTGAACAACTATGGACAATTATAATAATAATTAATAATAATTAACCTATATGGCGCCTGACCTCTGAGGCGCAACAAAGCAAAATCATTAAGCATAATCGTGAACAAGGACGCGCAAAAGTCATTATGAGAACGAAGGACTGTAGTATTGTGAAATATGCGTACCTGATCGCAATACACGTTAATCGAACCGACGTTGGTGGCGCCGACAGCGGCGAACGAGAAGAACCCGTGGTGCCATCTACCGAAGTACACGGCTCTCTCGTTGAGGCTGAACAGTCCGCGCAGGCGCTTTGCCACCGACGGGTTTACGCTGAACAGATTGCCTGCAAAGTGAATTTCTGCTACAGTGTATGCGATTTTAGAGTACCACCACAGGCGTCTCAACCAGAAAAGATACGCTCACGTGTCAGTAGACTATACCGTAGATCCACAGCATATATGTAAAAACAAAGCAGAAAGCCTGCTCTCCTGTGCCAGGTCAACGAAGTCAATTTATAGCAAATGATAACGCTTTGACTCTCAGGCAGTCACAATACATCGTCCTGTATTCGTCAGATTGTAGTGACTAGTACAAGCTCTATTCGTCACAGAGCTCATGGGAACGTCGGTGCAAGACAACTTGCACTGCTCATGGCTGCAAATGCCACATGTGTAAAATGTTTATATACTGTGAATCATAGCGAGACCCACTAACAATGACCGTGAATTTGACACCTGTGACAGATTAGTGCAGCTTTGTCAATAGGAATTATGTGTCAAGCAGACCATTAAAATAATTGACTAGTTCATACAATACACACGCACACACGCACGCACGCGCACGCACGCGCGCGCGCGCACACACACAAACACACAAACATACACACACGACCATTAGAACATTGCAGTGCAACATTTAACACAACTACGTAATTGCAATGCAACATATAGCATGACGATTAGACCATTGCAGTGCAACATATACCAAGACAATTAGCACATTGTGGTGCAACACCGCAGTACGACACGTGACATGTCACGAACGTGTACAACATTGTAATGCGACACATCACACGTCACGTATAACCTTGTATTGCAACATATCACCTGCCGAGTAGGACATTGCAGTGCCCCAGGTCACACGACAGTGCACCAGGTCACACGACAGTGCCCCAGGTCACACGACAGTGCCCCAGGTCACACGACAGTGCCCCGGGTCACACGACAGTGCACCAGGTCACACGACAGTGCACCAGGTCACACGACAGTGCCCCAGGTCACACGACAGTGCCCCATGTCACACGACAGTGCCCCAGGTCACACGACAGTGCACCAGGTCACACAACAGTGCACCAGGTCACACGACAGTGCACCAGTGCAACACAACACAAAACCGTAGCAGCAAAGTACCATCTGAAAAATAGAACATAACTATAGCGTGTGATTAGACACATTCAGAGATGCTAACCCTTCCAATCGATGCACTGTTATCGCGGTGCGTCATATTAAAGGTGTTATTGGGACGATGGTGACTCTGGATGACTTGTGTCATTATTTTCTTCAAACTTGCTACGTTGCTCTGTGATTTGAGTGCACATCAATTGCACGTATTGTCTTAATTAAATATATTATTATTATTCATGTTTTTGATCCCGTTTCATGACTATAAACTTGACATTCATGACCCAATTATATGTGGAAACAAATAGTGGAATGTGATGGTAATAACTATAAAATAAAACATTCATAAAAAATGCATACATACCTTCTCACAACTAGTAAGCAACAACATGACGCTCTTGGTTAATTTATGTATATTATACGCGTAACTGCAAAAATTGGGGTTTCAATTGCGTGACGCTTTTGGTCATCAGAATTATTATTTGGCTACTAATATCTTAAGTACTGAACACCACATCGATAGCCATCTAGCACCCCCCCCCCCCCGTAAGACTATTTGTATACGGACAGAAATCACCGACTACCAAATAGTATCACAGCAATCTAATCCAGCTGCATGAGAAAAGTTAGCCCACCGAATATGCTCGCTCCAGTACAAAATAAATAAATATATAGCAACTAAGAAAGACCATTATATATATATATATATATATATATATATATATATATATATATATATATATATATATATATATATATATATAATGGTCTTTCTTAATTGCTGACGAATAACCAACCTGCATTCGGTCTGAGCAGAACGAACTACAGAAATGTACAACGAGCATGCAACATATGTTTTAACGTATATACCATAGTTTATATACCAGAACTATTGTAATATCAGATGTGCGTTTAATGTTGTGTTGGTAACGTACGCGACACGTCATAGTCGATGATACATTGACGGTAACACTATGTCAAATAATAAAAATAAATTAAGTTCTGAAAACCGTATCTGTTTTCTTTTATCGTCAGCAACCATATTAACCGCTATGTATACGTCCTGTATAATTTTTAGTTAACTGAAGCATCTGTCTGCACTTCAACTGACATTGGTTTTCCCCAAGACTTGGATGCTGCTTATGTTACATGTCTTCAGCAATATTCGTTTTGGCGTTATGTATCCGTAAATCACCTTACGATTTGACGACGAACAAGTTGGTAACATCGAATATCTCGTTCGTAGTTGCGTGTACTCGACCGACCATACGGGGGAAGCACTTTTCGCTAGCGACGCCACCGTGGCAGCATGTCGAGCAAGAACCATGTTGCCGCGTATCCGGGTCTGGACAATTCAGGTTAGGTAAATAAAACTAAATTGGTAATTCGTCATGCTTATCACAACGCCGAAATTTTACGGTTGGCATCTCTGCGCATCACATAATGAAAGGTATCTTCAGCAACGCAAACAGAACACTACAGAAGCCTAGATAGCTTGCACACGAACACTACTAAACCGGATAGACCATCTACCTGGAAAGTATCGTCTTGAGTGGACTGTCCAGTCGGTGGGCGCGTGGAACCTATGGTAGTCACCGGGCCCGAGATAAATCGTACAGAAAAACAGCCGATTCTCGCACGTGTGCATCAGCGCGCGCATGTACTGGTCTTCCGGGAGTGACGCCGGGGGACATGACGTCACGTCTTCGAAACTTTCGTCGTAGTTGCGACAGATGTCGCTGCCGGGCGGACCGAAGAAGGCGCTCAGGTTGTACGTGACCCCCTTGACCTGTTCCAATATCCCGTCGACCACTTCGCCGATGTGCAGGATTCGGCCATCGCACGGGCACGTCTGCCGAACAAAAGGGTAGTTCTTGTTTGATTAAGATAGGTAGTTTTGATGGAGCATTGACAAAGAAGTGTGTTTCTTTATCGGGTATATACAAAAAGAAACTACTGTACACGTGTTCTATGTGGATATTAAAACAATAAAAACAACCTTATACGAAAGTAATAGTTAAATATTAAATCAATGATGCTCAAAAAGTGCTGTGGCCGACGGAAAAAGGATTATCATTTCAAAATAAAATTGCGCTACAATATTGATATTTAATTATAAAGGTATTTTCATGCCAAAAAGTTGATTCAACAACAATAGTAGGGTAAATAATCAGTACATTGGACTCTGCTTAACAGAATCACTTCGGGACAAAGCAATTTTATTCGGTTATGCGTCTGATTCTCTTAAGCGGCGCATACAATTTATACAGCGCGATTAGGAAATGATTCCGTCCCACGCAGCAATATATTTGATTCTATTAAGCGACGGATTCTGTTAAGCGGAGTCCACTGTATTATCATTTAGCATAATATCGACCACTTACGAGTATATAACTTTCGTCTATTGGTCGAATGCCAGGTCTCAGTTTTCGTCGGAAAAAGTCGCTGAGACTTCGGTATTCCTGAAAAAGGCGATACAAATTGTCAACGGAAACTCGACATACATAATAGAATACCATCGATGCATTTATTAATGGACGGATTGTTCACTCTCGATAACTAAACACCGCCGATGGCCCCGCCTATCGGATTAAGTGGTAAAACCGGAAGGGGTCCATTGGGTGAGCTCTTTGATTTCAGTAGTCTTGCTTATCCGACTCTCGCTCGCCTTCGTGACTTCGCCGAGAAGAGAGTCTGGTCGCAGAGGCGTAGTCTCGTTACCCACTGTCACCACTCCATTTTGTGTAGGCGTTCCCGTGAAGCGCCAGCAGCCAATCAGCGTCATTATCGAGATGCTACACTAAGCATTATTTAGCCGGATTTACTTTTTTTCAGTTTGACAGTTGTGTCAATATGATCAAAGTTTAAAGTTAATTCGAATTGCATCGTATAAACTGATAAAATTTAACTCTTATTTTATGACGTACCAATGCGTAGATAACATCGTAATTAGCTAATTGTGTATGCGCCTTGTATCTGGGTGCATACGTAATTTCCGCCACAGAGAAAAGTACACATTGCATCCACGCGAAAATGTGTGCGACAAACGGTGGCGCCACAGCACGGAGCCCGAATAAACAGAGGACTTCAGAAATCCTTGTTCCTTTCCGTCATGTTGGTCGTCCTTAAAGTTCGTATGCATCCATAACTTTGGCCTCGTGCGATGACAAACATAGGAATATTCTGCCGATATATGTTGCCATATGCATCCACTGACGACGACGCAAATCTGTGCCATATCTTGCCAGAGCATACCGTATTTGGATATTGCCCCCCCCCCCCCAATGAGATATTTCTATAAAGTATGATGTGTCAGATTTCTTACTTGATATGGCAAATTTTATACTAAAATGGTATGCTTTTCAGTTGTCATTTTACGCCTCACTGTCCATATGCTTCTATATAGTCGACAAAATAGAGTTATCCAGGCGAACTTTGTAAAGTTTCTCTCCGAAACTGCCAGTCTTTGGTGCTAAGTCGTCCTTGGACAGGGGAACCAAAGTGACTTGTGTCTTGGCAGTTTCTTGACGTTGCCTCGTTTGTCATCATAAAACGAAGCCCTCCGAATTCAATACTGACGCTCTTACTAATAATATCTGGGAACAATATATGTGGAGTTAGTGAAACTACACCATGTCACATTATAATGCAATATGTACATACGGGGTGTAATCCGAATTGGTTTCGATTTCCCTCCCTCCCTTTCCTCGTAGTCCATTACATGTGCCTAGTTTTTGATTCAATTCTGAATTCAGCCTAAGCATAACATCACTGTAATAAACAGTAAATAGCATAATTATGATTAAATGCACATTTGACATTTTCATGCATTGATTTGTTAGATCCAGTAAAATGTAAGTTCTGTCAAACATGCTTTGTTGTTGGTGAGGTCTCTCTACACGTGCAACTATCAAAATATTATGCCACTGATCATTGCATTGCAACATTTACCCTGACGATAGAAGAAACGTCTCGTGTGATGTATGTACTTTAAAAGTAATTCCCTTATAATAATACTAAAACTTCTGTAGCGCCTATGTCCTCAGAAACCTGAGCTCAAAGGCGCACCAAACCAGAATCGTTAAGCATTGCCGTGAACAGGGACGCGCAATTCATTATCAGAACAAGGGACCACCAAAGATTTATGGCGGATATGCAATTTGGAATAAATATGTCTTTTTTCAGAAGGTAGCTATTGTTTCAGATGATTTCAAAGTGACGAGTTCAATCCAGACCCTAGCCACAGCTACAGCGAAAGCATGTTTATCCGCTAACTTCTCGTAAACAATATCGCCACGGTTCATGCATGGCGTCGTGCCGCCATATTGTTTTCATTTCCAATAAATCATACTTAGGACGATAAAATCGTTCGAGCCACGTCTCTTGCGTCCCCACTAGTCGCACACCCGCCGTTTGTAGCCCTGCTGGTTGGGCGAGGTGGCGGGCATCAGGGTGCCTGCAAAGTGGAGCTTTATCGCGAACATAACCTAGTTCATCGTCGCACAGTGTTCTCCAACTCGGAAAAAACAAAATGGCGCTATGTGTGTTGTCTCGTTGATTCGCCAGGTGCGCTGTTGCGCTGATATTTTGATTGTCCGCTAATGGCGCTGGTGCAACCGGTTAAGACATAAAACTTAACTCATCAGCGGAGACGCACACACATAGTCCCTGTTTGACTGACATACATGGGTCTAGGATCACCCAAGAGAAATTCCAGGATTCTATCTGGGTTCTTCTGGGTAAACCCCTGCCAGTATGAAATGTTTCGATGGCGCCAAAGTAGTTGGCCGCATTCGAAACATTCAAGATGGCGCAAAGTTAATAAAAACCGTCATGGAGAACACTGGATACATGTTACACAGATATGACAAATAAATGACAACAGCACAACAGCAGCACAAAATGATTTCGTACTCATGAGCAACTTGATTTTTGGACACGCACGCACACACGCACACACGCACGCAACCATGCACGCACGCACGCACGCACGCACGCACGCACGCAAACACACTACTTCTTCGAATATTTAGACCGACTCTCTTGGTCTACGTCGGGGGAGCGACGTCGCTACGGGAAGGTCACATGTGACACAAGTCGGAGAAGAGCTGCTTTTCCGTTCCTTTTCCAACTTACGTCACGTGATCGTGTGACACGCCCGTAGCTGCACCAGCCCGCCAAATGAAGGCCGATATGGATATCTGAGTTTCTCTCGATTATCAAATAAGACGTTCACGTAAGGAAAAACAATTCACATAACATTTCATGCTGTTTTGATACGATAGGAAATATGACCTGACAACCTACCTTCGTATGTTAGATGTTTAGGCAAGAACACCTTTAGGAGCAAAAACACTATGAACTAAAACCATGTCTTACTACATTTTATATGTCAAACGTAATGCTCAGACATATCAAATACATCACATGATTATTTTTCGATTGTTGATTCCACTGAAACGGTGCAAATATGTCACTACTGGGACACCCAATGGAACGGGCAGTATTGTTGTCTCAATAAGTGAAATCAATGCCTTGCCCAGCTACAAGTTAGTAGCAGTGTATTTTTCGACATTCATATTAGCAGTTTTGTCTACTCAGTCAGGTTATTGTGTATACACATGTAAAGGAGATATCTAGAAAACCACGGAACCTTAACGACTCCTCACTATTGTCAACACTGCGAGTTTATATAAGATTACTCATCCCAAGAAAACACTGCAATGATATGTATAATTAATGGCGAAAAGAAAAAACATAACTAAAATGGGCGAATGGTAATTATTTAATTGATTTGAAGAGCAGTGTACTGCAAACGAATTCCTTAAGGTAAACGTTATGTTACCATAACATAATATTACAAACTATATCTACCGTAACGTATTGACCGCCCAAGTATGTTTAACGAACCACAATTGTTAATATAATTTGAAATGTTTCCGTTTAATTTGAATATTTCGCCCCGAATATCATGCAACATGTTGACAACTTACCTTCAGATTAGTAACGGCTGCTTCGTCAACTCGACAGCGGAACAGCCATACGTATATACCAATCAGCGTTGGCCGAAGAGACGTTGGCAGTTCTATCTGACTCACCCACCCCCAGCAGCGTGACACCACCTTGAGTGGCAACTGGCGGTAAAGCGCCCACTGGAAAGAAACGCATAACGACCGTTATAAAAGCAGAATCGAAAAACGCTGTTTATACCGGTACTCTCTGTATGCGGTTAAAAACACGCTCAAAGTCGCCAACCTTGAGAGTTGCAGAAGACAGGTAACTGAAATCCGTACGATCACAAACGAACCCGTATGACCATTTACGTCCGCTGATCTGTCGTACATACTCAAAAGGAGCTCGCCGCACGAACTGGATATATTGTTTGGTTCCCATAACTCCTAGAATATGTTTTGCACTGTGTGATTGTCTTCTACGACCGTCAAGTCTGATGGGTAAACCGTAAAGCCGGGTTTACACTAGGCGATATCGTCGTCGCAACGATCAGACGATTACGCCATTCAAAATACGCGATGCGTAACGGCGATCAGCTTATTGGTTAAACGTTGTATTTTCTCTTACAACTTTAAATATAGTGCAATTCATTTTAATAAATATAACAACGGCACTGCAATAATTCAAACAATAGATCATTATAATAAATGTTACAATGATATCCACGCCTCTGTGTACCGCTCTATATTTGTCAAGAGTAACAGATCGGCGTAAACGAAATTTCACACCCATCATCTATGAGACAGTTAAGAATTCTCGGTATATATGTAGGTTTTATTGGGCCAGCGTCATCTTCGTAGATGTCTAGTAGAGTTGGTGTGATCTTTTGACCCGCTCTCTCTTCTCTGCACGAGACTCCCTCAAAACTCTACTTTTCTTCTGAATCATCAATTGAATGTCCAGGCATGTGGAAATTTCCAAATCCAGTGGAACTTTCCAAACATAGCACACGTCGTCGTCTGGCGTTGTCATCTGTTATCGATAATTCAGTACACTGTTCCAGTGGGACACTTTGCCGGTGCGTCTCGTGTCCTTGTCAGTTTTATCTAAGTGCGTTCAAACCAGAGCCTGGATACAAACCGTACTTTTTATTGTGACGAATATGATTTGCTAACCAGAGCCTGGGCAACCAATGAAACTGACTCTCAATGTAAATCAAATAAGAATGCACGGTACACCGTACACTGTACACCGTACATTGTACACCGTACACTGTATACCGTACACTCGGTACACTATTAGAAACTTATGTTTGCTATTCAAACACACATAACATAATATATGACATCAATTATACACGCTAATCTAAATTACTCAGATTGTTGGAGTATTGCAATGGGGAGGTTATAACGTCTAACAGAGGTGTGCTAGTCATGTGCAGCATAAATGATAATAATGTCATTTATAGAAACAATGAACAGCGGAAATTAAAAGTAAAACAAGCACTTTGCTTGAAGAGCAGAAATTCCACGCACAAGTGTCACCTCAAGTATACACTTATTGCGATTCCTATATTCTTATCACAGTTTGATCTACATTAGACTAAGTGACAGAAAGTATTTCGTCGGTACACAATCGTTAGCCGATGGTAGACAAAGAGAATCCCGGTTTGTCCAGACGTTTGGTGGCGGCCTACGCCAGGGCCTGGCAGTGCAGTTCAACCTCGTCGTTGTTATACGAGAGGTGGCGCCACCGTACAGCTCATCTTGGTTATGGCATGTTATGTGTAATCGGGGTGTAAACACAAAGACCTCATCGTATGTTCAGTGTAGCGTGCTGAAGGTGCACATGTAATACCACAAATTAAAGACTAATAAATAAACAAACATATCAGACCTGAAAACTCCAATGCATTGAAAACGGTGGCGTATCTACGATCTCACAAAGGGGAGGCCAAGGGGGGAGCTAGCTTAGTCCCCCATTAGTTTGCCACGCTACCATGTAGTGGCACTCGTTACATACAGACATAATTAACGCATATTATTCGCCAGCTTTGTCTGCTTTCTGCAGTGCATAGTAGGGTCAGCCAGCTGTGCTTGCTCCATTCCTGTATTAGTATCCAGACAGTTTGTCTTCTGGTGGCCCCGTCTTTTCTCGCCCTCCAGGGTGCCTTGCAGGGTCAGAGTGGTTTTTGAAATGGTGTCGTATCGGATGATGCGGCCAAGCCAGGAGAGCTTTCATCGTTTCACCGGTGACAACAAGAGCTCTTGCATTCCAGCAAGGGAGTCCACTCGCTGTTTAACGCAGTATTCGTTCGTTTTATATTCAGTGAAAGACGTCGGGAGGAGTCTCCTGAATCATTTCATTTCAAATGACTGTAGGGCCTATGCGTCTCTGTGTCTCTGCTGTCAGAGTCCAGCTCTCCGTATACAGCAACACGAGGCATGATGTAACACATCCTAATTTACGTGTCCTTATTCACAACAAACCATGCGGCGCACTGGTGTTAATTATGCATTCAGTAATTACGACTAATCTGGAACTGGCCGGCTTAATGGACTTGGTGTTATTGACAAACATGTCGCGGTAATGCAGCTTGACTAACTAAACTCACTCAGTCCTGCATTCCAGAGGTGCTGCGCATTGTTACTTGCACGACGTCCGTAGCCAGGACTTCCAACAACGAAACAATTGACCTTTTGTACAGAGGGGACCCCCACGCCCCAAGTTAACTGTAGTTGAAGTAGGACGACCCCCTCCCAACCACCCTTAGATACGGGCCTGATTGCATACATTATGCACTGTTGACATCGCCTGACGCTAAAATCTTGAACGCTGCTCATATTACAATTACTTCTTGAAAGACGCTTATAATTCAAAGTATTTCTACTTGAACGTCTCTTATGATTCAAAGTATTTCTTCTTGAACGCCTCTTATAATTAAAAAGTATTTTTCTTGAACGTCTCTTACAATTAAAAAGTATTTCTTGTTGAACGTCTCTTATAATTAAAAAGTATTTCTTCTTGGGAGACGCTAATAATTAATTGCGTTTTTCTTGAAGGCCGCTTATAAATCATTAAATGTATTTGTTATTAACGACGCTTATAAACATATCTTATAAAACGGTGTTTGTGATTAAAAGTAGTTCTTCTTGAACGCCGCGTATAACGGGTCTTTCTCCTTGATTATTTAGACACGTCTGGTGTACTGCTTAATTATAATGAGCGAAGCGCTGGGTCGAAACCTGTTTACCATAATTAAACGACGGCTTCCATTGTGCGGACGAATGAAACCACGCACACCACTAACGATGTCGTAACCAAGCGTCGTGAAATGTGATGGGTGTCAACTATATTGGCTTGTTTATTGAGGGTACGACTCGCGACCCAGTTCGACGAGTAGGCTTGCTACGCATTCGAGTACGTTGCCCCCGTTTAGGAATTGGTTCCCTTTCATGGGGTGACATTCCATTTTGGGCAAAAGACGTAGGCCCCTACACTCTACGAAGCTTGCGGTTGTAAAGTTGATCAGTGGTAATTAATGACGACGCCATTTTACATTTCAAAAATACCATCGGTGTATTTAAGGGGGGAGCAGGGGCGGCATTTGCTCTCTGGGCAGAGCAGAACTGGTGTGTTATCGTGACCCTCTGTGGCCCTCATTTGCACGTGGTCACATGTTATACCATCGCCCAATGAAAGATCGTCGATACGCCGCTGAGCTAATGCATGCGAACCATTATGGGGACTCGAACTTGTGACACCCCAAGAAATCACGCAACATGTGAACGGCAAATGAGAAGCCACCGAAGCGCCACCTAACGGGTACGCACTCAATGTGGCGGAGGCAACCGATAGGCCCGTATCACTTGAACATTGACGCGTTTGTCTGGTATGCGCAATATTTAATCAGACACCGTTGCCCTGTATACAATAGCACTGCTTTGCTGGCTAGATGCAAAGATAATGCTACCTTTGCTGATAGCCAACAAGCAATTCTTTCACAGTCAATTGTGAACTTAACTATTGAAAAACTGATAACATCGCATACATGGAAGCAATATTTAATCAGACACCGTTGCACTGTATACAATAGCACTGATTTGCTGGCTAGATGCAAAGATAATGCTACCTTTGCTGTTAGCCAACAAGCAATTCTTTCACAGTCAATTGTGAACTTAACTATTGAAAAACTGATAGCATCGCATACATTGAAGCCGATTCACTGTACACGTGACGCGTGCACATGTACGATCACAGCCGATTGCATTTGTTTAGTCTGGCAAAAACAGTAACAACAACAGTCGCATTCGAGACAGGCGTAGGCGCAGAGGCACGGACGCACGGACGCACGCACGCACGCACGCATATATACGTTCGTACGCATGAAGGAAGTCTACCGAAGGTAGCCACTGGCCAGACATGACCCAGGGTTGACTGATATGCTTTGTCCGAGTTGCCGCGCTAATTAGTATCAGGCATAACTGCTGTGAGGAATGATGCCCACGGGGATGTTGGTCATGAATGGGCAATTTCACTGTACAAAGAATGCGTGAGAAATTTCCGTTACTTTTTTGCATGACTCACACGATCGCTGTCAAGCTGCCTGTTGCAATTCAAAGTACTGGACGAAGCTTACAATTTGTTTTATATTTAGTTCTGAATGCCGCTTACAATTCAAAGTAGTTCTCCTTGGACGACACAGAAAACTATGTGTATTTCTTATTGAACGACGCTTATAATTCAAAGTAGTTGTACTTGAATGACGTTTACAACGAAAAGTATTTCTTCTTGAACTATGCTTATAATTCGAAATATTTCGACCTTTATAGTTCAAAGTATTTTTTCTTGAACGACGCATGTAATTAAAAGTACTTCTTCTTGAACGACACTTATAACTAAAAGTACTTTTTTCTAGAGTGACGCTTACAATTAAAACTATTTCTTATTGGATGATATTTATAATTAACTGAACTTCTTCGTGAACTATCTTTTATAAGTCAAAGCATTTCTTCTTGATTTTTTCCTATAATTAGTGTTTCTTCTTGAACAACTCTTACTAAATGCATTTCAACTTAAATAACGGACGAAGACGAGGCTTATAGTTAAATTAGTTCTTCTTGAACAACGCTTATAATTAAAAAGTATTTATTCTTGAACTACGCTTATGAATGAAAGTATTTCTTCTTGAAATACGTTTATAGTCCAAAGTAATTCTTCCTGGACGAGGCTTATATTTTAACGTGTTTCTTCTTGAACAACGCTTATAATTAAAAGTATTTATTCTTGAACGACGCTTATGACTGAAAGTAGTTCTTCTTGAAATACGTTTATAGTCCAAAGTAATTTTCCGGGAGGAGGCTTATAATTAAACGTATTTCTTCTTGAACGACGCTTATAATTTAAAATATTTATTCTTGAAAGACGCTTATGATTAAAAGTATTTCTTCTTGAAATACGTTCATAGTCCAGAGTAATTCTTCCTGGACGAGGCTTATAATTAAAAAGTATTTCTTCTAGAACGAAGCTTATTATTAAATGCATTTCATTTTAAAAGACGCCTATAACTAAAAGTGTTTCTTCCTGAACGATGCTTATAATCAAAAGTATTGCTTCTTGAATGACGCCGTCAACAACGAAGTATCCGGCGGCATCATTGGTGGATTCGTATATCAATAAAAAATGCACATTTTTGTTTTGAAAGAGGTTCACAAATTGCGAACAGCGTGCATGTCGTATCGTATTCAACCACTTGTTGAATGTTTCATCGGGCGACCGTCAAGTACACAGACGATGCGAGCGCATTCTCAGCGGGGAGACAAGGGGACGGCGTGAATAGACTAGAGCCTGGAGCGGCTGACAAAGATGATATCATTATAGTACATTTAGGCAAACACGAAAGAGAACGTCATTGTATGCTATAACGCAGTAATTACAAGTTTTAACAATACCATTGCAGTGCACGGTGGATTAAGAGGGCGTCGTAGTTTTGGTGACGTAATTTAAGCGACGTAATATAAAAGCCATACTTATGGAGTGTCGGAATATATCACCGGAACAAACAGAATATGTCTCTTGGGAGTGGCAAATGGAACAGACCATATAGGGATTTCAGAAGTAATGTAATGAATTTAGGCATACGTTGGAGTACGTAGGCAGTTCAAGCTTCGATCTCTGTCTAGACAAATCGACTACCGTCTATGACCTGTACCCGCGATCTACTATATGACTCTACCACTAATTGCGGTAATGATTAGTGGCTATTGTGTTGGCTTGGATGCGACCAAGCTGACCGTTGTTTGGGCGTTAGCCTGCTAGCCACTGCGACATGAATTCTAACTGCTATAGTAGGGTCTGGTGTAGGTCTGACCCTCTGCACATAACCATGTTTTATTCGGTACGAACAAAGATAGTATAGTCGTACCTGTAAGATATACCCATATGTGTGATTTTGGTATTTCTAGCGAAGAAACACGGGTAGACATTAAATACAAGGTTGTACTGTACGCATTTCTACCATGGAAACCATTTTGGGAAATATAATATTGACGTGCCTTATGCAGACATGTGTCTGTATCTGTTGTATTGACGTTAGCGTGTTTTATTGCCAGGCTTTACACCTGGACATTTTAAGAAACGATTGTAGATCTATTCGCCTCCATTCGACTATAGAGTTTCGTTGAAAATCGCCTAGCTTTACTTAGAAAGAATAGGACGTAAATTGTAAAACATCCGCATACAGAACCGAATTTCTAAACACATGCTTTGAAAACGACTTTCCACATGGAGCCGACGGCTGAACATGAATCGATGTTTGCTGTGGCGAGTGCATACGTCCTGGGGCTGGACTCAATGAATTTGACAACCTGTCTGCTTGTGCGTTCACGATATTCTGCATCAGTTAATGCCCTCAGACTGCATATCAATCGCCAGCTAAATGGGAAATACGTAGCGATGCGTATAAACATGGCTGTTGCGTTGAATACCTAGGTTGAATACCGTTGCCAATGGCATTGTATTGATGGTTGCTCTATTGTTTATGTCGAGTCTGGTATTGGCCTACAGCACCGAGAAGAAGAGACGTATTCTAAGTACCGAATACTACACGACATTGGTGATATCAACGACCTTCGACAGCCAACAGCTGGATCAGCGGACACCCTAACCTTCAACAAAATACCATAGATAATGTCTGGATGCCGGACGTAAAATTTAAATTCTATAAACCGCAACCAATATGCCCAATACACATTCTCTCAACAATAAACGGTGAGGACCGATGAAGGGTCACCAAAAGGCTAACAGCCTTATTTATCTGGGGAACGAGATGATCAAGACATGTTTATGTAATCAAACCAATGTCAGGCGTCGTCACCGGGGTCGCACCCCGGGCCCGGCCCTAGCCTAGGCCGATGCTGTGGCGACGATAGTCTCTTTCGAAAACAACGCAGCACACATAATTAACACCGGTGTCGTATACGTAATGTCGCCTTACCGTTAGCGTCGATATTACCAACTGCATCGTCCACAATAGTTTCCAAGCCGTGTGTATTCGGTGGACCTCTCCTGCGAACATGTTGGACTGCGAGCGAGCCGGCAGACCACGGCTGTTCAACTCTGGCGACTATTTCTATAGTATTACTCAACGGCGAGTAACCGACTACTTCAAGCCGTTCCGTTGTCCTCGACGCCGTCGCACCACACCGTAAAACACCGAATAGAAGCCGCGAGGTCGTCAATGCGACCGCAGAAATCGTTTGATCGGCTGCCCGTCTGTTTCGGTGTTCGTGAACTGGCTGTCCACCACTTTAAAATGTGTTGCTTGCCTAGTGCTGGGATAGTGGTCGAAATGCGGCGCGTTATGAATGCCCAATATATTATTATTATTATGCGTGCGTGCGAGTGAGTTTGCATTTATAGTGTGATGCGTGCGTGAGTACGTGCGTGCGTTCGTGCGTGCGTGCGCACATTTTTTTAAAACAGATTTTGACAGCACGATTTTAATACGGGCAAAAAGTGGGTTTCCATGGTTAACACAGTCGGATCTCTCATTAATTGTTGTTAGGAATCATGTTGTTAATATAAAACACATTTTATTTACTGCATCAAAGAGAGATTCTTAACAAGTTAACAATAGCGCATTTAGTGGCAGCAACCTACTACCTGTTCCACGCCATGATGTGGAACGGTATGGTTGACGGGGTTTCTCCGTGACGGCGTTTCTCCGAGACGGCACCGCGCTTTTAGAACAATCCGCCGATATATATCCGTGTCGTTGACTCACTCGAATTGTTGAAATCTCAACTTAAGACACATCTTTTTAAGACAGCATTTGAAAATTATTTATAGAATGGTGTCTTACAAATGTTGTATTTTAAGCGCCTCTGAGCAGGTTTTATATCCGGATATATGGCGCTATACAAATAGAAGTTGTTATTATTAGGTCATGTCCCCTTTGGCTTAATTTATTTCTCCAATTTTCTTCCGTTGCGTCACTACTAGCATGGAAAAATAACGGGTGACTAAATGTATACTCCTTGCGGCCTCCCCCTCCCCCTTCCCCGAGATCCTATGCACGTCACTGCTAGTTAACACATTCCTGATGTACTCACCGACAGTAACTCAATGGCACGTGAAAGTTAAAGTAACACACTTTGTAGACCACTCGACCACCGCGTGAAGTAGTTTTATCATAGCGTTGGAGCACCAGTTACCTTCTCTGTTTCTGACCGCTCTACATATACCAATCAGAAGCGGATCCAGGGGGTTCTTGGGGTCTTAAGACCCCCATAGGCCTTGGAGGGGGTCTTAGACCCTCTGTCTATGACGAATATTATGATGAAGGACAAAATAGGGTGTATAAACTCTATATAAAATAACACAATTATTTACTATAATAGTATATATTAAAACTACTGACAATGTGTTAGGTGTTAGCTGTGTCAAACCTGAAAATAAGTTTCCAGTTGAAACATTGTAACAGGTTGGTTTTGTTTGCTGTTTTCGCGCATCTTTTTACCAACGCGCGAGCGCTATGCCACCGCTGAGAGAATCGAAATCTGAAAGTCATGCTTCCATATAAGCAGAGGAAACTGTCTGATGTTTCACACACGACACGCAAAGGTGAGAATAGAGCCATGTCTTACCAGTTACCTTAATTGAAATGCGCTTGTATTAACACACGGCTATCAAATATCATATTTGCTTGGTGCTCCTCAGTTGTTGATCATAAATGCGTTGCATCTGGTTCCCGCTGTAATCAAGGTTGCTCCAAGGATGCAAGTCATTGACAGTGTGCAAGCATTTGCTGCCGAATACAAAGACGACCTACCCATTCCACAGAATTTGCGAGCCGAATTACACTGTTGGCTGACTAGATGGGAAGCGGAAGCAGACTGTGATGTTCCCAAAGATGCAGCAGCGTCACTCAAGGCTGCAGATAACGCATTCTTCACAAATATACTCACATGTCAGAAATTGGTGTGTCTTCGTCGTCCTGAGACCTACATGCGCAGCACCATGACAGAGGACCGCATATATGGACTTGCTATGTTACACATCCATTACGGTGTTGAGGTGGACATAGATGCAATCATCGATCAGTTTGCGCGATTACATCCACGCCGCATGGAGTTCATAAACATTCTCCAGTGAGAATCATTGTTCACACGTCTGTTTTCCTTCAACGGACGATCAGCGGAAGTCGAACATAACAGGGATGCTGTTCCATATTTGGAACTAGTACATACAAGGTTAAGTTTCTTAAGTCAACGCTAAGTTAAATGTCACAACATAATAATAATGTAACATTACGGATTTTTTTTATCTACCGACTGAGCCCCCCCTCCGCCAACACGCCTATACCTGCCCCTGGCTAAGAAGACGGGCCCAGTCCTCAACATGGCCTGTATACCTGTTACTGGTTGCCTCTAATCAACGCGAGTGGACGACCTCTATCTGCTATGTGGTGTTGCTCTTCCATCGATCAGAAAGGAATCCTTCTCACAAATAAAGAGAACCAACCTGGAAAGTGACCCTCGCCACCCCCCATTCCAACATGAGCCAGCACTCAAGAGATTGAAGTCCAGGAATAGTTTCCTCTGCGCTGTTAAGCCCCTGTGTGATAAACCACACAGCTGTCTGGTGACCTTGGGGAGTCCTATCACAAGGAGCCAGCGAGCCGTTGCTAACGTCGCAGTGTCTCAACCGCGCCAGGACTGGTGTTGCATGGGCAGAAACGTGATGGCAGAAATGGGGAGTAAAACCAAGATGACAATAATGAATATGACTATGGAGAGGATCCCCAAACATTGAAACATCTACTAGAGTGACCTCTCCTACCAGAGCCTTGCGGTCCAGACGACTTGGCAGTGTACAACTCCTGTGTTCTGCAGTGTCGAGAGAAAGTGTAGCGATACGAATGGAAGAACGCGCCAGTTTATACTGGCGACTGCAAATAGTACTCGATAAACAGACACCAGCCACATAACGTTCAATAGAACAAATACAGCTATAGAGTATTGTTCTTCCAATTGACATCAGTGCCATCAGCGAATGAGGCAATTGCATGCCGTGCGCCAAATTACTGTTAAGTTTTATTTAGAAACACCGTAACACTTTAATTTTGGTCTTGTCACCAACCTAGCCTTTTCGTCAAATTCCACAATTTTGTTTTCAAGAAAATCAATATGGAAGATGCCTCCGTCGCCCGAACAACCGGATCCTGTTTTCGTACATGAGGGATCCTTCCGTAGCTGACACGTGCACCTGCTGCCAACCAGCAACGAGAAAATAAAATCTGTGCGTCGTGGTCCGCAGCTGTGTTCTTTTTCCTCTTCACAATTATTTGCCAAGGAGAACACTGTCCTTAAAATCACTGGCGCTTTATTCGTCTACAATCAAATCGGAATTAAAATAATGATTTCTCTCCGGGGGCATATAATTATTTGCCGAAGTTGTGACGCAGAGCCCTTGATAAATATCTATCAACAGTTCTATTGTGATGGCTCATGCAGCGCCACCTATCTACGAATATCGAAGTATCTTTACAAAAATCTTTCGTGTCACGTGTAAATGATACTTCAGAATTTGTACAACCTGTGTGCGTAAAATGCTACAACATTTCATTTAATTCACTTTAATAAGTTAAGTACCTACTCGAACTGCCCGTTTAAGCGTGTGTATACGTGTGAGCAACGAAATTGTCAAAATAACCATGACGTTCAAACCAAATAGTTTTCATTGCAACTATTTACCGTAAGTAAAACTAAGCAGAACAAAATTCGTTGACTTAAACTTACAAATGTTGTATTATGCAAGTATAAATAAAAAAGCTGCTTTTGCTTTCACACAAAAAACGCAGACATTTCACAAAGGGCTACTCTTTTATTAAATACTGTACGGTATTAGTTATTTTTTTCTACCGTCATTGTTGTTGATGATGATATCTGTTTCTACTGTCGTTGCTAACCATTGGCGGGTCCTTGATGACGTATTCGAAGCGGTCGATCGACAGTCGGGCGTTCAAATGCCGGGCCACTGCGGCAGTACACTAGGACGCTTCAGTTAACAAAATGTACAACGCAAGAGGTGAAACCGCAGCTCATAAAATAAACATACACAAATAGTCTGCCTTCTTGTGAATCATGTCTTGCTATTGCTACTGAAGAAAAAATAACTTGAAATAACTTATTAGTGTTAACCTTTTGTCGTGGGAATCCGGGGGGGGAGGGGGCACATGTCCCTGTGGATCTGGATGTTTGTAAAATGTTGGTCTTTTATGGCGAGTAGATTGTTTGCTATTTGTGTTAAGTAGGTCATCTAGTACATGTGTTAATTATATACAATTATATAATTATTGTTCAATGGAAGTAGACACATCTTGGTAAGTGTAAAGATTTCTGGTCGAAATCAAACAGCAGAATTGTTTGCCCCTCTGGAAAAAAGCCCGCGTACGCAACTGCTTTTATATTTGTGGTTTCTTCCTTGTACATGTTATTATTATTATATCGGAATTTATATAGCGCCCGAATCCAATTAAGATCAAATGTTCTCAGGCGCTTTACATAAAACTGCATAATTAAATAAAACTATAAAATACACAATTTGCATAAAACTGCATAGATTAAATAAAACCACACATGTAGATTATTTTAAAAGTAGATAGTGTAAAGGAGTTGATTTAAACATGCGTTCTTTTGACGGCGGCACAACGAGCGTAGCAGTTTTCCATTTGGAACTCGGGAGAAGGATGCAAATCATCTTGAAAACCGTACTAAAATCACAATGGTTGGTTACTATGCTTTTATGGGCGAGATTGGCCGTGACTCAACCACAAGGGTAACACTCAATGTAACAGGAATGGTTGAGTAGTGGAACCCGGAATTTATACAATAGGCCGCTTAGAGGCGGTCAGTTGCCTAGGGAATATAAAAATTACATAAAACAAACAAAAATAGGTTAGGCTATTTAAATATAATGATTACTATTATTCATCAAGGTATGACATAAAATGTGTGCTTATTTATAGTATATGCTAAAATTGCCCAAAGATTAATGTTGCTGAAAATAGTAATAATAATGTCATAATATTAATTATATAATATTATTTACATAACCTAACCTGTTTTTTATCAACGAAAATTTGAATCTGTTTGATGTTTTCGAAACTTGGCCGTTTGGAGACGGACCCTATCTGATCTGATCTTTTTCATTCTGTAGCACGCTGACACAAAGTCAACCTTTGCACCGCCCGCAGGCGCTTTATCTAATAGCAAGCCGCCTTAGAACCTGTTATTATACTTGTGCTATTGGCATTGCTATGAATACGTTGAGCGATTCTAACGTCTGGTGATATGATCTGTTGTACGACTCCACGATATTTTACCGCAATTTCCGGGCAGCTCGGCTAGCCGGTCACTCGTCGGTCACTCGGTGGTCACTCTCTGTTTAAGTACGTAACGCCTTTTGTAGAATGTATGCCAAATGTATGTTCATTTTATTATGTAATAATAGTAAAAAAAATAACAACAACAACAACAATAATAATATGATAATTACATTACAGTCAATAAAGTAACGCAAGTTGGTTTGTTTATCAAGAAATATTTTATTTGACAAATATGTGTAAATCGTTTTATTTAATTGTTCTGTAATGTAGTGACCCATAACATATCGACGGCAGCGGCGGCGGCGGCGGCGGCGGCGGCGGCGGCAGCTCAAACACTTGTTTATCATCGACACCCACAACCGGCCAACACAACATCCATCAGTTCACAGTTGTCCTGAATAAAGAATAGAGAGCCACGCCACGTTATCGATTACATACACACTCATACACACTCATACACACTCATACACACTCATACACACTCACACACACTCGTACACAGTCATACACACTCATACGGTCAATGCGAAGCAGAATCCTTGCATTGTTGCCAGATAGGCCTTACACATTACTGAACACTTCTTACACACTTTGTTGCTACTATCACGTTTGTACAAATAAATATGACGTACAAAAGAAACTTGCGTTTCTTGTTCTTGAATAGTACATGGAAAGGTGGGGCATGTCCGCACGGTTAAGCATGTCCGCACGCTGATGCATGTCCGCACTCTGAAGCATGTCCGCACGCTGAAACATTTCCACACGCTGAAGCTTGTCCCCACTCTGAAGCATGTCCGCACTCTGAAGCATGTCCGCACTCTGAAGCATATTCGCACGCTGAAGCATGTCCGCACGCTGACGCATGTCCGCACGCTGAAGCATGTCCGCACACTGAAACATGTCCGCACGCTGAAGCATGTCCGCACTCTGAAGCATGTCCGCACTCTGAAGCATGTCCGCACACTGAAGCATGTCCGCACTCTGAAGCATGTCCGCACGCTGAAGCACGTCCGCACACTGAAGCATGTCCGCATGCTGAAGCATGTCTGCACGCTGAAGCATGTCCGCACACTGAAGCATGTCCGCACGCTGAAGCATGTCCGCACACTGAAGCATGTCCGCTCGCTGTAGCATGTCCGCACGTTGAAGTATGTTCGTACATCTCATTGTTGACCAAAGCGCGTAATATTTGGCTTCAAAACCGTGGTCTGCGGTAGCATCTAACTCATACACCTAACACTTGACCCGGCGACTTGAACTTTGCGTCGGTAAGAAATGATAAATTAAAATGTTGCTTGTGCAGAATCTGGTGTAATTTTATACATATATTGATACGTATCTTACATCTACAATAACATATTTATGGAACGTGTGTGATTACTGTTGCCGTTGCACAAATACACTTCTACCGCCATAGACTGCGTGTGCGTGACAATCGACAACATCCTCCAGACGATCGTTTGGGGCGTATGAGCACAGGCGTGCCCCATCTCCAGCCACGTTGCATAGATGCAAATAAAGATACTGGTGATTTTGTCTCTGTCTCGCATCAGATTTTCAATAAAGAGGGTCAGGATTCGATCCATCTTGCGATTGTTTCAGTTCAGTTCTCCTGCGTTGTCCCAGTTCACCCAGATATTTAGACGAGTTCCTCACTATAATGTTGAATCGTTGGTGCGTTCGCTTTAATGTGTTAATACGGAACCGGTCAGCGTGGGCTAATATTTACACTCTTTGAAAACTCAAGTAGGCTTCAAAATAGTTAAACTGTTCACCCTATTAACATGGCGTGCTATAAAAATAGCATGTTTGACATGCCATTTACATTGTACTGGGTACTATGTTAGACTGCACAAACGGTATGTAAACTTCGACTTTTAAGTAGTAAATTGTCGACGTTTGCTGTTTTATAATTGCAGGTATTTCAAGACATCATGGAGTACACCAAGAAGGCTAATTGCATTACTAGTATGTGGCCAATTGCAGCCATTTGTATAATATTAGTCTGTCGTCACAAATCGCGTTGTTTCGTAGGAGTGGTATAATCTGACCTGCCACTGCTTGGCCCGAGGAACAGCTGTAGTGCAGTTGACCTATATTTGGACAATGCCTGGCAGTCTGGCCGATCGTTGCAATCGACGTATTTATGATTGTGGATCAAAGGTTAGCAAACGTCCAACATTGTTACCCAACCGTTGACCTGAGCTAACAATGTCATCACCTTAGCAGAAACTCCAAACATCCTCTTGTCATGCATTGCCAACTATATTGCCGTAATGCAGGACCAATGCATGAGATAATAATTATTATTAAACTAATAGCAATAGCACATCGTGGATTCTAAGGTGTACTATGCGCACGCACGCACGCACGCACGCACGCACGCACGCACGCACGCACGCACGCACGCACGCACGCACGCACACATACACTCAACGCAGTCACGGGCCAACTTTCATCAGGTTTATTAATGTTCAAATCTGTAGCGTGTGAATAGCTTGAGAAATATGCGCAGTAGGTTTAATAAAATAGTGGATATTTGTGTTAACAAATTATGGAAAGAATTTGCTTTTATTGTTAGATTGAGACACTAGCGAAAGCATCAATAGCCTTGTGTCATAATATATATATATATATATG